>CM031244.1:645357243-645957243 GCA_018340775.1 Taxus wallichiana var. yunnanensis
GGATTTTGACTTACGATTTGTCATAAAGTGGAATCTTGAATGCGAAAGAGGTTAGGCAATCAAAAATGCATTTTTAATTGACCAAAATGATAAGAAACATTAGTTAATTAGTGGAAATCACTAATTATAATGGAAATGGTAAGAATGAGAGTGATTTATGTGCTTTTGGCAATAATATTGCAAAATTAGAATTTAGGTGTCTACAGAAAGTACCAAGTCAAATATTCATCCCCATAAGCTACTACTATTGCTATGGTTCCTTATCATAATACCATACACACCCTTGAACCCATTCCAACTCCTATGCTTACCAACCAAGGTCTTTTTTTTATTATTCATTCTTCTTCTAGGCCACCCTCCTCTTTTGATCGATTTACTTGCACATTTTACATTAATCAGGAGTATTGACAACATGTATCTTATGATTCTCAGTCTATTGAACCATATATACTTATGAGGCTCTAACCCACTTGGGCCTCACTCTTACCGATACCATACCTTTGCTCAAACCACATAATGAATATCAAGGCTAGATATTTCTTCTAACAACTTTTGGTAAGCAAGTATTTTACACGCACCCTCTCATAGCTATTATATTCATGTTCACATATTTACAAAAGAGCAAAAATACTAGCTTAGATCTTGATAGGATGTACTCTTTCTTGCTTATCCTATTATTTGTTGCATGTTGTTTACTATGTTACTTTTATTCATAGTATGATCTATAATTTTCCATACACATATGTAAGTTCACATTGTACTCTTGAGGTGAATGAAAACTACTTACGCTTTCTTACATGATGCATGATGTTTGGCATTGTACCCTACTAGTCCCAATGAGGCTCTCTTGAGGGCATATGGATTTTACTATCTCTCTATATTCAGGTTCTATCATTGCAACATCTATTAATTTCATTCTTATTTTCAGTTGTATACATTATGGCATACTATCAAATTTTGCTTACATGCTAATAGGTGTTTCATGTGTAAAATTTGTCTTAGATGCCTACTTCCAACCATGGTTATCGATTTGATTGAATCTTGTATATGCTTGTGTTTTCATTGTCATTATTTATTGGCTATGCCTTATGCTTGATTACATGTTTTTATTCTATAGCCTTCAAGGATTTGAATGTATTGTGACATCCTGAGTGGTGTCCCATGTATTCAATCAGCTACTCTTTGTGTCGTTTTCCATGTTATTGCATGTTTTGACTTGTTTCTATTACATCATGTATATTTTTGTGACTAATACTTTTGGCTATCCTTTCCCATTGTTTTGCATGCACCATGGTTATCACCATGCACATTCCCTTTTAGCCTTGTATGAGTTATATTTCAGATGTGTGCATTAGTTTTAACTTTCCTCGTTTAGACCGCACTCTCCTTGGTTCATCTCACCACCCCAAATGAGTGGGGGAAATAATCAGGTGACTATTTTACCTTCTCGGTAGTTCAAAAAGCAAATAAAAAATGGTATACACAAAAATTAGAAAAAAAGATCTAAAAAAGGTTAGAATCAAAATTGGGTGAAAATCAAGTATAGGGACAAAAGCAACCAACATAGATAGGAACAGTGGGCGTGAGTGTCCCACTTGGGTAGTTTTATCTTGAGGAAGAAATATGTACAATACAGGATCAAAAGGTTTCGAGTGTCAAGTTTCTCCAAAATATGATAATAAATACTAAGTTATACATTAGTATGAAGTTTAACATAAAAAAAATCAGTGACAAGTTACATTATTTGAGCAAGGGAGCTAATTACTCTATTTCTCAAGATCAAATAAGGAATGAAACCTAGAGAATATACATGAAAATTATATTCATGGAACAATGTGTCATCTCATGCGACCGAGTTTATATTGGGTGTGTGACCATCTCTAGTGGTACTTATCTGTGGAGAATCATTAATGATTGGAGGGAAAAGCCTACAACTCTCCCAATACTCTTCCCTTGGTGATAGGATGCTTAAACCTCGGTTTAGTGACATGACCCTCAAACCCTTAGTTTATCAACAAGACATTCAAATCCTCGCTTTTAGCGATAGGACACCTAAATCCTCAATACTATTCCAACCATCTCCAAGGAAACAAACATACATGAAAAAATCTATCTCTTTTCTTACGGCACATGAGTGTACTCTATTCTTGATTCACTTGTTTTTCAATAAGCATTTTTGTATTTACATTTACCAAGTTAAAGTTCAATTTCATTTATCATGAGAAATGAATACACTTGTCTTCTTCTTCTCGCAGTTTGACCTTAATCCAACAAAAGGCAATTCACAAAAGGAATAAGGAACAATCTCAAGCACATGATGCTCCAACAAAGTAAATATCCAAGGAATAAACACATACATCATTTCTACCGTTGTTGGTGCAATACCTAGTTTGCATGGTGTGCCCTAAATTTTTATATGTCCAAATCTACTCACAAACGTTTCATTGGTTGATTTGGTGGTCTGAATTTCTCCCTTCTATTCAAATGCTTCTAAAATTCCCATAATGTTATTGTTTTTCCCTAATTTGAAAAAAAAATCCATGTATGCCCCTTTTCGTGCCTTAGTTTTTCATTTTTCAGTCGTTGTTTCTCCTTCACGGATCATGAAAAAAATTGAAATTATTTGAATCCCATTTTTGTGCAAGTGTTTCCCCAATCCCAGGCTTGAAAGCAATGTCAAAGAAGGATTCAATTGATTTAAAATTATAAAAATCTTCCTTCCTTGTCGAAAATTTTGATTTCTACGGCATCCTCTATATTTTGCGTTTTGACGGTCATACGGGCGTATTATACCCATCAAATTCATCATCATAAAATTATTGCAACATGGTGGGTTTCTATTGGATAGAGGAATGGCGAGTGGTGGGCTTGCCTTAGAAATTTTGCTTCCATTTTGCAAATAATTTAAATTATTGCCCGAAGGCCCGCGGCGAATGGCAGGTGGCCACGTGTCCTGGAGAAGTCAGCATGGAAGGGTGGAGGTTTTGAGAAATTTGAAGTTTTTAACTTTAAACTTTAAAGTTAAAATTTGAGCTGAAGCTCCACCACAAATCATGAGGTGACACATGGCTAGAAGAAGTCAATATGAGGGGTCGATGGGTTTTGTAATGGTTTTGAAGTTTTAACTTCAAATGGTATAAAGTCAAGTTTTGGGCTCAAGGTCCCGGCCAATGAGAAGTGGACATGTGTCTCGGAAATGTAAAAAGTCAAGCAGGGGGACTGATGGAAAATTTTATGAAATTTGTGCCGCTCCAATCTAGAGCCAACACGTGTCCCAAATGGCAAAATGGGGAAGCGCGGGCCCGGGGAAAATTTTGAAATTTTGCAAATTTGGCAGGGAAGATTGAAGGAAAAATTTGAAAGGTTGAAAATCAAAGGGGTGCAGCCCATGGGGAAAAATGTAAAATTTTTCCAAAATCTAAAAAATGGCAAAATTCATAAAATCGGCCCGCAGTTTTTAGTGGGGCCCATAGGTGGACACGTGGCGGGTCTAGGGGAGAAGCAGAGAATTTTTGCAAAATTTTCCAAAATTAAAAAAGGGCTGCAAATGCATTTCTAAAGGAGGGGAGTTCGATCCAATCACATTTTGACATGTGTCCTACCCCATTTAAAGGTCAAAAAGGTATTTCTGAGCTTATATTTTTAAAATGGCATTGTCCACGTGGAGGGATGATATTAAAAGTTGATCAAAATCGACGTTCATCGTGTGCAATTTCATTTTTGGCCACCACTTACTAAGCTCCAAGGAGCTTGGAAATCATATTTCTTCATCAAATTTTATATGATTTTGCATCCTCTCAGCCTTCTGAGTGCAATGGCACTATTTTCATGACCTAATTTGATGGTCTACAATGGATTTGATATAATTTTTTCCTTAGCCCGTGAAAAATGTGAAAAGTGAAAATAAAAAGTTGCAGAGGTGAAATGATGAGGGGAAAAGGTAAAAAATGATAAGTAAAACATGTGGGCATGCCTAAATGAAAAAAACATGACCCTGGGATGGATAAGGATCCAAATTTATGTAATATTTTAAAATTTTTATGCATCCCTGGCAACCTGCAAACTGTTTTCTAGTTTGATGTCGTTTTCATGGAATCATGAGGGGTTCTTGTAACAAATTTGATCCCTTAAGCATATTATTTTCTTGGGAAGGAAGAATCCATGATGGCATGAGGTATATCATGCATTTTTGGGAGAATTTTTAGGGAGAGAGAGAAAAATACGTAGAATTTTTCAAGGAAGAAGCCCATTTTCTCTGAGAAAACCGCTTGAGAGCCATTTTCAATTCTGTTTTGTATCAGATTTTATCATATTGAGTTGGTTTCAAGTTGTAAAGCCATCAATAATCTCTGAGATTGTTCTCATGACATTCCCCTACTGATATATTTGATCATTTTCTGGATTATTTGGTGTTATCTCTTGGCAAAATTTGCATATGCTTATGTTTCAGAATGATGTCAATTTGTGTTTCTTACTCATGTTGCAATCTTATATTCAGGATATCTTTGATCATACAAGGTCTCATTTCTTGTTGATGGTTCAATGGCATTTGTAATTTTATATTCAGAAGAGCCTTCATCTGATAGAAGATAAACATATTTAAAATCATTTTACTATCCTTGAATATTGAGATTGTTTGTAAACATTTGGGTGCACCTTAGGTCATGATCAAATTGGGATTCCTAGATACTTTGTTGATATATTTACTTCAAGCCTTTGTAGCAGGTTGTCAAATATTGTGTGGAAGAGTGCAGGTCTAGGCCTCCATTTGTGCACATGTCTTGGTTGAAGGAGTATTTTAAACCTCTTGAAGCATTCTTGTTCTGTAAGCGTTACAAATTTCTTGCAAAGGTTCTCAAAGAAGTTGGTAATTCATATCTAGTCTTGTTTGAACATCTCCCAAATAAATTTCATTCAAACTAACTCATCCTACCCATACAACCCCGCATTGCATTATGTGTCAACAAAAGAATACGATCCATTCACCAAAATGCACAAAGCATATTAAGATTTTATTTTGTCTCTAGCAGCCTTAGCCTTGTCTTGAAAGCATTTCCATCATTTAGTAGTGAAAACTCTTTTGAGTTTGAATAATGGATAATTGATCATGTTTTCCCAAGGCCATCTCCATACAATGTGCAAAGCATAAGGATATCTCCACCTCCTTCATCAAATAGAGGCTGCAATATAGGTTCTCTTACATTGGTTGAAAAGCACAACCTAGAATAGTGAGGATTAGATCAAAATCCTTTTGAGGTGCTACCCACTCCTTCAAATATTGAGTGCTAACAAGTCAGATAGATGTGTTCCCTGGCTACAAATGACACACAAATCATTTATCTACCCTTGAGTGTCTTGTGAGATCCATGATGCTACTTGAGTTGTGAAGGAGATTAAGTTTGGGTACCAACATCTACTACACATAAAAAGTTACCCATATGATCCTTATCCTCTTCTAGATTCCATGATACACATTTTTCTATATCCATTTGAAATGATATCAAATAAAATCTTGATTCGGCATGTTATCGATTCTTGTTAGTGTAGGTTATTATTTATCCATTTAATTGTTTATTAGGATAATTATTACACTTGGGTTATACCTAGACTTGTTGGATTATCTCTCTTAGGCGTGATATTATCATCTAGGATCTTCACGGCTTGGAAAAATCTTCTTATCATTCATTTCATGGTATCAAAGCCATATACGATGTAGACATCAATTTATAGGGTTTCTTTGCAATCGAGGGTTTTATATTTTTGTTCATATATGGAATTGCTTAGTATGTTTATGCATTATGTATTTATGTGTGAAACAAAGGGTGCCATCGGATCCGAAGGTGTCAAAACCCATAGATCAATTGTAAAATTGATCAAATGGTGACAACGATGAAAAAATTTGAAGTTGTTTGGTTTTTGGAGAGTTGATGAAGGGTAAAGATTCTCGTAAAAATTCAGATGGGAAGCTATGAAAGGATTCAATGGAAACCATTTTTGGGTTATACTGGGTTTTTTAAAATATTTTTGTATATTTATTATTTTTATATAGGTTGGATGGATTTGAGTAGAGGTTTTTATCTTTAGGGGTGAGGAAAAGATTCTAACACATGAGTGAAAGTTATTGATGTGATCTACATTTTATGCTCGTCGGAGGGCAAAACCATTTGTGGGTTTTATATGGAGCAACACAAAATTTTCTGGGTTTTTGTAAATATTTGTTGGTAGTGTACATGTTAAAAAGATCAAGTAGGAAAATGCAAGAAAACAAAAAAATGTCTTCCTACTCTAATCTTCCTAGAAAATATCTCAGATAGAGCAATGGATGGAAAGGAGAGAGAATGTAATACATGTACTTACTAAAGTATAGATCCCTTTGATTTTTTTGATGCACTAAAGATGTTGGATTGGATTTGATTGCTTCAGATTTTGGAGACACTTGGGTAACACCCCCTTTTCTTTGATGAAGATAAATGGATGGATGATTGATTGGATTGAGGATTTATTGATTGAAGATAAAAGTGGCAGAAATTTGTTATGAATTTCCAAGTTATCTCTCATGGAAGATGAGAGCTACATTTATAGTTAATGGGTATAGGATTCAATGGCTAAGATGAAGCCATGTTGGATTTTGATCAACGTTGGAGGGTGCATGTGAGGATTGGATGATTCTAGAGTGAAAGACTCTAGAATTTTAATTAAAAATTCATGGAGGGAAGATGCTTCTATTAGAAGGAGAAAGTTAGAGAGGATTCTAGAAAAAGAAGCCTCTAGATTTATAGGTGTGAGGATGTGATTAGGATTATAACTAGATTAGGTTAGTAAAGATGATTAGATGTGAGATTACATGGAAAGGATAGGTGTAGGGATGTGTAGAGTAGGTGGGTAGGTGGGTGTAGGAATATTAAATTCCTAGAAAATATTAATGAAGAATTAAAATAAGAAAATAGGATATAATAATGAAATAAAAGTGATTAATGATAAAATGGGATATAATGATGAATTAAAAGGATTTGGGATAAATGATAAATGGTGATAAAATGATAATGGTGGAAATATGATAAATGGATTAATAATAATTAATCTTATGATTAATTATTATATGGATAGTGATGATGTTATTTGTAGGAAAAATTAATAGTAATTGATTATGTCGAAATTTTTCCACTCTTTGAATGGTTATTACGTAAAAATGATTGTTCAAAGAAAAATAAGAGATGATATTATGATGGTGATATGATGCCCCTCAAGGGGTTAGGTGGGGGAATGAGTTGGGTAACCACTCAAAAAGAGGAGAGACTCAAGTTAGTAGATGAGGGGAATGAGAGGATGAGAAGATTTTAGGATTCATAGGATTAGAAGATTGATCAAGGGGTTAGATTATAGAATTCCTCATTAAGGGGTTGAGTTTAAGGATATTGGATTTGAGGATTAGAGAATAGAAGGATTAGTGATGTTGATTAATAGATTGATGAGGATGCATGATTAGAGGATTAGAAGATAGACGAGAAGATTAGAGGAATATGAGAGTTTAGGATTTAGAGGATTAGGGGATATTGGATTTTGGAGTAGAGGATTTTAGGAGTTAGTGGATGAGGATTATAATCTTATAAGGTTTGAGGATTCAGAGGATTCCCACTCAATGATGTATGACAAGGGTGAATATTTTTGGATTAGAAGATGCCCTTGTCGAGAGGTTTAGGTTTTGATGATTTTTGATTATAGGATGCCCTAGTCAAGGGGTTGGGATTAAGGATATTAAATTTAAGGATTATAGATGAGAAGGATATTGATGAGGATGTAGAATTAGAGGATTAGAGGATATAAGAGAGGAGGGAGGACTAGAGGAATATGAAATTAGAAGAGAGGATTAGAGGAATAGGAGATTATAATATTATGATATATTGATGTTGGATTTCATATACCTCTACCAATGATGTATGATAAGGATGAAGATTTAGGATTTAGGATTATAGGATGCCCAAAATCAAGGGGTTAGGTGTTGAGAATTTTATATTTAAGGATGTTGGATTTTAAGATGTTAGATGTTTTAGATGCCCTACCAAGGGGGTAGCATTTGAAGATTTGAGGATGTTAGTTTTGATGATGTGACATTTGAGGGTTTTAAAGGATTAATAGATTGAGGACATGTGGGTGAAAGAATAAGGACCGGGTTGATGATTGGGTTGGAACGATGATAAGATGTTAGAAGATGCCCCAACCAGGGGGTGAGGATTTTGGTTTTAAGATGATTGGATGTGGATGTGGATAATGATTGATTGATAAAGGATTCATTGGATGGGAGGATGAGGAGGTTAGATAGTTAGTTACATGATGATGATGATTAGGTATGGTGATGATAAGGCTAAAAGATGATGATAGAAGGGGGTGTGCTACCATAAAATGACCACGATTTTCATCATTAACAATTGTGATTAATGTGGCATAGAGTAAGATGTACCAAGGTATTGAGACCATGATGTCGTGATTGCCAAATGACCTTGTCCTCATATCATTGGAAAAATTAATATTATGATGGTCCTCATATCATCGACCGTAAAAAAAGTGGCATCATATCATCGGTTGTGCAATAGAAAAGAAACAAAAGGGGGCCTGATATCATCACCAAAATGTAAATACAAACAAGCAAACAAAAATACACAAGCAAAAAAGAACACACTTAATTTTTGTATTTTTTTGTTTTTGGTGTAAATTTGTGTTCTTGTTATGGATTTATTAGATGTTTTGGTTTTGGAGGTTTTGATTTTGGATTTGGTATAGGGGATGGTTGAGGATAGGTAATATGAAAATATTCGGATGGGAGAGCTCATGAGGGGATAGGAAGGGATGTAAGGCAGATGTGAATTTCCCTATAAGTCCCAAAATATGTTTAGGTAGGATGAAAGGGAAAGATTTAGGATGTGCGATAGGGTGGATAGGATAGGGATTGGTTAATATGTTAGGGTTAGATGGGATGTTGGATGAGAGATAGATAAGATGAGGGATGTGGTATACGATAAGATGGGGGATACAGAAGATGATAAGATATGCCCCAAGTATATGGGGGATGGATTGATGTGGTGTGACCCCAAGTGTAAAGGAAGGTGTGCTATGTGGATTGATGGATGGGTTCGATTTTCCCCCTAGTATAGGGTAGGATGGGAAGTGAGGGGTATCCAAATGGATAATTCCCCTAATGGATGGTAGTGAGGCTTCTCCCAAATCACGATGATGACGGTTGAAAAGGGACATGCAGAGGATTGGATGAAAAGGAAAGGATCATCATCTTCCCATAGATGTTCTATCCAAGGGAAAAAGGATTTAGATGTGATGGATGTAATAATATAAGTGATGAAAAAAATATGATCCTAATGAAACATGTTGTAAGATAAGAGTAGGACTAAAATAAAAGTGTGACCAAGGTTTAAACAATACCTGAAACATACAAGCCCTATATATCTTCATGTTTCATCATTTCCTTTACCTTTTCGAAATGACGAAACAGATAATGGTAAGGGCCAAGGAGGAATACCAATTTAATGCTGGTTGGTTGATGGTTGTGCATGCGTTTGACTTCTTGATCCAAACCTAAATGCGAGAGCTTCCTTTTGGCTAGGAGGAACTACCTGTAATAAAAAACAAGACCATAAAATATAGTTAAATGATATATGACAATGGACTACCTAGCATATGCTAGTTCCAGGAAGTGTGATACTTCCTAGATGGTTGTCAATCCACTAGTTTAAAACAATTTAATGTGAGAAATAAACAAGGTCCTACTATAGTTGATATGATTTAGGTATCTCATTTAAATAAAATAAGAAAATCCAATCACAACAAGCTAGGCTATAGTTGGATATGAGAGGTGAGGGGTCTGTCAAGGTTCTGGGACTGGTCAGGGTTAGATTCTAGGTTATTTAGGTCAACTGGTAGGGTGGTTGTTGGGTTTGTTCTTGGTCAAGGTGTAAAAAAGAGACCGATGTCAGCTGAATGCGATCGATGCCAGTTTAGGTAGAACCGACGACAGTTATGGGTAACCGACGTCGGTATGGTCGGGTGAAAGAAACTCAAAATAGGTTAAATGGTAGGGGTGATCTGAGGTCGAATAAAGTTTGGAACGAGTGAATGGGGGTCTGTGGAGATCTTAGGTATGCTTAGAAGTATACGAAGGTGAGAATAGGTGATTTAGTGATGTGGGTGAAGGGATCTTTGGGTTTACAAGAAAGTGGGTGATGAAGCAATAAGCATGCAAAGAATAGATTAATAACATGAGTAATAAAGATTACTAACTGAAATAAACTATACTGATTAGGGCCATACTTACTGTGTTAAGGATCTGATGGCTGAGTGGTGGAGGTGGTTGATTAAAGAATACATGTATGGTCCTGTAGTGGTGCTTTCCCGGAGTGCTCCCGTGAATACAATGGCTCTCTGATTGATGTTGGTGATGGCTCTGGATGGCTGGATGCGTAAAAGGATGCTTGTTTTCTCTTGCATGCAGCTTTGGTCTCCTTCCTTGCTCTCATAAAATGTGCCAACCTTGAAATAAGGTTACCAAAGGGAATAAAAGGTGACCGACGATGGTTCCAGGTTGACCGGTGTTGGTTCAGGGGTGACCGGCATCGGTTAGGGCGGGATTCCCTAGGTTTACTAAAAATGGGAGATCATGGCAATGATTTTTACCAAATCTCTCTATTCATCCGGGCAAGAGCGGGAGTTACCTTTTCTTATGCAGAATGTGGTTAGAGGGGATGTAGGCTTTGATTTTTAGGGTTTAGTTAGGTCTTAGTTAGTTATGGAAACATACTAAGAATAGACTTAGGGTGAGGTGGCTAGGTGAGGTGTATAGGTGAGGTGGTGGTGTGGGAATTATCTTAATTAGGATAATTAAATAATAAATATTGTGAGGACATGGATTAATTTAATTTAATTAATTAAATTAATATTAGTGTGGGGTGTAAGGGGCCATGGTTAGGTGAGTGTGTTCAAGTTGATTATTTAACAAAGGGTCAAGGAGCGTGTGACCCAATTTTGGTGTCTACATTTTGCCCCTTTTTGTTGTGTAGCTTGTATTGGTAAGTGATGTTGACAAAAATAAGATGTGGTTGTCCCATGTGTGGGTGAAGGTGATCCCCCTCAAACTAGGAATTGATGAGGCAAAAGGTAGAATCGGTGAGTGGTTTGATAAAAGGTGAATGTGATGAAGAGGAAGGTGGACAACGGGGTAAAGGGGTAAAGGTCCAATCAGGTAATCCAGGTAATGGGTTAGGGTCAAAGGTAGTAATAGTCAAATGCACACACATGTATAAACTACAACACAATACTAGGTTGAAGAGCATGCAAACTCTACATTTTCTAAGGTTGATAGGTTTATCTAAACAAGGTTGAGGTGATTCTGGTATCCAAGGTATATGATATGGTGTGGAAGCACTTCATAGGTCAGATACAGGAACGTTTAGGTATGTTTCGGTACACCAAAGGTTGGGTTAGGATAAACAAATGAGAAAGAGGTAAGGTAAGGTCATTAGGTCAAACAACATGGGTAATAATGTCATGCAAGGTATAACAAGCACATGAGTTCATAGGTCACTAGCAATGTTCTAGGTCCAAGTAGCTAGGTCACGGCATGGGTAGGGCTGAGGTATGGGTAAAATAACAAGTCCCAAAATGTAATTAAGGACAAGTATAGGTAAGGTAGGCATGGAGGTTGGTTGCAATAAGGGTGGGTAAGGGCAAATGGTGGTTGGGTTGGTTAAGTGGGGCCAACAATGGGGAATGGGAAAGAATATGATGGTCGAGGTAAGCTGATCACGGTTTATTGGGGTAGATGACCGATGTTGGTCTTGGTATAACTGACCATGGTGAGCTAGGGCACATGACCGCTATCGGTTTAGTTATAACCGACATTGGTCGTCGACGTGGGTTTATAAAAAAAAATAAAAATCAGATAATACGATTCATTTGTAAGTTTTGGCTTTTGTGAAAATGACAGAAAGAATCAATGAGTGTTGCTTTGTCGAGAGAAAAGACAAGGGATGATATCCTACTAAGGTGGAGGGATCCGGTTGGTTAGAGGAGCTAGGTAGATGGGTTCACGAGCACATGTAGATTGATTGTGATTGGGTGGAGAGCAGGAGGATTGGATTTGGTGAGTGGACATGGCAGAGGCGGGAGAGGGATCGGGTGGACCACTAGTGCAGTGGCCCGACATACCACCATGGAGATGACATCACAATGAGGTAAGATTCAATCTCTTGTATTGGTTTTAGAGGTAGATTGGGTAGATAGGTTAGGGAGGAAAACAGTTTTTTTTGGGGGAAAAGGGAATTTGAATTGGGGAAGGAAAATTGGGTAGAATAGGAATGGGTAGAGGTGTGGTTAGGTGTATGAGGGGTGGGGAGGAGATGAGGGTAGAGGTAGGTAGGAATGGGGAGAAGAAGGTAGTGTTTTTAGGAAAAAGGGGTTTGGGTATCGCATATTTTTACACGACAGTGACCGGCGTCGGTCAAGGGGTGGCCGACGTTGATGGTGTCGAGTGGTACCATCATAGATAAGGTGACCAATGCCGGTGTGGGATAGACCATGGTCAGTTATAAGTAACCGGTACCGGTCAACATGTGGGGAAAAAGGGGCCAACAGAGCTTTGTGATGGTTGGGTGAGATAGATAGTGGGAAAGGAAGATGTTGTTGATGAAAAACAAAGCATGGGTAAGAGGTTGAAAGAGGTATGGTATGATCGATAGTGGGTGAGGGTTGGGGTGGGTAGATAGAATATGTGATAAGAAGGTAAGTTGTGAGGGGAAAAAGAGGGAGGGTAATAAGTGTAGGTGAAGTGTCAAGAGTGATTGTGGGTATGATCAAGTTGTATTAATGTGATGTTTTGTTGGATGCAGTGAGAGACCAGCTACAAATGTGAGATAGGTGTCACCCTTACTCGTGACAGATTCAAGGAGGTGTGATAGCTAAGGATTGGTGGCATGTTGCCACGGTTGGCCTGATTGGGGTCAGGTACTACCGGCATGTAGTCCGACAACCTAGTTTTATGGTCACCCTCATCGACAGATGGGATTCATGACCCAACACATTCCATCTACCGATGGGTGAGATCACAGTCACCCTGGAGGATGTATATAGGATCCTATGGTTTCCTATAGTGGGGGTGCAGGTATATTTGATCTCTTTAGAGGTGTCTGAGGAGTTGATGCTGATGGTCTTTGGTGAGGGGTTGGTAGAGTTGAGGTTCCACAGCCCAACCTAAGCTACGAAGAGATGTACTAGGCCCGTCTGGAGGAGACGAGGCTTATTATGTTGTTGATGGAGGTAGTTTGTTGCTTTACACTACCAGATGTAGAGGGTGGGAGATTCTTGTGATCATTGATGGGGGTCCTGCATGATATGGTGATAGACTGCACTGCTTTTGCATGGGCATTGTTATCCAAAATGAGCCCCCTGCTTATTTTGGCTAACTTTCCTTCATTCTTCCCTTCCTTGTGCTTCAACTTCAATTTTCACACATTTCAAGCACTCAAGGGTTTCTGGAAATGGCTCCATCAGATAGGATTTTTCTTCCCCTTTCTAGAAAGGTAAAATTTTCCTCCTAACTCCAAATATTTTGAAAGTTATGGCTTGGCGGAGTTTTTTGGGGAAAATTTCCTAGCAAGCCCACGGCCAATGAAATGGTGCCATGTGGTGGTGGAGGTCGGGGTAGCGGAGCAAAGTTGGAGAATTTTCCAAGAAGAGGGAAAAGGGTGCAAAGGGAAAATTTTGGCCCGCAGGCCCATGGAGGAGGATGGAGAAAAATTTACGGAAGGCCCGCAACCAATGAGGAAGTGACACGTGTCCATGACAGTGTGGGAGTCGAGGCACGAGAGAAACTTTGGTTTTTTGCCAAAGCGACAGAGGCACAAATGGAGAAAAAGAAGCATGCCCCCACCAAGCAACCAGAAGCTGACACATGCCACCAGAGTGGCGGAGCATGGGGAAAATGTGGGAATTTTTCCCAATGTGAAATCAAAGGAAAAAGGTGAGGTTTGGGCCCATGTTTCCATCAGCGAATGGGAAAGCGCCACGTGTCACCGGGAGAGCGGGTGCGAACTAATTTTGGGAAATTTTCCCAATGTAAAAATCAAAGGGGAAAAGCGATGTTTGGGCCCGATCCCATCGGTGAACCAGGAAGTGACACGTGTCCCAGAGTGGTGGAGGTGCGGAGGTTTTTGGGAAAATTTTTCAAAAGGGAAAATTTTAAAGTTTGACCCCGCCGACCAAATTTTGACTCTGTTTTCACCATTTTTTGCCCTAAATCTTCAGAGGGCCATATCTTTTGATCCAGAGCTTGGATTTTCATGTTCTTTATGTCATTGGAAAGCTGGTGAAATTATCTACACGTTAGACCCCTCAATTTTGGATTTTGGTGAAGATTCGTGGGAGAAATTTGGAAAAACGTCCTTGCACTGGAAAAGACAAAAAATCAGATTTTCATCTACCAGATTTAATGAGGTATGGGCAATTTCTTGTCCTGCGGGCTCGAATGCATTGGGAAGTGGATTTGCAGAGGTGCCCTTGCTGTTTTAATGAATCTTGTCGGTGGTTGAAGTCCAAAATCAGATTTTCCCGTGTTTTCTCCTTTCTTCCATTCTGCTTCATGGTTAAAAGCCAGTTTTGGCTCATTTGTAACAAGTTGTTCATTCTTTCTACTCTGCCCTCCCTTCTTTTCTTCCCCAGGGTCAAAAATGGAGTTAGAACCTCCTCCCCGCTTTTTGTAATGGCATTTTTTTCCTCTTACCAGTAAAATGATGTTCTGTGTAAACTTCTGAGAAAAAAAAAACGTGTTTTGTGATGCATTTGTCCATCCTTGCTCGTTTTTCTTTGTTTTCTTCTTGCCTCTCTTCATTGTAGGTATTTGTGCATGTTTGGATGTTCATTACAGGTTTTGGAGCTGTGTTCATGGAGTTTTGGGACATTTTTTTGTGTGAAATCCATCCTTGGTTTTGTGATGCACTTGTCCATCCTTTCCATTGCTCACCTCTTCTTGTTCCATGATAGTTTTGATAGATGTTTAACATTTTCCTTCTTTGGTGTATCACCATTTTAGTGTAGGCTCTATTTTTCCCTATTTTCTCTCTCTCTCTCTCCTTGGCATAGTTAGATTAGGATTAGATCAACTTGCCTACACTCAAATAGCTTATGGCAGGTAGTTTAGGAAGAGGAACCAGCCTTCTCTAGAGAGATTTTCCCATTTGTAAAGGTCCCACACTTTGGGAAAGCTCAATGTTGTGCATTCACACTAAATGACATTACTTTAGAAAAGAAGATCCATAGGTCATTTTGGGGGTGCTATGAATTTGCACTAACAGCACCCAAAGATTCCTAGTGCAAATATATAGGGTGCTATGGGCATATGGGTGGCTTTAGAGGTTCAGTTTGTGTTGCACTTTCCTATTACATTGTTGGGCATATGAGCACATTATGTGTGTGCACCCATTTGGTATGCCCTGGGCTGATGCATTCGAGCTAGGTTTTTTTTGGGTGGGCTATAGGTGATGGGTGCCGATTATTAGAGAGCGTCGAGTGGGTAAGACGACGCATGATGTCACCTACTATAGGTAGTTACTGGAGGGGTTGTCTGGTGTAGACATCATTTGGAGGCCCTATGTGGGTTATCCATCATATGGGAAGATGGCTACAGAGCTAGATGGATTGTAGCTTCTCAGATGGATAGAGGGGTGACGTGCTAGAGAGCACGAGATTATACTCAAATGACTGTGCCAGGCTAGGACAATTTAGGATGTCGTAGGATATAACTCTACGCTTCCCTCAAGTCAAGAGGGATGAAATGGAGAGATCGCTTCCTCTACCTCAATCCGACAATGCCTACAAGGCAGAGGAGTAGGTGAGAGACCGATAGATTGATGATGCCAAGGTGACTGATAGATACAGACAGTGGTGGGCTACACACCTATGAGTAGTATTGCCAATCCGAGGTAGCCAGATTTAGCCACCATCACTGTTCATGAGGGATGCCCTATAGGGGCAGGTAGCCACGTTGATTACACAGCTGGGGATGGTGCAGGGGAAGTTGATAGGTGTAGAGGCACATGTGGCCACTTTATAGACACAAGTGGCCAAGTTACATGCCTAGATAGCATAGGGACAGGCACCCACACAAGGTGGTGGTGGTGATGGGATACAAGTGGCCACCCTACAGGCATAGGTTACAGTTTGTAGGGATAGTTAGCCATCAGCACAAGCATAAGTTATGACTCTTCAGTCCTAGATATAGGAATGAGTGAGACAGGGTCCCTCAGGACATGCATAGGCACAAGGACGTGGTCGAGGCTAATGGGGCCACCATGAGATGCACTATAGCTAGATTACGGGATGCCCTGGTGATATCGATATTATCAGATATCTTGATGGTGGTAGGGATAGATTTCCTATCTTATGGAGAGTACATGGCATAACAGGCCTCAAGTGAGAGGACCAGTCGTGAACCCACAAAGTGTGGAGATTACAGGGGGCCAATGAGCCCCGAGATTGGGTGAGGTTGAGGCTACCAGTTCACAGAGGCCAGCTCTAGGTGTAGTTCTAGCATGACCCATGATGGGTTTTGAGATGTTAGCAGGACACCATATAGGACCCGAGGAGGAGGAGGAGACAAGGAGACAGATATGGAGGATATCCAGAAGGGTGATATATGATAGTTGTATGTACCTCCTGTGTTGTATAGTCATTTATTTTTGATAAATACCGCTTGCGTGCTGAAGAGAGAGAGTGAGGATGTATATGAGAGTTGATTGATTTTGGTCATATACCAGCTTGCGTGCCAAAGATGGTGAGGATGTACATGAGGGTTTTTGAGATTTTGGATTCATTTGTATTAGTGTACATATGTATGTGTACACAGATGTCATGATTTATAGATGATGATATTTATACTATGGATGGTGTGCTTGTTGTAATTTCCATTATTATTTGTGTATGTGATGGAAACTAGGTGAATTAAGTATGATAGAGTCAGGGTCGTAGGCATGGATTGAGTCAGTCAGGTTGTAGGCATGGATTGAGTCAGGTGGACTTAGGTATGATGAAGTTTAGGTTGGTTTAGGTATGGTTGAATTGAGGTTGGTTGAGTGTTTAATTCATTAATTGGTGCAATTAATGATGATGTGGGTCACTTTAAGATGTTCTGTAGTAAAATGCATGATAATGGTAAATAAATGATAGACATAATGAATGTATGAGTGATGATGGTAAAGATGTGAAGCAAGTGTTGTTTGTTTGGTTTAATTTCCAATTATTGATATAAAAAGGAAACTAACTAGGGTAGAATGTGACTAGGAAAGGGGGGAAGGAATTGGTTAGGGTAGAGAGTGGCCAAGCTAACCTCCAAGGGCCCCATGCCCTCGGAGTGTTGCCTACATAGTCCCGATGAAAAGGGACCTCAGGCCGATGTAGTTCTCCCATAAGCTAGGGAAGATTAAGGTGAAATAGTGGAATGGTCGAGATAGGTATTAGGCATGGGTGATGTAGGTCATAGGCATGATTTTGTTTAGGTTGTAGGTATGGTTGATTGATTTTTAAATACATGTGTCGAGGATCTGGTCCTATATAGGATAATCAATAGGTAATGAGGAAGCGAATGGTAAGAAGTGGTAAAAGAGTTGTGTAATTGATAAGAACCCTGATGAGTCGATCCTACCTTAGATGGGCTTATGAATGTAAGACCCTACATGCCTTGCATAATGGACTATTTTAAGGGTGAAGAAAAGTCACAAGATCACAAAATGTCACATTCATGGCAAGTCCCTTGAGTAACGAGGAATTTAGGTGGAAAAGACAAGGAGGTGAGAATGAGAGGCTTAGCGTAACTTAGTGTACGATGACGTGTTTTGAACAAGAAACCTAAATCCAAAATAGGAAAGTCCATGACAAAAATTTCATCTTTTTCTTGATTTGTTTGTTTTTAATAGACTGATCGATGTGGGAAGTCTATATGGGATGAATATATTATCTCCTTGAGGTCTTCGTGAAGTTGATCGATGCGGGAAGCTTCTGAATATTTATTACATTTTTGTAATGACCGTACATAGCTGTCCTTCAAGGGAGCAATCTATTGATAGTGGTAGAATATGGAGAAGAGATGTCCCTTTTGAGGGAGTCATCTTTTTGTTGGAAGTTTGACTCAAGGAGTTGTATCCCTTTTTTTAGATGTTTAAGTCATGGAAAAGATTATAGAGGATGATTAGGTTCCGGTTTTAGAAGACAAGATCGTAGTACACAAAAATTAACTAGGAAAGAGGTGGTTTTGAGTGATGAATGACCATGGGATTCCATCTTGAAGAAGATGAAAAGTATCCATGAGAATCATGTTATGAGTAGAGCCGTGGTACTCATATTGAAGACAAGGCTAATAGGTGATGGGTAATCACATGATTCTTGTTTAATCATGGATCCTAAAAAATGGGTAATAATGGAAAGTGAACAACGCTCAAGGGACGAGTGACCAATTGACAAAAAGTGATATAGGACTTGATATCAACAATAAAATGGTCAAGATGCAAGGCATTAAGGGGCTCAGTTTGGGTTTACCTTCAAGTGAAGACAAACGATAAGCACTTGATCCATAAGCATGGGTGACTATATAGGGTTTGAGCCAATTAGGAGAAAATTTTCCCTATTTACTTTTCTCCTCTTTGGTTACATGTTGATTTTCCTTCAGGACAAGGTCACCGACTTGAAAGGTTCATTTGTGAACATGTTTTTCATAGGCATGTTTGATATGTTTTTGGTAGATTTGGAGATGGTCCAGGCATTGAGATGACGTTCATATAATAATTCAAGTTGCACCAAATGATCCTGGTGAAATTCATCGTCATTGAGCATGTCTTGTAGTGAGATGCAGAGGGATGGAATCTGGACTTCGAGAGGTAAGATAACCTCAGTACCGTAGACTAGAGAAAAGGGGGTGGCAGTAGTCAAAGTGCAAATACTAGTGCGGTAAGCCCACAAGGTGAAAGGAATGTGTGTATGCCAATCCTTCCCAATATCATTGACCACCTTCATAAGAATTTTGTTCAAGGTTTTATTGGTTGATTTGGCTTGACCGTTGGTTTGTGGGTAATAAGGTGATGAGAAACTGAGTTGGATGCCAAAAGCATTACATAGTTTGTGTAGGGTTTTGTTTTTGAATTATTTTTCGTTATCTATGATAATGTAGTGAGGGACACCAAAGCGATAGATGATGTGATGGTTGATGAATTCACATATTTTCTCGGATTTGGTGGAAATGAGGGGAATGGATTCTACCCATTTAGTATAATATTCAGTAGTGGTTATGATCCATTGGTGGCGTTGTGAAGAATGGGGATTGAGGAAAGTGCAAAGGTCTCACGAAAACTATAAGGCATGACTAGGGGTGTGATGGAGATTAGCATGTTGCTATCATTTTACGTAGCATTTGACATAATCGCAACAATCACGAGTTTAGGGTTGGCTAGTAATAGCCTAGGCAAAGAATGCATTTAGCAACAACAAGACCACTAAAGTGGCCTCCAAAAATCCCATTGTGGACTTCCTTAATGGTGTAAGGAATTTTAGAATTGGTAAGGCATCGCAAGAGAATGTTGTCGAAACCACATTTGTACAGAAGACCACCCATGATGACATAACATGAGACAATTTTAAGGAAGGCACGTTGTCCATTACGAGTGAGATCGATGGGTAAAATGGAGAGGGAAAGATAGTTTGTGTATTTCTTATACCAAAGGTCACTCAGGTTAGAGCAAGTGGTTCTAATAGAGTAAACTTCACGAGGAAAATAAGAGGGTGATTGTAGTCTTTGTATGGTGACAAATATTTTAGAGTCAGCGGGTGAAGTGGGTATCTGAGAAGCCAAATAGGCCATGGTATCTATAAATTTATTAGTAGAACGTGGGGTGGTTTGAAGGGCATAACAGATCAAAGGTGGTCAAAAGTATGTCCACATGATGCTTATACTTTTGAAGTATCTCATTACGACACTAGTATATACCATTGACTTGGTTTATGAAAAGCTCGAGAATCACCAAAGATGTTGATTGATTCAACATCTAAGGCATAAGCAGCCCGAGACCTAATACAAGTGCTTCATATTCAACAATATTGTTTTTACAATTAAAATTGAGTTTGAAAGACAAAGGCATAGGTTCACCATCAAGTAGAATGAGGATAACACCAGCCCTACCCCCATGTTGAAACTTGGAACCATCAAGAAGAGTGTCATTTGGTAAGCGGGTTCGTTCGTGAAAGGGTAGCAATAGACTCATCCGAAAAGTCAAAGTTATAGTGTTGATCCTGAAATAGGTGCATCGCCAACCGGTTGGCAATAGCTTGGCCCTTGATGGACTTTTGATGAATGAATTCGAGGTTGAGGTCAGCTAGAAGCATAAGCCAGCGTGCGGCACATTGATTTTGATAAGGTTTGGAATACATGTAGTGTAACGGTCCGTATTAGTAATGACGAAGGTTTTTTGGTTGAGTAGGTAATGGCGGAGTTTAGTGGTGATGAAAACTAAGGCTAGGAATTTTTTTCGAATGGGTATATCTAGTTTTGTAGTCAAGAAGGGTACAAATTATGTAATAAACCACTTGCTCTCTGTGTTGGTAATCACAATGAGAAGGCATGACACCTAGAGAATGGGCAGTAGTGGAAATATATAGGTAGAAGGGCTGGTCATCCTTAGGAGGAACAAGCACTGGTGGTTGAAGGAGGTATTGTTTTAAGGCCTCGAAGGATTTATGACATTCATCATCCCATTTGAATGAAACATATTTCTTGAGAAGATGATGAAATGGTTGATAGCGGTTGGAAAGCTGTGAGATAAAAAAATGAATTGAATGAAACTTACCTTGTAGGCTATGAAGTTGACAGAGATTAGTGGGTGGCATCATTTCAAGGATAGCCTTGAATTTAGCAGGATCGAATTCTATGCCACGTAAAGAAATGATGAAGCCTAGGAGTTTCCCTGAAAGTACTACAAAGACGCATTTTTTGGTTGAAGATGAACACAATATTTGATGAGGTGGTCAAAGATGACTTTAAGAATAGGTAGGTGTTCAGTTCAATGTTTAGATTTGGCAAGTAGATCATCTACATAATCCTCCAATATGTGATGCATGATGTCATGGAAGATGTAAGTCATGGCCCACTGATATGTAGCACCAAGCATTTTTGAGGCCAAAGGGCATGACTCTATAGCAGAAAGTCCCCTAAGGGGTGATGAAGGAAGTCTTGTGTTGATCCTCGGGAGCTAGTAATATTTGATTGTAGCCCGAGAAACCATCCATGAGTGATAACATTTCATGGCCAACAGTGAGATCAACTAGTTGGTCAATGCCTGGTAGTGGGAAATCATCTTTGGGACGAAAAGGTTGAGGTCACGGAAATCTATGCAAATGCAGAGTCCCCCTGTCACTTTCGTGATAAGAACAATGTTAGAAATCCATTGGGGATAATCAATGGGTAGAATGAAGGAGACCGAGAGAAGGCACTAAAGCTCTTCTTTGACTAGAAGAGCAATGTGAGGATGCATTTTCCGCAACTTTTGTTTGATAGGTTTGGCATCAGGAATGGTCACAATATTGTGAACCATGATTTTAGGATCAATACCAAGCATATTGACATAGGACCAAGAAAATGTGTCATTATGGTCCCGAAGGAAAGAGGTGAAGGCTTCTTATTCAGTAGCATCTAAAGATTGGCTAATCTTTAGAATGTGTGGGTTGTCTTGGGTATTAATGTTGATTTCGATGGTTGATTCATTCAACATGGTTTGTGTCTCGAGAGGGTAATGACTGGTGAATATAAGAGTCTTTTGCACCAAGGTAGGTGAGGATGGACTCATCATCTTGACATTGAACGATGTTAATTAAGGCATATTGTCATCGATCATGTCAAGATACAAGAATGGGAGAGACGAGGGATCCTCGCCATCGTGTTGATAGGTCAACGGTCCTAGAAAAATGGCATTTACAATTTTTTTTAGGAGGTATAGATTCAAGATCTATGGACTCCATGGGTGAGGATGGTAATGTGGGTGAATGAGAGGGGGAAGATGCCTCATCCTGAATAAGGTCGATGTGAACCTTCTTAGAAGATGGAGCATCAAAACCAATTCCACTACAGTCATTGTGTTTACGATAGGTACAGGAGATGACAATGTGGTGGCCTTGTTCATAAAAACCAAAACCAAATCCTTTCCATGCGCACCGGTTGAGGAAAGTGTGAGTGAAACAACTATTGGTGAGGGAGTGTAGGTCAGCAGAAAATGGTTGGGTTTGGGATGGAGGTTTAGATTTATAGGTTGCCATATCAAGTCCCCCATATGTTAGGTTGGTGCGAAGGTGGGGAGGGCCATAAGGGAAAATGTCACCGATGCGAATGTCATAACTAGGGTGTTGACGTAGATTCCCATATTGTTGTGGGGTGAGGAAGGTATCGATATTGTATAGGTGGTATTCCCTCGAGTGAGGCATTGAAAAAAACCTTCTAAGGGATCAGTAGTTGGTATGTGGGTAGCGGGTATAGATGGATTGCTAGATGAAGGGGAAGTAGGGGCGCTAGTGGTGGAGGCTATAGCTGCAGTAGGGATGGTGAGGTTAGATGCAATAGAAGTAGTGGAAATTTTTGTGGATGGGCTTGGGTGGAGGTGAAGTGGTTTTGGTGGCGGATGTCTTGACCAATACAAGCACATCATTGGGTCGATATAGCATGTTACAGGTCTTGAAAGGTGAGGGGTCTGGCAGGATGGTGTAATTATGTCCCTTGTGTTCAAATTTGAGGCATCAATGTAACGTCAAAGGGACACAACCCATGGCACGAATCCAAGGTTGAACAAACAACAATCTATACTAGAACTCCCCTTTTAGAACATAGAAACATTCTGAGATGGTGCAGGGACCTACGCAGATATGGAGAACAACAGTACCTAGTGTAGAGGTTATGGCGTCATTGAAAGAACACAACATAATGAGGTTACTATGCATGTAATTGGAAGGTATTTACATTTGGGTGTACACATGGGAGGATATGATGTTAATGCTAGCACCACCATCGATCATAACACGTCATATGTGTATATTATCGATAAAGACGGAAATGAACAGAGCGGGGCCTCGGGTCATCGACCGAAGGGATCGATCTCCTCATCTTTAAATCGAGGGCAGCCACTTGGCAAGTGGGTGAAGGTGTAGAGGAAGGGGAAGACCTAGTGAGAGAGGATACATGGTGAGGGGTAATGATGGAGGCTATGGGTGTGGGGTCATTTGGTAAGACTTTGATAGATCAAGGGCCTCCATGAGGGTTTGACGATGTGACTCCGTGTCCGGATGAGGTCATATAAAGAAATTTTGAGGGGGGATTGGTGTAGTTGTTTTAGCATTGTACGATGTGTGGTCCCATCAGAAATGGGATATGCAGGACTCGCGAATGATGACTTTGGGTGCGGTGCAAATGATATATTGGGTATAGGGTTGGTTGATGGGCTAGTTGCTTTCTCCTTGCCCTTGTCTTTCTGAGAATAGGTGACAATGCTGATCATGTTAATCTAAGGGGATTTGGATGGAGAGGGTGTGTCATGGAAGGTATAGCTAGCAAGAGGGACAAAACCCTAGTGGTGGGTATGACCCTTGTGAGATGAGTAGGGCGCAGTTGCATTTGGGTGGTGGTTTGGCCAACTCTCTTATGTGAACCATGTTAATTTTAAATCTCAGGGATGGATCTAAGAGTTGTGGGAGAGGAGGATTTTGTCACCGATTAGGAAATGAGGGAAGAACTCGAAATCGGTGTTGTTGTGAAATGGGGTCCTCATCAAGAAGATCATCATTGTAAAAGTTTTCTTCAGAGGACATAACTAGACAAGAGCGGATTTCAAAGCCTTATAGTTCTCTACATCGTGTCCTGGACACATGATGGTAGGCAAAAATTTTGGTTTTGTCAAACCCTTTTGGTTTGGGTTTGAGTGGGTCAGTAAGGTCTAAGAGGTGGTAATGTGATGACAAAATTTTTGAGGAGGTTGGTTAGGATTTTAGCGTAGGACCCTACTAATGGATCACAATGGGAGGTGAATGTGGGTTTGGGTATAGGTGCGGCTGATTGTGTAGGAAGATTCTTTGCAAGAGGGGGAGTGGGTTGGGCTACTAACTTGGTGTGTGGTGTGGTCTTAGGTGTTGGTTGTATCTGCTTGGGTAGGGGCATGGTAGATGAACTAGAAATAGAATGTGTGGTTGGTTTAACTACCTTATTGGAGGGTAGTGGATTTTTGGCTTTAGGTTGCACCTTCTTGGGTAAAGGTGATACAGCACATGAGATGTAGAGGGAAAAGCAGATGGTGGAAGAGGGTGGGTTACCCATGGGGGTAACCGAGGTGTTGTGGAGGTAGGTGGCATAGGTTGGGTAGGAGGCGTGAGTGAAAGAGAAGGAAGTGTTGTGGGTAGTGAAGAAGTTATTGATGGTATTGGAGGTATGGGTGGTAAAAAAGTTACAGGTGAGGGCGGAGGTTGTGTGGGGCGCTTGGGTATATTAGAGGTCTGCGATGGGGAAATGGGTTATGTATTCTTGGTTTACCAATGGATGAGGGTTTCTTGGCCAGGGTCGAAGGGTGAGGTCCTAGGATGGACGAAAGGGGTGAAGGTGATAAGGGTGTGGTTGGCGAGGTTGGGGTATGAGATCTAGGAGATTGGCTCTTCTGTTTAGGGACGAGTTAAGTTTGGTGTTAGTTTTGGAAGATGTAGTTAAATCTAATTTGATGGGTGGATGAGTAAGGCTAGTTGTTGGTATGACCCCTAAAGTAGTGATAGGTTTAGGCAAGGAAGATGATGTAGGTGTGGGTTTGGGTACAAATGCATGTTGGGTTATGGGTAGAGGTGTGAGTTGAGCCATGAGTGGTGTCATGGGAGATTTTGCGATAGTTGTGGTTGTGTTCGGTTTGGTTGGCCGAAACACTTTTGGATAGATAGTGGAGGTGTCAGTGAGTGACAACTATATTTGTGTTGAAACATGAAGTAGAAGATGCCCCAAAGTAAGGCTCTATCGACATAGTCCAGGTGATTGGCCAAGCATGAGAATGGTACTGTTGTAAGCGGAGTTGATGTGGACCGAGTGGCAATCCCCATAAAATGTGTTTGAGATACCAGAAATGGCTAGCCTTGAACTCTGTGGGTAAGAGATCCGAAAGAAGATCAATGGGATCTTGAAGGTCTGATGGTGAATAGTCATCTACAAGTGGTGGTACTTCTATAATATCCTCCATGGGTAGAGGAGAGGACAAGCTAGCCAAAGTGGGCTCTCCTTGCGTTGGTGAAGTGGGCTCAGAATTTTGAGGGGTCGAAGGCGGTGTGCTGATTATAGGATCTTTCACGGATGAAGGAGAAGATGAAGGGGATTCCTCTATGGGTAGAGGAGTAGATGAAATAGGTTCTGTGTAGGTAGGGGAACGCGGCTAAGATTTCATTTATGGAAGGAATATGAGGTAATTGTTTGAGGTATCACCCACTTGGTTTGAAGATGGGCATGGTTAGGGAATGGCTTCTTGAAGATGCATAGGCTTTGGTTAGCGGGTGTATTCGTGGATATCCAAGACTTAGTCTCCTTTGTCTATCATTTCTTGAATGATATTTTTGAATGTAATATAGTTATTGTCATTGTGACCTTTGACCTAATGATAGTTGCAAAAGTCGTGTTCCTTATACCACACAAGAATGTGTCACTCAGGGTCGAAACTAGTATGTGGTTTTATGGGTGGAAGGGTAATAGCTCCTGCCTTAACAAGATTTTCCAAAACGGAGGAGTAAGATTCTCTTAGGGAAGTGTAATTTCGTTGTTCTCATCTGAATTGGAAAGCTTGGATAGGAGAAAGATTAGAAGGGGGTTTGGATGGGTTTGATTGATGAGGGGACCAACTTTGAGAACTACGACATTCACAGACCCTTTGGGATTTGAATAGTTGTTTTGAGGTTTTGAAGATGAAGAAGTATCATTTGATTTGAACGCGATGTTCTTATTACGAAGTTGAATCTTCTTCTCTTTGATAGCATGAATTTCCAATTTCCATGCCATGGTGAATGCCTCATTGAAAGTGTGAAAAGTTTACACCTGTAGGGTTGGTGAGATGTGTCTAGCACATGCCTAAGTAAATAGTTCTATAAGCTCGGTTTGAGGTAATTGGAATGTGAGCTGGTTTATGAGGCTGCACCAACAAGCGACAAAGTCAATGATAGACTCGTCGTCATATTGTCATGTGGAATAGAGATCAGTCATGGTAACCTTCTTAACAATGTTGATGGAGAAGTGATCTAGGAAGGCTTGGGCTACTTGATTGAATGAGTAAATGGAGTGTCTTGGTAGCCCACTGTATACTCCAATGCAAGTCCTGTCAGGGACATTGGGAAAGTCCTCAAAAGTAAAGCATCATCATGGGCAATCAGGTAACACCCATGTTTAAAGGACCACAAATGTTGTTGTGGATCTTCTTTGCTATTGAAGCGGTTGAATTTTGGCATCTCCCAATGTACGAGGTATGGTCAAATGGGAATGGATGGGTGAATAGGCTCATTACAAATTTCATCATAGGTGAGGGAATTGCGTGAGACGAAAACCAATGCTTCTAAGTGTTTGCATCTTTTCCATCATCAACTTGATGAGGTCGTTGGTAGGTTATGATGGGGGACACCTCCTGTGGCATAAGGAGGTGGATATTGAACCTAATAGGGAGGTTGAGAATAAGGAACCGACATGGAAGGCACATATCTAGAATGGGTGATAGATGAGATAGGGGGTTGTTGATAGTAGGTGTATGTAGGTGGGATGGTTGTTGTGACTCTAGTAGCGATTGGGGAAATGTTTGCAGGATGGAGAGGATGATATTTTGGAATGGAGTAGGGGTCACCGACACCATGGGCAGTTGTGTTGCAATGGGTATTTGTGAGACAATGGGTGTGGATTGTGCTATGGTTTGGGTGGTGGATGAGGGGACAATAGATATGATAGGCACGAGGGAAACTGTTGATGCGGTGGTCATGACGGGTATGGGTCCTAGCTGCGAAACTACCAGGGGTGAAGCAGGTGAGGGTAATGCAAAGAGTAGAACAATGGCATGGGAGATTGATACTAACATGCCATATATCAATTGACCAGAGGAGTCTCAGGTGGAAGAGTGGGAAAGGTAGAAATGTAAGGCTGTGGGATTCTGATCAAGGAGTCGTGCAAACTCCTCATTGCTGGAAGCAATGGTGGTAGGTAAGGTTGGATCCATGGGTGATAGGACGGAAGGCGGTGAAGGACTAGGTGGGAGTGGTTGACGACTAGTGTGGAATATGAGGGTGTTAGTCAAGTCAATGAGTCAAAGCACCATGTGAACAAGTGCCGACTGTAAGATCAGTATTATGTAGATGACAAAAAAATAAAAAATGAGAAAAATGGGGTTTGGGAGGTGAATCTCGATCAATGTCTAGATTTTTAAAAATTAAACACAGAAACCGATGATGGTTAGGTTGACCGGTGATGGTTCTGGGAAAACCGATGACGGTCAGGATAATCAATGATGGTTAGGACAACATTGATGACAGTTTTTGAAACCGATACCAGGTCATTATGGAAGAAACCAATCTTAAAAAAATGAAGTGGGAATGTTGGATTTGTACTTGGTGAAACTGTGTATGATAGAAAATATCAATAAGGGAGAAATATGATGATGCCCTGAGGGCTGGAAATAGAACAAAAGTAGTAATGAAAGCTATTCTAGGTAAAGTAACTAGAAATCCAGAAGCAAACCAGTTATGGTTTAACCGATGACAGTCAGATGTGAACCAATGATGGTCACTAGACCAATGTTAGTGACTATGAAATTAGAAAGAAATAAAGAAAATTGGTTTTGTGAATCAAATTAAGTGAAGAATCAAACCTAGAAGCCTGAGAATGAGAAGATGAGGCCCTAACACACTCAGAAAAAGTCAAAATACTCCAACTATGATGGTGGAGTGTGCAAGGAAGAAGAAAAATGGGGATTCGTAGTCTCACACCTCAAAACACAAGCCAAGAAGAATGCTAAGAAAAAGTGCAATCCTAACAGTGATTTTCTTATGTTTGTTTAGCTTATGCTATTTAGGACTGACTGTGTGTATTTAGAATATAATTTTTGGTTGGGAAGGCATCCTACGAAGAAGGATATCTAAAAGGAGAGGTTTCAGGTATGTTATGGCGGGGGCGGGCCGTCCTCTGAGATGATGACTCGACAAAGGCAACGAGCTAGGGAGTACCTGCCAATCGGATCGTGTGATCACTAACAGATGTTCCCGGTAAGATGTTGTTTAAGAAAGATGTGTATATTTGATTTTGTGTAAGTTTGGTAAGACACAAAGAGAGAGAAAAATGTGATTTCTATGATTCTTTGTGTCAACCATCAGCTGGGCATGACTTCCAGCATATAGGTTGCCCTCAGTTTTAATGTGAGCTAATAATGCAACAAATCAAAATGTAATGCAAGTGTTTTAAACCCAAATCAAAGTGTGATATTCGATGTAGAAAGAGATGAACAAGAAGAGGGATGCTCTTTCACTAATGCAATGCGAAAGAAAGGAAGATGTGTTCTTTTTAAAGCACCAAAAACACGATTGTTTTTAGACAATAGAAAGAAGGAGAATGATTCCAAGGAAGAAAAATTAATGTGAAAGCTTTTCTAAGGGAAACAAACACACAAATTTCACCTAGGAATGAATAAATGTAAAATAACCCCTGATGGGTCCCAGCATGCCAAAATGTTTCACCATTTTCTTTACCTTTTCGAAATGATGAAACAAATAAGGGTAAGGGCCAAGGAGGAATACCTGTTTAATGTTGGTTGGTTGATGGTTTTTGCATGTGTTTTTCTGAACTTCTTGATCCACATCTGAATGTGAGAGCTTCCTTTTGGCTAGGAGGAACTACATGTAATAGAAAACAAGACCACAAAATATAGTTAAATGATATATGACAGTGGACTTGCCTAGCATATGCTAGTTCCGGGAAGTGTGATACTTCCTGATTTAAGTATCAATCCACCGTTTAAAACAAGATAACGTGAGAAATAAAAAATTTCCTACTATAGTTTCTATGATTTATGCATCTCATTAAAATACAATAAGTAAATCCAATCACGATAGGCTAGACTATAGTTGGATCTAAGAGAGGTGAGCGGTCTCAAGGTTTTGGGACCGGTCGTGGTCGATTTTTGGCTTATTTAGGTCAACTGGTAGGGTGGTTGTTGGGTCTGTTCTTGGTCAAGGTGTAAAACATAGAGACCGACATCGACTGAATGTGACCGATGCCGGTTTAGGTAGAACCGACGATGGTTATGGGTAACCGTGTCGGTATGGTCGGGTGAAAGAAAATCAAAATAGGTTAAATGGTAGGGGTGATCTGAGGTCGAATAAAGTTTGGGCAAGTGAATGGGGGGCTCTGTGGAGATCTTAGGTATGCTCAAAAGTATACAACAGGTGAGAATAGGTGATTTGGTGATGTGGGTGAAGGGATCTTTGGGTTTACAAGCAAGTGGGTGATGAAGCAATAAACATGCAAAGAATAGATTAATAACATGAGTAATAAAGATTACTAACTGAAATAAACTATATTGATTAGGGCCATACTTATTGTGTTAAGGATCTGATGGTTGAGTGGTGGAGGTGGTTGATCGGAGAATATGTGTATGGTCCTGTAGTGGTGCTTTCCCGAGTTCTCCCGTGAATACAATGGCTCTCTGATTGACGCTGGTGATGGCTCTAGATGGCTGGATGCGTAAAAGGATGCTTGTTTCACTTACATGCAACTATGGTCTCCTTCCTTTCTCTTAGAAAATGTGCTAACAATGAAATAAGATTACCAAAGGGAATACAAAGTGACCGACGACAGTTTTGGGTTGACCAATGTTGGTTCAAGGGTGACCGACGTCGGTTAGGGTGGGATTCCCTAGGTTTACTAAAAATGGGAGATCATGGCAATGATTTCCACTAGATCTCTCTATTCATCTAGGAAAGAGTGAGAGTTACCTTTTCTTATATGGGAATGTGGTTAGAGGGGATGTAGGTTTTGATTTTTAGGGTTTAGTTAGGTCTTAGTTAGTTATGACAACATACTAAGAATAGACTTAGGGTGAGGTGGCTAGGTGAGGTGTATAGGTGAGGTGGTGGTGTGGGAATTATCTTAATTAGGATAATTAAATAATAAATATTGTGAGGACATGGATTAATTAAATTAAATTAATTAAATTAATATTAGTGTGGGGTGTAAGGGGACCCGGTTAGGTGAGCATGTTTAAGTTGATTATTTAATGAAGGGTAAAGGAGCGCATACCCAATTTTGGTGTCTACACTTAAAGATCAAAGTGTGTGTGATTGTGATGGTTATTTACCATTTGAAGTGAGGACTTAATGGGTGGTATGTGAAGAAAACTATCTAATGTATAGGGAGTGAATAAGTCAAGTAGGTTGATGGAAGGTGAACGGAAGGTTAAGCCATGAATTTCTCGGCTATCGACCGTGTGTCCATAGCCCCGATGGAGATGCATCTAATTCTTGTCAGAACATTTCTCTACTACTAGTGAGGCATCCATAGCCCCAAAGAGAATTTTTGGAAACACCACTAGAGAGAGTATTGAGGTGGATTTTATTTGATATTTTGAATTTTGATATGATTTTTTGATCTTTTGTTTTTTGATATTTGATTTTTTTTTGCATAAAGCGCTTCCACTCTCTTGAGAACTCTTAAGGGTTAAGAATCAATAGTGGCATGATGGGGGATGGAAATGAGTGTGGTGATGACATTTTTTAGAGTGTCAAAAGATGCACCCAAGGGTCTTCACCACAAGTTGATTAAGTGTGTTAAATTGTGTGGATCTTTAGGACAATTATGCTTGAATGTTAGAGGTAATGACATGCCAAGGTCTCATGCTGTAGTAGGTACTATTGGCTTACAATATGTGTGAGCAAGCTTGTCAAATGTTCAAATAAATGGATTATAAGAGGATATGAATGGATGTGATGATAAGAATGGATTATATGTAAAGGGATTTGGATGTTGGATAGAAGGAGGATGGGTGGGAAGGAAAGAACATCCATGCATAAACGATGAATTATGTGTTCAATCTATTTTTAAGTGTTTGGTATTTGTAGGGGAATTACATGATTTGTGATTGTGATGAGTAGTTGAGATAGTAGGATCAACAAGAGGAGTGGTATAAATGGATTGTTGTGGAGTAGTGGGAGGGAAATTTCTAGTGTGAGGTTTATACCCTAAGCCTAAATGACCTAGATTTTGAGGAAGGGAGATGGGTTTGCGAATGCATTATTCATGAATGCCCAAGCCTTTGCCTCAATGTTTCATATTAGCAAACATATTTTTAGCTATAGGATATGAAGTGGATGGGGGTGATGATGCCATGTGGTCATCATGATATTGGAGGGTTGTAAGTTTTTCATCCGCTAAGAGGACAGACTTAACAAAGGATGGGAGATGAGATTCGCTTTGGTTCTTGGTTGGTGAGGGATGTTTGGATGTATGTTGAGATTTGTATGGTTGATGATGTTTGGATGTAAAGTAGGATTTAGATAGTGGACAATGGTTAGGGAGAGGATTGGGATGAAAAGGTGGTGGATTAATAGGTACAAGGACAAGAAGCCCTTGGTTAATGAGGTTTTGGACATAAGACCTAAATTACATGCAACGATTGGTTGAATGTTCATAGGTGTGATGGAAATCATAATAATAGTGTTCTTGATACCAAGCTGGTTTTAGAAGGTTTTGATTACGTGATTTGATTGGGGGATGGATGATCATTTTGAAGGTTTTTAGATGATGGAAGATGGTGGTCAAGGATTATCCTAAAGGAGTGAAGTGGTTTGGGTTAAATGGTTTTGGGGGAGTAGGAAGTAAAGGTGCATGATTGGGTGGATTATGAGATGCTTTGGTTGATTTGGATTTATGAGTTGGATTAGATTTTTGTGGCTTAAAAGATGAAGGGGGTATATTATGTTGAACCATGGTCATTGGTGTTGTCATTGATGGAAAAGCAGTGAAAGGTGAAGATGTTTGGAGCTCACAAGAGAGAGTTCAAGATGGTCTCAAGTGATTTATAGGCTTAGTTGGTGAGGCAGAGTCCATTGGAAGCACGCCATGGTTAGAAAGACTATTTTAGATATAGTACATGTCAAGTAGGATGATTTAAGCATGATAACATGATTCTATAGTGAATATTAGGTCAGTTTGTAAGGTAATAAGGGATAAAATATGTGGAATAATCCTCATAGGATCATTATAGTAGAAAATAATATGCAAAAAATATGACAGATCTGAAATAAAAGTGCAGAATAAAATAACACAACACAAAGAGAGTATTTAATGTGGTTCACCCAATTTGGGCTATGTCCACCAAGAATCACTTGCTCATATTTTATTACAAGCCACGGCTCTCTCAATACAATACCTAGATCTATTTAGAGCTATGCTCAACAAACTCTACAGAATTCACACCTGAATTCATACACATCTGCAATGTTACATTATACCTACCATATGCATAAAACTATATAAGTAGACAACTACTTAAGAAGTTTTACAAAACCATGGGTATCAAAAGCATGGGCCAAAACCGTCCCATAAACCTATGGGTCAAAAATCCCACCCATATGAGAAAAGCACATTTCCTAGTATATCGAGCACGTTTTAAGGCCAATTTTATTTTTCTCGGGTCAGCCCAAACCCCGATGAGAAAACTGGGAAAGTGCACAATACTCTTAGTGTATAATCTTCAACACTATCTCACATGAAAATATGCACCAAAACCTAACAATATCCCACTTGGAGACTAGTTTTCCTATGAGCAAGCTTCTCAACCCTTCAATAGTTTCTGTGAAGACCAACCAAAGCTGAACACAACTTTAGTTTTTCCCTCATGACCACCTTGGTCATCATGTGTCTCAGAAGATTTTGACTGGTATGAATCTTCTCCACCTTCAACTTCTCTTCCTTCAAAACTATCCTCGATGAAATGGTACCTTAACCGTATATGCTTCATCCTAGAGTGGAAAGTAGAGTTCTTAGCTAGGTGTATATCACTCTGAATATCAATATGCAACTTTCCTTCCTCCTACTTATGCCCCAACTCCTTAAGAAAATGCTGTAACGAAATCATTTCTTTACTTTCCTCTCGTGGTAGAAACATACTCACCCTTTGTGGTTGAAAAAGCCACCAAATTTTGTAGTTGTGAAATATAGCTCACTCCTATCCCACCTATAGTGTAAACATAACCTCGTCATGCTCCTCTTGTTGTCTACATCTCCAGCCATATTTGAATCTACATAACCACACAAAGTGGTGTCTAATCCACTGTAGCACAAAACTGCACCCATGGTCCCTCTCAAATCTTGAAGGATCCACTTTACTTGCCCGCCATTGATTTCTACTTGGATCACTCATAAATCTACTCACCACTCCCACTACATGGGAAATATCAAGCCGGGTGTACACCATGGCATACATCAAACTACCAACCATTGATGAGTAAGGAACCTTGTACATATAGTTTCTCTCCTTCTCTATCTTAGGACACTGCCTTTGATAACTTGAAATGGCCTGCCAAAGGAGTTCCAACCGGTTTAGCATCCTGCATATTAAACCTCTCCAAGACCTTCTTAATGTACTCTTCCTAAGATAAAGTCAGCTTCCATTCCTTCCTATCCCGAAATATCCTCATACAAAGGATTTTTTTGGCTTCCCCAAATCCTTCATGGAAAAGGATTCACTTAGTCGGCTTCTTGAGTACTTTTATTTTTGACATGTTTTTACCTACATCCAACATATCATCCACATACAAACACTGGATAATATAAATTCCATCCTCAAATTTCTTTGTATACATGCAATGGTTGGAATGGCATCTGATATAACCTTACTTCATCATGAATCTATCAAATTTCTTATACCATTGACGTGGAGCTTGTTTCAAGCCATACAAGCTCTTCTTTAATTTGCACACCATCTCCTCTTTACCTTTGACCTCATAGCCCTCTGGTTGCTGCATATATAGATCCTCCTCCAAATCACCATGGAGAAATGTAGTATTTACATCAATCTACTCTAAGTGCAAGTCTTCTACTGCAACTATTCCAAGAACAATTCTAATAGAAGTCATTTTTACTACAAGATAAAAATCTCATCAAAGTCTCGAACCTTTTTTCTCAGTGCAAACCCCTTGACCACCAACCGGTATTGTATCTTTTCTTGCCTCATTCTTCCTCTTTGACTCGAACACCCACTTGTTCTCAGTAATGCTCTTTTCCTTTGGGTAGCTTTACCAAATACCATGTCCGGTTCTCCATGAGAGCTTGATGCTCCTAATCCATGGCTTGCACCCACTTCTTCCTAACATCTACATGCATTACTTCCTCAAAGGTCTTTGGATCTCCATGTCGTTGAGTAATAAATAATAAAGAGAAGGAGAAAAATGTTCAGTTCTCTTCTTACCTTAGAAGAAATCATTAATATAGGAGTTTTGGGTTCCTGTTGAGGAGTTTCCTCAACTCATTCATGTGTCACTTTCCCATCCGAAAGATCCTCTACCGCTACATATTATTTCTTGGATTCTTCCCTATTTTCCTACAACTGATGTTTATACATGACTTTCTCATTAAAGACCACATCCCTAGATCGAATGATTTTCTTGTCCTTAATACTCCAACATTTATATCCAAAGTCATCACCACCATAAGCAATTAAAGTACATTTTTCTAATTTAGCCTCTAGCTTGGTCCTATCATCCTTGTCTATATGGACAAACACCTCACATCCAAAGATTCTAAGAAATGAATAATCAACTTTCTTACCATACCAAGCCTCCTCAAGTATGCCTCCATCCAAGGCACTTGAGGGTCCTCTGCTTTATCAAGACACACTGTGCTCACCACTTCTACCCAAAAAGAAAGTGGTAGTCTTGCATGTAACCTCATGCTCCTAGCATGTTCCATTATTGTTCTGTTCATCCTTTCGACACCCCATTCTACTACGAAGTTCTGGGAACCATGTTTTTCACATGGATTCCATTCTTAGAACAATAATCATCAAATTCATTTCTACAATACTCCCCTCCATTATTTGACTTGACCGAGACATTTTATCTTAAGACTTGTTTCATTCTCTACCAAGGCTTTCCTTTAACAAAAGTGTCAAATACATCAGATTTTTTCTAATACAATAAACCCAAACTTTCCTTGTTACATCATCATTAAAAGTAACATAATAACTTGAAGCCCCAAGAGATGATACCCGAGCCGACCCCCACACATCGTGACATCGAATGCACCAACTCTAACTTACTCTCTTTCTTTGTAGGTCCAACCTTGAGAAACCTTACTTGCTTATGTTTCCCATATATGCATCCTCACAACTCCAAACCTATTTATGTATATCCAGGAAAATGCTTCTTTATGATCTCCATACCTTTATGGCTCATATGACCGAGCTTATAGTGCCACAATGTTATATTTACTTATGAAGCCAAAAGATTACAAACATTAGTGCTATAAGTGGTTAAATGCAAGGTTCCAACCTTCTTACCTCTTACCACCACAAGAGCACCCTTGGTAACCTTCCAAGAGTCTACTGTAAATATCACAGTACAACCATCACTTCCCAACTTCCCCGCCAATATCAAATTTCCTCTTGATGTAGGCACATGTCCGACATCCTTCAATAGCCAAGTATTCCCATTCTCGCATCTTAACCCGAATGTAACCTTTTCCAACTATGCCGCAAGGCTCATCATCACCAAGAAAAACATGCCCAAAATATCCTTGAACATAATCAACAAAATAATGCCTATGTGGATTAGCATGGAAAGAAGCCCTGAATCTAAAACCCAAGATTCAATAATCTTGTGCAAAGAAAGAATCAAAGCATCCCGACATACATTACCCGTTGCCACATTTTCCTCCTTGTTTTATTCCTATTGTTTGTTCTTTTCCCGAAGTTCCCAACATCCTATGCATGCCTGAATTTCCATAGTGCCAACATACTATCTTGCTTTTGGATTTTGACCTTGCTCGATCCTTTGATTTTCCATGACTTCCTTTACTCTTCTCTTTCCCTCTAGTTTCCACTATTGTAGCATTCCTTGAAGTAGAAGATTCCCTAAAGATTTTTCTTAGCATTTCCTCACTTAGAATCACCCCTACAACATCCTCAAACTTCAACTTTGAGTAAGCTAGAATCGAGTTTCTTACCACCATTACCGTGCTATTCCAACTCCTAGATAAAGAGAACATAACTAACAAATCCCTAACTTCTTCATCAAATTCTATTGTAAGCAAAACTATCATATTTACAACTTATTAAAATAATTTAAATGATCTTATACTAAACCATTCTCAGACATCTTCATATTAAATAAATTTTTCATTAAAAATATCTTATTAGAGGCAGAGGGTTTTTCATACAACTTCCTAATGCATCCATCAATTCTTTTGTAGTCTTTTCTTTTGAAACATTAAATAGTATCGAAGATGTACGACATATCCAAATTTTCCCAAGTACCTTCCTATCCAGCAAATCCCATTCTACATCCATCATGCTCAAGGGTTTTTTCACCTTCTCGACAATGGAATATAAAGATCCTTCTAATAAAGGTAATCTACCATCTCGTGATCTTCCAAAGAAAAATTCTGCTGTTGAATTTATCAACCCTTGATCTTCCATCATCTCGCTATAGCTCCCACTCAAGATAAAAATTTCCCGTGATTCAACACTTCAACAAACCAAAACGGGCTCTTATACTAATTGTTAGGTAATAAGGGATAAAATATGAGGAATAATCCCACACGTAATCACAACAAGAAAACTAATATGCAAAAAATATTACAGATCTGAAATAAAAGTGCAGAATAAAAATAACACAACACAAAGAGACAATATTTAACATGGTTCAGCCAATTTGGGCTACATCCACCAAGAATCACTTGCTCATATTTTATTACAAGCCACCGCTCTCTCAATACAATACCCAGATCTATTTGGAGCTATGCTCAACAAACTCTAAAGAATTCACACCCGAATTCATACACATCTGTAATGTTACATTATACCTACAATATGCATAAAACCATATAAGTAGAAAAATTCTTAAGTAGTTTTATAAAACAATGGGTATCAAAACCATGGGCCAAAACCGTCCCATAAACCTATGGGTCAAAAATCCCGCCCATATGAGAAAAGCACGTTTCCTGGTATATCAGACATGTTTTAAGGCCATTTTTTTTTCGGGGGGCTGCGCCAAACCCCATGAAAAAAACTATGGAAAGTGTACAATACTCTTAGTGTATAGTCTTCAATACTTTCTCACTTGAAGATAGGCTCCACAACCTAACACAATTGATGAAGGTCTCGGTTTAAACTTGCCCATTTAGGTCTATTCCTTGATTTTGATGAGGTGTGAAGGTATGCCACAGATTATGATAAGACTTGAGAGCATGGAATAAATTTTGGTAAGGTTTCTACAATATTTTTGAGCAATTTCAAGGCTTAGTTCATCTTCTGGAGTCAAAAAGCATATTGCACAGAGAAGTTGTCTTGAGAAGTGAATGAGTTCTCAAAGGAAAATGAGATTGATTAGAGCTTCACATGTGAACTTGGGGATAATAAACCTATGGAAGGTGTAGAGAGGTGTCTTTCAATGCTCCATGTCAAATTTCATTAGATTTTGTAGTGGATTTTTTGAGTTATTCAAGTTTTACTAAAACTACTTTTTTGAGAAGTGCATTTAGAGCAGTCTGGTTTCTTAAGGGTAAAAAAAAATTATGAAGACTTCTTCAGATAATTAATAGAAAGAAATTTTGGAGTAAATTATCCTAGAAATCATGTTCAAAAGAATTTTTTCAAAAGGAGGTGTAATTGAAAAGTTATGAGCATTTTAGTGAAGTTGTTTCTCTCTCTCTGGAATGTGTCCTAAATTGATGGGAGCAAAAAGTGCACTTAACTTTAAAATTATTTATTGATCATTTATAAAGTATTTATCAATGTACTAATGATGGCTATGAGGTTCACTGGTGTTGGAATAAATTAAAATATCTAATGAAGATTGTCAAGCTCTTTCTTTAGCACAAAAGTGTAATCTCAGTGCAAAAGATAATATCCCCATTCAAGGTGAAAACTTGAGTTGAAAGAAGTGATGGTATCCTCATTTGAATTTTTTAGAGCTAAAAACTATTCATTAAAGGTATTAATTACCTTTGGAAGACAAATATAAGGTTTTATTTAAGTTTTCTTACTTAAACAAGTAATTGTACAATCACTATCTTCATCTCTTCACTGCGAAATTGGTATTATGGGAGAATAAGAGAATGTTTCATCAATCTAGATATTTAGTAAAGGTGGTAAATTATACCTTCTATCCAAAACAACTTAAATATTTTATTTTCATTAACAAGGAACTAGGGTTTCCAAAATATAGTTTTGATCAAATTTAACGTTTCCTCCTGTTAGGTTGTGGAGCCTGTTTTCATGTGAGGAAGTGTTGAAGACTGTACACTAAGAGTACTATACACTTTCCACAGTTGTCTCTCTGGGGTTTGGGGCGCAGTCCCCAAATTTTTTTTTGGGCCTTAAAATGTGCCCAATATACTGGGAAATGTGTTTTTCTCATATGGGCGGTATTTTTGACCCATAGGTTTATGGGATGGTTTTGGCCCATGGTTTTGATACCCATGGTTTTGTAAAACTACTTAAGCAATTGTCTATTTATATGGTTTTGTGCATATGGTAGGTATAATGTAACATTGCAGATGTGTTTTGAATTTGGGTGTGAATTCTGTAGAGTTTGTTGAGCATAGCTCCAAACAAATTTGGGTATTGTATTGAGAGAGTGGTGGCTTGTAATAAAATATAAGCAAGTGATTCTTGGTGGACGTAGCCCAAATTGGGTGAACCATGTTAAATACTGTCTCTTTGTGTTGTTTTATTTTATTATACACTTTTATTTGAGATCTGTAATAATTTATGCATATTAGTTTCTACTGTTGCGATTATGTGAGGGATTATTCCGCATATTTTATCCCTTATTTCCTAACACCTCCAACCAATATTTGTATATAACCATGAGAAAATATCTATAGACATGATTGAAACTGTTTGCAAAAATAACTTGGTAATTTGATTTACTCCTGGTGAAGTTATTCGTGGAAAAAATCCTCAAAACGTGCACGGTCTAGGTTGACATTAAAATATTTGGTCCAAATCCTTGTTCAAAGCATTATTATGCAAATGACATTCAAATCAATGTTGATTCAAGTTGATCTAGGGATGAAGAACAAGTTGAAACTTCTTCTTGTACTTGAACACCCTCCACTCCATGATTTGTGTAAACATATTCATGTCCAAATGTTTAAACAAATGGTATAGGTAACTGGAGTCTTCTACATGAAAATTTGTTGTAAATTGAAGCTGGAACCTACATTCAATGTATGTGAATACCAAGATATCTCCAAAGGTGAGAACAGAATAAAATTATCCTTGTTTGAAAATCAAATAATTTATGATAGGGATAATGGAATGTGAAAGGGCAGAGGATGTTTGTTTTTATGTACTTGGTGAGAAGTCAGTTGAACTCAAGAGGAGATTGTGGAAAGCCACACGTACCACCATGAACTCGAACCAAGACATTGAAGAGTCACTTTATTCAAAGCATTGAGATGGAATATGAAGAGTTTTCTTTTACATGGAGATAAAATGAACTTGGGTAAAGAGTTAGGGGATAGAGAAGGTAAAGAGACAGTTTTGGAAGATGCTAGAGTTATGTTTTGTTTGAAGTGAATTCCTTATAGAGGTGTGTGTGATTGAAAGTAAGAGAAGGAAGTATGAGGGAAAAAATCTGTTGGAGAAAGAAAAATTAGGAATATACAACATGTATAGAATTTAGCACAAAAAGAGATACCAAGGCATTGGATTGTGAAGTGTATGCAAAGTAGTGATCAAGTATGAATAGTACTTAAACAAGTTGAAGACACAAGACCAGATTATAAGGGTTAAAGCATTTAGGATGCTAAGATTGAATGAATAAAGTAAGAAGATTGTTGGTGTTAGGAAGTAGGATGTGGGATGACTAATTTAGAGATAAATTAAAGAGTAAATTTGTAGATCAAATATGAAAGAAAGAGATATGCTAAAGATCACAATACAATGAATTCAGAGAGAGAGAGACATTGATGAAGGCTTGACAAGAAGTATGGTGATATTGTAGAACATAGTGTGCCAAAAAGGATCATGATCAGTTGAGGAAGCAACATGAAGCTAAATGATCAAGTTGTACTATTTTTATTGTGATTGTTTCCTAAGTGGGTGTTTGGGTTACAGGGGTAGGAGCTCCTTGCAAGTTGTAGCTTGCTAAACCAGTCTAGTGGGTGCTAGGAAAAACATAGAAGTGGGTGCTTCATAGTTTGAGTGGGTGCTCAAACAAGGTGAAATCATTGTAAGACTTTGGAATGGGTGTTCCTAAATATATATTTTGATTTCAGTGGGTTTTATCCCTTTAAGGGTTTCCCACCATAAATTTGGTGTCTTGTGTACTTGTCTTTTTACATGCACTTTGTTTTGGTTCATGGTTTGATTTTGGTTATAATTAAGAATATTTAAAGGTTAAAAATTGATCTGCATTGATTCACCCCCCTCTCAATGCTTTTTATTTCCAACATATTATGCCTAGGGGATGAAGTGGATAGTTCGGGCTTTGAGGCCAATGTAGGTTTGGTTGATTTTGGATTAGTTGGAATATGTGATTTTGAGGTAGATGGTTTTGGCTTAGGATTAGATTTTTAGGATTATTATAAGTAGATGAAGGGTATGGGGTAGATTTATAAGAAGGGGATGGGTGTGATAAGGAGTAAACATATATTTTGTTGATGTTAGGGGTGAAGGGGATTTGGGAGATGAGTGTGGTGTAGGAGCTGCATTAGATTTGGTCGATTTAGGGATGACGTATATGAAGGTGACATAGGAGCCTCATTAGATTGGGTAGGAGATGGGGTGGGAAGAGGATTTGGATTGAATTTTTAGGTTTGGGAGTTGGTGACTTAGGATTCACTTTAGATGTTTTAAAATTGGGGGATGGGGGAGATGAAATAGGATTAAAGGATAGGATAGTGTGAGATTTAGGTTATGAAGTGGATAGACTAGGATTAGATGAAGATGATGAGGGTGGCATAGGATCCACATTGTATGGTTTAGGATTGGAGATAGAAGGAGATGGGGGTGACTTAGGAGTCACGGTGGATGAGATAGTTTTGAGAGGATTGGGTTTAGGTGATGAAGGGGATGAAATAGGTTTAGAGGTTGAATTTGATGATGGATTAGGGGATGTGGGACTATCTAGGAGAAATTCCATAGGATTGGATTGGGGTGATGAAGATGATGAGGATGGAGGAATAAGATGAGATGTGGGAGATGATGATTGTGGATGAATTTTTTGGGGTTGTGGTGGATACGTGAATGGGACTTGATGATAAGTTTTATGATGATTGGATTTAGGAGTTGAGGTTTTGGATGGTGGTGGATTATTTGTATGAGTTTTTATGGTAGGAAGATGTGGGTCATGATGATGGATATGGGATTTGGAGGTTGGGGTTTGGGATGGTTGTGTGGGTTTGGGATTGGTGGCTAGATTATCAAAGACATAAATGAGGTCTAGGTAAAATTTTGCGAGATGGTAAAATTCGATGAAATTGGCTTGTGGGGATAGTGGTTTATGATGATTGGGTTATGGTGTGGATTAATATGATTTGGGTTCCTCAAGGAGGAGGTCAATGGGGTGAGGGGTAGGGATCATAGAAAGGGAAACTTTGGATGGGGTTCATTAGGGGATCTTTGGTTTAGGGGTGATTGGTTGATTGAAGATTGAATATCGATACTTGTTGGTTAAGTAGTGGGTTGGTATTTAGGAGGTTAGGATCAACATGGGATGGTTGGTTTAGATGGTGAGTAGAGGGTTGGTTAAGGTAGGATGTTAGGTTTGATATTTTTTGGTAATGTGTTGGATAGTGTGTGGGACTTCATCGTCAAAGTGATATGGTTAAATTTGATAGGTGGGGATGATGGGATAACTTGGTTAATGGATTTATAAAAGAGAAAAGGGTTTAGATGTTTATTTGTAAAGGATGGGGATTAAGGATCAAAGGCCATGGTTGGATAGGATGTGTGGGGGATTATATTTGAATTAGGATTGTTGATTAAGTATGGTGATGGGATTAAGATTAGGATTGTGTGATTAGGGATAATTAATTATGATGATGTTTGATTGATTAAAATTTTAATGTGATGGTTAAGGGTGTTCACAAGCACACAACAAACATGCAACACACACCCTAACTAGTCAAGTGGGTTTGCAATAAAGCTATAGGCCGCTTTCAATATCACACACTGAAGATGGTTCCACAATTGGATCTTCACCTATGTGTCGATGTGGGGTAGGATATCAAGTGATTTTGGGGAGTGTAACCTCTTTACACTATAGCTTAATATGTGGCCAAATGATTACCTAGTCTAAGATGTACGAGCTCACTCGGGGAGTCCCCAATATACCTTACGGTACGTGAGGCCCAATTCCATGTTGCAAGGATCTTGTTTAAGGCCTGGGTGTTGGGATGTAAAAGCCCCTAACTTCATGTTTCTTTTAAAACAAGCAAGTGCTTAGCCAATAACAATAGCTATCCAAGAATTTATATACCCCACTAGAACTCAGGGTATGTCTACATGCATGGAGATGAAGCCCACAATCATGAGACCCCTAGGAATATGGTAAGTGTGTGGATATCACTTCCACGTCACGTTACCCCCTAAAAATAAAAAGGAAGGAAGACTAGTCACTTTTGATCCTCAATATTGTCCTAGGATGTGAGAGGAGAGCATACATGGTGTCATCTTTGGGATAAAACAAGTAGCAACATGTAACACAAAAAGATGATAAACACAAACACAATAAAAATTAATGATAAAGTTTATATGATGGGGGCCTTTGAAAAGAGGACCTGTAAAACCAAGGATTAGTAGTTTGTTTGTTTATACCCCAATATTCTCGGGACTGCTTGAGCTGGAAAAAAAGATGGTTAGTATTTTTTGATTAATCAAGGTCCCGTAACCATAAACGTTACGAAAAAAACAAAATGAGTATTAAAATGGGTGGATTTTCCCCTTATCCTTGCAATATTTATTCAAAAACATAATGTTAAACCATGTAAAACACCACCAAAATACCAAAAATGTGATTATATGTATTAGTATCAAAGTAAAATTTCACTAAAACAAAAGCACTAATTGACAGTAACAAAAGCGCTATTTCGGTTAAAAGCGCCAAAGTATAACAAACATGCTACTAGTTTTGCAAACACGCTACTATATCTGCAAATACTCCAATACAAAAAGGTGCTACTATTTCTACAAACACGTTACTATATCTGCAAATGTGCTACTAGTTCTATAAATGCACTATACACAAAAGTGCTACTATAGCAAAAAATGTATATGTTAAAAAGATCAATTTGAAAATGCAAGAAAACAAACAAATTTGTCTTCCTACTCTAATCTTCCTAGTAAATACCTCAGATAGAAAAATGGATGGATAAGAGAGATAATGTAATACCTGCACTTACCAAAGTAGAGCTCCCTTTTATTTGTTTGATGTTCTTAAGATGTTGGATTTGATATGCTTTCTTCAGATTTTGGAGACACTTGGGCAACACCTCCCCTTGCTTTGATGAAGATTGCTTGATGAAGATCAATGGATGGATGATTGATTGGATTGAGGATGGATTGATTGAAGATAAAAGTGGCATAACTTTGTTATGGATTTCCAAATTAGCTCTCATGGAGGAGGAGAGCTCAGTTTATAGTTAATGGGTAGAGAATTCAATGGCTAAGATGAAGCCATGTTGGATATGGATCAATGGTGGAGAGTGCATGAGAAGAACGGAGATTTCTAGAATTTGAGAGAAGTCTCCATTGCATTAAAAATTCAATAGAGGGAGGGAGATATATTTGAATTTTAAAATATTAAGGAGGGATATTTAGAGAGGCCTCTACAAATAGAAGCCTCTAGATTTAGAGGTGGTGAGGATGTGATTATAATTATAATTAGATTAGGTTAATAAAGATGATTAGATGTGAGATTACATGGAAAGACTAGGTATAGGGATGCGTAGAGTAGGTGGGTAGGTGGGTGTAGGAATATTAAATTCCTAGAAAATACGAATGAAGGATTAGAATAAGATAATAGGATATAATAATGAAATAAAATTGATTAATGATAACATGGGATATAACGATGAATTAAAAAGGATTTAGGCTAAATGAGAAATTATGATAAAATGATAAGGGGAAAATATGATAAAATGAATTAATAATAATTAATGTTATCATTAATTATTATATGGATATTGATGATATTATTTAAGGGACAAATCAATCGTAATTGATCATGTCGAAATTTTAGATGTCTATAGGCAACAAGTGATTTCGAGTAGTGGATGAAAAACCAGACAATGTGCAAAATTTCCAAAAACAACAATTTTGGGGTAGATTCACGGTTTCTAAAAATGATTTTCTTTTCCAAAATGACATGTTTCCAAAACGGAAGTTTTTGCTAAATGGTCACATGGGAGGTCACATGAGGGCTTAAGAGGGGTGATTTTTAGTAGTGGGTGCTTATGTGTATCTCCCTCCCAATATTTTTTTTTGTTGTTGGTAAAATGCCCACAAGTACTATTTTACTTGTTGTTTTCCGTAAATAGGTTTACGAAAATATGCTTTTTAAAATTTAAATGGACCATAGAAAAACTAAATCTATCATAAATTTTGACCGGTAACTCAGAATTGAGTGCCATTTTTTTGCAAAAGTATATGTTTTTTCATACTATTTCCATTGGTACATGTGGATGCATTTTCTGCTGAGTTTGACGTCCTAATTTTTTTGGGTGGTGCATTCTTGCAGATATCATGGATTCTAAGAATGAGATGTTTTTCTCCAAAGTGTGTGGACTTCAAGAGGACATAGTAAAGTTTGTAGAAGAAAATAGATCACTTAAGAATCAAAACTCACTTCTACATACCCTCATTCACAAAAAGATGACCTCATATACTCCATATAACAAACACTCTCTCGCTTACAAAATCATTCTCACATTATGGAATTTCATACCCATGATCCTAGAACTAGTCCACTTGTAGTTGCTGCTCCCACACCCAATGACCTTGATTTGTCAATTTCTAAGCCTACTTTTGCTTCTGATGCTCCTGATCCTATTGCCCTTATTACTGCATGTTCTACTTCCACACATATACTTATTGCAGTAACACATTATGTGTATTCCACTTCTACTCACATACATGGATTTTTTGAGAAGCATACCACTGTATTCGGTTCTCGTATGCTCCCGTTATATGGGTTTCATTGGTGGAGGTATTGACAAACATTCATAGTGTATTGCTTCCCTATTCCACATGTTGAGTGGAATTCTCACCGCAACATTGGTATTTGAGAAGGTACTTTGTTGGGATCACAATTTGATAGAGATCCTATTTTTGTTCACTCAAATATTTCGAGGATCGTGAGCTACACATGAGTTTTGCACCTTCACTCAACCTTGAGAAACATGAAATTTTAGTTGTTAGACATAATCGGCATGAGTCATATTTTGATGTTCCTTTGCATGACCTCATTGTGCATTTCACACCGAATCATATGCATGCATCTTATTCATCCATCCATGTTGATTTTGGGTGTATTTGTGATGACTTGTGGTGGTGACATAAGTATTCGTTCAGAGGACTATACAAGTGTGACCCCTTCACCATTTGGATTTTGGCTCCACTTTCTATACCATATGAATTTTAATGCTCCTTGTTTTGATATTATTTTTTTTTTAGCACATGTACTATGTATCTCTCTTGTTGAGAGATTTTATATCTATATTTTTGACACTTTTTGGCACATCGACAAAAGTGTCTCTTGTGGAGGAGCTATTCTCGTGAATACCGGTGTTAGTTTATCAATGTTTGAGTAATTATTTTAAAAACTCATACATATTTGTAGTGTCACTGCACCCATTCAACACTATGGGAGGGTGTGGTGTTGATCCTACTTCTTCAAGTCTTGTGTTCTTGCCTTGTTGTCTTGGCTATTCTTAGATTATGACACTCCCATTACTTTGGATTCTATGTCCTTAACTTGTTTCCTTGGTTGTTTTTAGATTGTGGAAAACCTATTTTTAGTAATTGATCAAATTATGTTTGGTTTTTTTATACTTTTGAAATCACTCCATTGATAATATTCTTGTATGAATTTATTCCATTATATCACAAAGGTCGCTTATTTTTAGTTTTGTGATCAAGTAGTGGATTGAGACCATAGTACACACCAAAATTCTTGATAGAATGTACGAGTCTTTTAGTCGAGCATCTTGAGAAAATTTGTAGCAGGTTTTCTCTCTACTTTGTTGTTACTAGTTTTGGGTACCTTGTGGTGTTATTTTTTCCCAGCTTATAGTACATGGGTACCTCATCCTACCTTGTTTTTGGGATCCACCTTCTTTTATGCCCACCTAAGATATGCTTATGGGGGTTTTAGTGTAGGCTATTATTTATCATTTTATTTGTTTATTAGGATAATTCTTGTACTTGGATTATCCATATACTTTGTGGGTTAGATTTCTTAGGTGTGCTATTATCATCTAAGATCTTCATGACTTGGAATAATCTTCTTATCGTTCCTTTCCATTACAATTCCCTTTGGATTTCCACAAGGTACACTCTTCTTATCTACTTTATGTTATTGAATATTCATTCACCAACATAAAGTGGGGGAAAATGTAGTAAAAAAATCACACACTTAATACTTATAGCATGCCTCAATAGGTCATTATATGCATAATTCATAAGTAAGAAAACTAGACAATAACGACACTTGTTTTACTCTTACATTGTTTTATTTTTACACACTTTTTGTATTTTCCTTTCTAGATTGACCACTATACTTTTGGATGTTGAACAACATGTGACCCAACTATTTATTTAATGTTATATCCTCCGAGCATTCCTGGACAATACCACCCATTAGGGACATGAGTGCTTAAGCGTTCACACCTTTATGCACTCTTATCATTTTCCATCCTTTTCTTGAATTTTAAATGCCACATCATTCGGTGCCTTTTATAAAATATTTATTTTTACTTTGGGTTAACATTTCTAGTTAATGCCAAAATTGAAACAAGGGAATCATATATATACACGACTTACTTACCATTATTAGGGGCTGATTTAATCAAATATGAATTAAATCTAATTTCATAGTAACTAATATGATAAAATACAATGAATGTACAAAGATTAAACACTCAAGTAATAAAAATGATAAGTAAATAGGAGAGATAGATGACTTACAAAATATTGTGCAACTTGGAACTAATCTAGGTAGTGTAAAGTGCTTTGAACAAGGTTAGTACGATGTCACAACTACTCTATGTAAAATATGGATCCTGAGAATGATGTCGAGACACATGCACTTGGTGTTGGATAGGGCATTAGGGCCCCGGTGACTATTCCTAAGTGCTAGTGACAATGTAGAAGGTAAGAATATACTTACTTATGTGTCACTAGGGTTTCACTATCACTTCCTACTGAACACATGGTATTCACTCTTTGATTGTTGAGGGTACCTATAACCTACAAAAACCTAGCTACCTACACAAGCTCACAAAAACATCAAATCGGAATGAAAAATGTAATATGTGAAGTCGATGACCTCGATGGTCACCTGATGAGTGAACTTATGACCAAATGTTGTACTACATTACATACTCCATGTAGCTCTTTGTGCTTGTGTGTGTAATATTGTCCTTAGGTTACTCTTGCACTAATGACCCCATGATAAAAATTTTGTAGCTAGATAATATAAAAATGTGTGATATGGAATCGAGTACTTCCCCCTCTTATGAAGTGTATGCAGCAAAAATTTCAGTCCCTTTGATGGTAGTGATAGTATGTAGATGATATTTCCCCTTAGAATTGCCAACTAGAATAATAGTGTGTATGTTTGTGTATATATATGGATCTCTTATTTGAATTTCGACACTAGTGACCCAAAAGGATTACTACGAGCTCAAGATAAGGATAAAAAAACTAGAAAGACCAACCATAAATGCCAAAAAGTGTAAAAGGAACAAGAGGACAGGAGTGCACGAGTGCTAGTGTCCGTAATGGGCATTAGTTTCTTGAGGTAAATGATGACATATGTGAAAAGATTGACATACAAGGATCCTTGTGACCCGACAAGATCTGGGTACATAAATGACAGATGTGAGAGAGAAAGAAAATATAATTAATCAAAACTAGTGGATGGAAAAAGGATTGTGTCACCAATGAATACTTTTCTTACTTAATATCTATGCATATAACAACATAATTAATGACATAGTAAAATAGTAATATGTGTATGATTTTTGTCTACATTTTCCCCCTTTATGCTATTTGAATAAAATTAAAGTAGTGTAAAGGAAGTAAGGAACATACATGTATAGATTTCGGAGAAGCCATGTTGCAAAGTGCATGTAGAATGTAGAAACTTGTAGCATGGCGAACCATGGATCAACATATTTACCCATGTGATGTAAGTGGAGATAGTGAACCATCGTAAGGATTACTTAGAGAAATAGTTAAAATTCTTTAGATATTCTCGGACATTTTGAATTATTTCCAAAGGATATTTTTATTATTATTGGTAAATAGTTTTAAAGGGACTATACCTTTACAAAAAGGGCTCAACAGCCAGATACACCCATGCAAATGTAACAAAAAATGATCAAAATTTAGATAGAAAAAAAATTCCAAGAGTAACCAAGAGATAGTTACAAACAAGAAACAAGAAAGGACAAAGACTGCACAATGAAACAACAAAAAGTAGTAAAGTCACAACAAAAAGACCACAAAAGATCATCATCTACAACGACTCCCACCACCCAAGTGAGCTTACTTGATTGGATGCTCTTTCGATTCTAGACTGGATCATTTACAACGAGGTGAACAACACCAATGTATTGATATGCGTTGGGTCCGAAGCATCCAATTGTGAGATGGTAAGGCTCCTCTCTTTCTCATTCCCCCAAATAGTTACAGGGATCCCACTGAGCATGGAAATTCTCTCGAACTTGCTGCTCTAAAAAGTCACTTATGGATTTGAAGATAGCCATGTTGTGATCATGTCTATCTTTAGCTCTCCCCAATCTACTATCTAGAGAGTTCAACTTCTTATAAATATCAGCAATCTGATCCTTTCCATTGTCATTATCTTCATCAATTTTTCTTTTTCCTTTCTACTTTTCCATACGTTGAAGGTCCTTCTTCAGCGCTTCATCTCTTTCTCCAGAGACTCCAATATATGAGGCACATGAATCCCCTCCCAATGCAAGGCCGTATCAATACCAGCATTTCTGATATGAAATTTTTTTGAGAAACCTCCAACTCTTTGGTGCTTTTAAGAATCCGGAAGTGTGAGGGGTGTCCATTTTTGAAAGCTTGGGGTTCTTGGTTTTGGATTTGGAAGGGGTGTCAAGAATGGGAGTGGGAGCAGAGGAGGTGGTAGCATGTGGATCACTGAGCAGTCGAGAAGCCAGGGAACTTGGAGACACAAAGCTTGTGTAACAGGAAGATAAGGCCCTGATGCAAAGGAATAGCATGGGAGTGCTTTTGAAAGTCCAGAATAGAGTATAGAAGGGAATTGAGCGGTGTAGTGCTGTAAGGCACATGCAAAATGCCTTCTAAAATGGTTTTAAAAGACAAGGTACTTAACAGGGACTATTTTATAGTGCCCTTCCAAAGAAATATATCTAACCATCATATTCATCACTTCATCATACAGCTTGGGAATAGAACTTACCCTTATGCCCGCAACAAAAAAATCAAGCTCCTCACCCTCGTCGGATAATTTCTTGGCCTCAATGACCCTGTCAATCCTTTTACTAAAAAAATGATAGCCCTCTAGTTCTAGGCCTATAGCCTTAGCAATCAACTCTTCATTGATAGTAACACAGTGGCCACCATATTTGACCCTTCTATCCTTCCAATCCATAGCAAAATGAACCGAAATGTTCTGATCATGACCTTGAATGCGCTCAATGAAATTTGAGATGCCTCCCTTGTGCAAGAGGTTCCAAAGTACCTCGTTATTCTTCCAGGCTGGATCACAACATGGCTCTAATTGACATGGCACCCCTCCCATTTTCTTCTTCTTCCTACTAATCCTGCGAATTTTCTGCTCAAAACCCTCATAAGAGTTTGTTTCTTCCTTATGTCCTGCCTCATTTTTGAAATTCCTCCCACCTATGTGAGGTTCAATGGCTTTAATGTGGCCATAATAAGGAGGATAATTCACACATGTGTGAACTTTCACCTCCGTTAAGGCCCGCTCCATGTCATTATTATTATTACTCCACGTATGTAATCCCATAATTATCCACATTAATGCTAGTTTGAACCTCCTTAGGGATGTAATTTTCATTATCCCATATGATAAGATTATTATTGATGCCCATATTAGCCAATGTGTCCACAACCTTATTCCCCTCCCTATAGGTATGTCTAATGATGATATTCTTGAAATTTTGACAAATATTTCTTTCTTCCAAAATAAAGTCCTTGATAGTCCAGCTAGGAGGAGAAGTTTGATTTAGATGGTTGATGATGTTAAGAGAATCCCCTTCCAAAATTAAGTTCTGTATATCATAATCTTTGGCAATCCTTAGCCCCCATAGAGCAGCTAGGGCTTCAGCATAATGATTCATCTGAATCCCCATTTTACCAGCATAAACAACAACTAAACAACCTTTATGATCCCTTATAACACCTCCCCCAATAGAAAAACCATGATTACCCTTAGAGGCACCATCAAATTTGAGTTTATGCTAGTTTCTCTCATGAGGAATCCAATGAATCAAAGATATGTCAATGTTTAAGGTATTCCTAATATATAAACTAGCAGTTCCAATCTTCCAATTGGAAAGAATGTACTCTTCATCAATAGGATACTTCTTATTTTTGGGAGGTTTGAATCTCCCAATATTATCTTTAACAACATGCCCAATCTTAACAAAGCTGAGCTTGCAATGTTGTTTGTTATTTCTGAAAATGATATCATTCCTATCTTTCCATATTCTCTAGATAATATGGGGCATGACCAGTTTCCAAAGTCTTCTCACAACACAATGTTTAAAAGGAGGATTCCATTGATCCAAAATTGGATGAAGTCCTTAGGCACCGTCCAGAGAACATTGAACTTGGAAAAGGCATAGCTCCAAATCATGGTAGCATAATCACAGTGGATAAAAAGGTGCTTAATATCTTCAAAATATTTTTTGCATAGGTGGCACCTATTAGGCATTATGAACCCTTTCTTTATCAGGTTATCATTAGTGAGAATTATTCCTCTGAGAACAAGCCAAAAGAAAAAGTTTATTTTAGGGGTTAACTCAGTCATCCAAATTTTGCTCCAATTAAATTCACTCTGGGTATTCTCAAAGTAAGAATTATATCCAGATTTAACCGTATAGTCCCCATCTCTAGATTTGTGCCATACAATTTCATCTTTGACTTCCACTTGATTCAAGGGGATGAGGTCCATTGCTCCCGAAGATAGGTCAACACGAGTTCAAATCAAACCCATCCACTGAGAGTTGTTTCCATCTCTTTTTGTTTCCATGTAATCAATGACCTTAGTGCCATATTTATGTTCCAGAATCTCCTTAGCTGCACCAAATCTATCATTAAGGCTGAGATTAGACCAATTATCATCCCAAAACTAATGTCTCTACCATTTCCCACTTTCCATCTACACCCTTTCTTAATAAAATTCCTAGTAAGAATCAAGTTGTTCTAGAAAATGGAGCCATGGGGAAGTTGTTCTACATGAAGGAAGGAGAAAGCTATTTGTTGCTCAAGATATTTAGCCTTGATGAGTTCAATCCATGGTTTTTCCTCCGATAGCATTCTCCAACCCATTTTTGCAATTAAGGCCATATTCATTTTTCTAATATCTTTTATGCCCAATCCCCCAATCCTTTTAGGAGTGCACACTTGATCCCAGAAACCAGGTGATATTTGAATTTTTCCTCCATTCCCTACCATAAAAAGTGTTTCTGAATCCTTTCAATTTTTTCTCTGAAGGTAGAAGGAATGTTGTATAGAGACATAATGTAGATAGGAAAATTTTGAATAGTGCTTTTGATAAGCAGACATTTACCAACACTGGAAAGAATGAATCCTTTCCATCCGACCAATTTCTTATGGAATATTTCCAATAGGTCATTCCAGACTTTGTTTAAGACTTTTTTAGTACCAAGGGGGAGCCCTAAATAAGTAGTGGGAAGTAAATTGATTTTGCAACCCAATTCTTTAGCAATTCTATTATGTCTTTCCAGAGGAGTATTGAAAAAGAAAATAGAGCTTTTGTAAAATTTGATCTCTTGACTGAAGCAACCTCATAAATTTCAGAATGGACTTGATCACCTTAGCTTCCAGTATAGATGCCACTAAAAGTAGGATAGTGTCATCTGAAAATTTTTGATGAGAAGCTGTTTGATTCATAGAGGTAGGTTTAGTGCCTTTTAGAAGACCATCTTTAACAGCTTTGGTGATTGTTCTGCTGAGGCTATCCACCATAATAATAAAGAGAAGAGGGGATATAGGATCCCCCTGTCTTAGTCCCCTACTGCTGGTGAAGTATCCCACTAGTTCACCATTAACCACCACAGAGAATCTAGTAGTTGAAATGCAGGCCTTGATAACTCTTTTGAATTTGTCAAGAAATCCAAATTTGGCCAAAACTTTGTCAAGAAAAGACTAGGAGACTTTATCAAAGGCTTTATTCATGTCAAGTTTAAGGACCATGCTTGCCTTTTTATTATTATCCATAGAGTGAATAATCTCATGCACCATGATCACACCATCTTGAATTATCCTACCTCTGATGAACCCACTTTGTTGTTTTGAGATTAAATCATTCAAAATGAATTGCAGTCTAGTGGCAATAATCTTAGTAAAAATTCTATAGACAACATTAACCAAGCTAATGGGTCTAAAATCTTTGAAATCTTTAGCATACATTTTTTTGAAACCAACAAGATGTGGGTATTATTAAGATCTTTTAATAAATCTCTAGTTCTAAGAAATTAATTTACAACTCTTAGGAGATCGTCCAAGAAAATTTCCCAAAAATTTTGAAAAAAATTGATGAGAAGCCATCTCGGTCCTGGATCCTTATCTCCTTTAAGAGAATTTTTTTTTCCTGAAGCTCCTCCAAAGCAACAGCTTAAGTGATATATTTAAATCTCTGCTCCTCTATTTTATCAAGTAGGATAGCTCCTAACATAAAAGAGTCACCATTTCATTAATAACACTTCTCATTGAGTAGTTTTTCATAGAGTATGAGAGCTTCTTCCTCGATGATCCATGGATCTTTTATGATGTTTTTCGTTTCCTTTAGAGACTTTTGTAATCTTATTACAGGCTCTGTGCTTCAATGTGGTCATATGGAATAATTTCGTATTTATGTCTCCCTCTTTGAACCATATAGCCCTAGATTTAAGTCTCCATAGGGATTCTTCCCTGCTATAAACTGTGTGTGACTCTAAAAGGATATTTCTAAAGGAGATTGAAGAGGTAGGGAGTGATTAATTCCTAACCCAATTTTGTTTGTGAATGAGATGATTTGGGCATCGTTTTGTTAGAGTAAGAGTGTTGGGGATAGAGGTATAATTTTACTCTCTATCCATGAATGCATCCCCATAAGGTCTAACCATTGCAGATGGATAAAGACCAAATTTAGTTCCGATTAGTTCTGTTTGAAAAAGTGTTTGTTCTGAGTGAAGAACCTATGTAGGATCAGTATAGGAAAGGAAATGGTGTCTCATTTCCCCCACTCCTATAGTAAAGGGTGTTCTGATTTCAATAATTCTAGATGAATTCCAAGTTAGGTCATCTGGAAGTGATATTAATGTAATGTAACTCCCAAGTTAGGTCATCTGGGAGAGATAGTAAAGTATGCTTATTGAATCGATTGATTGATTTGCTTTGAATGATAGAAGATTGCTTTGAGATTATGTACTTAGTAAATTACTCATAGAGAGGTTTTTATGCTTTGCCCCATATTAGGTCATTTGAGGGAATAGATTTGAAATAGTAGAAAATATTGATTGTAGTATAGAATGATTGTACCTTTGTTCGAATGAGATCAGAGAAAGTTGTAATAGTAATATGTTAAGAGTGTTGATAATTGTGTTGTGACTCGAGAAGGATTATGGGATGATCCTCGATTGTATTCCCCCTTTTGATGAAAGGGTGAAGGGTGAAGAAATGAGCATTGAGCTGAAAGTAAGATATATAAGATGTTGTAATAGTAAATGTAAAATAATATTGGATAGTATAATCGTAGTGTGAATAGATATTGAATAGTACATATGTTAGATGTGAATATGAGATGTTGAAATTTATATGGTATAGTGTTAGAGGAAATTATGATCTGTATGGCGCAAATGATGAGACAAATGGAGTTACGAGGCTCAAGATATGAGCAAAATTGTGCAACATGTGTTAGTTATAGAAAGTGATTGCAAATAATAACTATAGTATGTGGCAAATATTAATTGCTATATATAATAATAGTGAAAAGTGAATAGTATTTCATTTGTATTAAGATTGATTGAAATTTAGACATATGAGCTATGAGGATGCCACGTGTTAGAGAAGTGATTTTCACTAGATTCAAGAGGGTAGTGGTGGTCGTGGCTTTGCAGATGACTGATGAGTTAGTAAGTGTGATGATTTTTAGAAAATGTGTCAAATATCTCTGCTTTCATCGATTTTAGGAAAAATTTCTTTTTTAATATTTCAAGTTTTTTTAACTTGGGCGAAATGTGCCCATGGCGTTTCGTCCTCTGGGGACACTAGCACCCGCCATACAAGCATTAGTGACCTATGTCTAGGTTCCCGTGACCTACTCCTAGGCACTTGGGATCCCACAGAAAAGGATTGGACATTATATTGTGATATAATGATATGGTGATTAGTTTGATGCTATGATAAGTGATTTTTGCAATATGTATAGTGTACTAATGGAAGAATTTTGTTGTTTTTTGTGTTGTGCAGAGGGATATACACTTGAGAGAGTTTTGGGTCTGGTCATAATTTGAGTGCATTTCTCATTTTGGGGTTGTCATATGAGGAGTGGGATATATTGGATCGTGTCGCCTTACGTAACATTGCTATATTGGGGGAGGTATCACATAATGTATTTAATTTTACTCCCACTATAAAAGGAAGGAATCCCATGCACGCCAGACTTATCACCCAACATAAGCCGAGTGCTCACCGAGGCACGCGCGCGCTCTGCCAGTCTCTCTTTTATGTGAGTTTTAGTGGGAAGCAATTATCTATGATTAGTGTAAGAGTATTCAAGAAAGAAGTTTAGACATAAAAGAATCATAGGGCTCAAAATGACCTCAAGATCCTTGTAGCTTCTTCAGACCGGATGTTTTAACAGATCCCTGAACATATACTATAACAGAAAGAAAGATACAATCATTCATTCATAGCATTCAAGGAAAGAGAACTCTTATGAATGAAATATACATTAAAGCTACTGATATCCATGTCTATTTGCAATAGGTAACCTCATTGTATTCATTGTTTCATTACAAAGATCCATAGAGGGTAGATCACAATCATGCACATCACTAGACTTATATAACTATGCTAAAAGAAAAGAAATTACAATACTAAGCCTAGTACATTCCTTTCTGCATCAAAGTTCCACTCGCAACAATCCTGTAGAGCTTCACCCATGTTATCTCTCTCTCTGTGTATATATCTTCCTCTATCTCTATATCCCCATTTGTATGTTATCTCCATCTCTATGTATTTTCCCACCGCAGTAGCACTTATATTTATCACTTTCCCAAGATGCCAACTTGCCTTTCCACACCCTCGCATCTGTCACCAAGTGTTGAATGTGGTCCTCTAGGTGAGCATATTCCTTCAGGCTTGAGCTCTCCACTCCATCTCATGATGATCTTCTAGAAGATCCCATCACTGACATGCTCTTTCTTGGGCCACCTGTTGCCAGGCTGGCATCTTATCCGTGCACAACCGATCACGCTTTTCACGTGTTCTACCTTTGTCATAAATTGACTAAGTCCCAAACTTCCTTTCACGCAATGCACGAACCATGTGCCTTCTTAACTCTTCCTCCTGCATGCTTTTGCCTTGCATGCCCTTCTATAACTGGGGTCCCACGTGCCCATGCGCCTTCATACTTAGTCAATTTCAGGGGCCCAACATCACCCCACACTACGCCTATTCTCCGCCCTCGAAACATTCTACTTGACCAAGGTGCAAGTTGGTTCAATGGAACCAAGATGTAGACATATATTATACAAAATGAATAAGGAATGAAAGAATAGGGGAAAGAATGAAGAATGGGGGCATTAATTCAAAAGGCTGGGAAAGTCTCGTCGTAGATCTGCCTCCAGCTTGTTCCACACCTCGACCTTGCCCTTCGCCTTCTGGCATAGGTCACCTACCAGGGTGCTCACTTCATCAAAGCTTAGGCCAACTCCCTGGGCACCCAAAGTGTCCACAATTTGTTCCATTTCCTTACCCAGGTCTACGAGCTTTTCCATTCTCCTGGTAATATGGGGTATAGTTCCTTCAACCGGGCCTTAATTGAGCTTCTTAAAGCCTCAATCGCCTTTGATTTATTTTCTACCTCGGCCAGAACCTTGTCCCTCTCTCGCCTCGTTCTCCCTTGTTCTTTTCCCCTGGAACTCTTTTAGATCTATTTCAAGTGTGGTAACCAAGGAGCTTGCCACCTTATCTCGATCCACGCATGTGTCATATGTGGATTCTGTAGACTGGGCAGCGACCTTGATCTCCATGAGTACTTGGCTGTACTCGGCAAAAAGTGCTATCACCTTTAACCAGTCCTCCTCCTCCAGGTGCGCGACCACTTCCATAGATTCCAATGCCAAGGGTCATCTCTCCATGGTGAGGATGCACATTAAGTATTCTAGGCATTCCAACATCGATGCGTACCTCTAGGGGATTGGCATTAGATCTGGGTGTTTTAAAATGATGGCGCTTTTTATCGATTCTACTTTTTTAGACCTCTTGCACCTTTTCCTTTTCCTCCTTGAGCTCGTGCTTTAGCCGCGCTAATTAATTCCTCTTGTTTCAAGTTTTTGGCCACCTTAGCCAACTCCTCTTCCTTCTTGGCCAATTTTCCCTCTAGGGCCCTTATACTGTCATTCCACGTGAATAGCCTCACCTCTGTTTCCACCACAACCTTGTTTAGAGCATTGCACACTTGCTCATCTAAGAGCTCCTGAGCATTTACTAAGGGGTTGTCTCCCTTAGACTCTGGCAATGTGATAAGCACCTTTTGGTAGACTTCAAATTCTAGCTCATCAACGTGGGACTCAAATGCCCAAGAAAGCATCTTCTTGGTCCTGGGGTACACACCCTCCTTCTCAAACGATCCCATGGCTATAAGTCTTTCAGTGCCTTCATCACCTTGTGCACTTTTTCGTTGTGTGAATACAAACTCTTTATTTTCATCCCCACTCTCTTCCTTCAAGTCATAGACAATAAATATATGAGCTTCCAAAGGTTTCTTGTCTTTCTCTGGCTCTTCCTCCTCATTTCCACCTCCTTCACTCTCAACCTATCCTTCTCCCAGATATCTCTCCATGTTATCGGTCACCTCCGAGTCGAATTCTTCATCCACCCTCTGCTTCTTCCTGAGAAGTGTCTTTTGGTCAAGAGATTCTACCTTCTCTTCTTCCTCTTGTGACTCCTCCATGGTGGTGGGTTATTCGGGCACCTCTACTTCTGGCATCTTCTCCTTTACTGGAGACTTCTTTCTCCAAACATAGGTGCTTGGCTTGGCACTTGTAGAAGGCATGCTCACTGTCTAAGCATTGGCACACTTGGTGCTCCTTCCTCTCCTCTGCCTCTCTTCTTAGACACTGGCTTCTTCTTTCCCAAGGGGTCCTCAGGTATTGAGATCTCATCCACCAAGTATGTACCCTTTTCAAATTTTGGCCTTATGTGCATGTACATGTGTGCCACGGATCCTCCAATGATGGGAAGCATTATTGGCCTAGTCATATGGATTTCATGTAACACGTACTTCTCCATGTATGCGTGTTTACCTCAGGGGTAGTTTATTTTCTTCCTCATATCCATGTGCTCCCAATCTAACTTTCCTAGCTCCAGCCTTAGCTTCTTTGATTCTTTAAATTTTTCACTCCCACTTGGAAGTATTGGGTAGTGAACATGAAAGGAAACTTACACCAAGGGCTCCATGATTTGTCAATAAGTTTGAACCTACCCAAGTAGTAGTGCTGGTACACCGCAAACTCAGCTTCTCCCTGTGTGGTTGTTGGGAGTTGTTCAGGGATCCTCCACTCTCCCGAATGCATTTCTCAAGCGTGTATACCATTTTTCAAGCCGTGATTTGTGGGGATCTGTCATTGTATCACATGCATATTTTTCAAACCTCTTCACAGTGAAGGGTCTTTGGCTGGGTACTCCCACACAAAATTTTCTGGTGCATCCGACACTCTAATTTCTGTAAACACTATGGTGAGTAGGACATTTCCAAAGAGGATCCTATCCCCTTCCTTTGCACACTTTACAATTTCCTCGGCAATGTATGCGGATAAGTTATATATAGTCCCCTCTGCAATCTTCCTGTAGACATGTAGCCATGGCTTGTTGACTTGCATCCATCTTTCTTGGCCATTCAGCTTCATTACCAAGTGTGTGGCCATCTTCATAATGGGGTCCTTGATGTCTGAGATGTCATAGTACCACAACCCTTTCTTGCATGCATACTCTGTGATGGTCTCTTGAATAGCCTCCTTGTCACCAAGGTCATCTTCCAGGCTATCTCCCTCACATATGAGGCTTGTAAACTATGAAATCAACTGGGGAGTCATGTGCATCTTGTGCCCAACAAAGTGGAAGTAGTCCTTGTGCACTGAGACATCAACCACTGGTACAAGTGATCTCGGCTTCCCAAAATAAGGCAACTCATAGAGTTGTAGTAACCCTGCCTTTTCCAGCTTGACCTTTACGTCATCATTGTAGATAGGCAAACCTTCAGGTGTTTGCTTGTTGGTTGGGTGTACCAATTCTAATGCCATTTCTTTCTCTATAGTGTTGGTACAGTGATTGTAGTCACTGACTATTATGCTTCTTAAATGGGATTCCCATTCCTTCCCCATCATCACTCCGTCTAGGTACTATATTTCTGCATACCACTCTTCGTTTATATCTACCTCGGGTTCTAGTTGTTTAGCCTTAGCTTTGCCCTTTCCTTTCTTGGGTGCCATGGTCGAGGTAATTTTATCACTCCAATCCTCTCCTTGTTACTTTTCTTTCCTTCTCCCAACCTTTGATCTCAGATCCGCGATACAATTCTTCTAAACCCGTGCCCTAGTTTACTGAACCCTAACCTTGATAAATTCTTTACAAAACAACATATTTTCACTTCTTTCCACACCCATGTAATTCCTTCCTTTTGGTTCACAATCTCAAACTGGCTCTTCACATTTTTAATCACACAGATCTTCCACTTGATTGAATCTGAAAACCCTAGCTGATAACACTCACTTATATCTCCAACTCTTCATTTTTACAAAGTAAAATGAGAGTGCCCCAACCCTCTATTTATAGTTTTTCCTTTTTCTGGTCATTAAAGGCTACTTTACCTACCTCATACTTTTTTCATTTAATGTGGATTTTTAAAACAAATCCCATCTTCAGTGCCTTCACTCACATGCCCTTCCTGCATAAAAACCCTCTTTAACTCACGCACCCTTCCTACGTGAAAATGCCTCCAACCTTCTGGCATGCAAATAAACCAACCTGACAGGAGACTCTTACGCGTGCTCAACATGTGCCGAAGGCACTTCTTCTATCTAGATTCTTGCTTTCACCTACCTCATGTTTCTTTAACTGTGCTTCCTTTTCCTTTGTACATGGGATCTATAAGTAGCTTTACCCTGACACCAACCATTCTATCTTTTCTCTTCATCTCTCTTTCAACCAGGCTACTCAACAAGGCTCTTCAACACAACTTCCTTGGTACTTTTAATCACGTGCTTCTTCACTTTTCTCCTTCAATTTTCTCCACCCCACACTTAAACAATGTGCGGTCCTCTGCGCACTCATAAATTCTCCAAAAATAGCAATAAGGTTACCGGACACCCAAGGCACAAAACAAAACAACAACGTGAAAGGGAAACACAAGGGAAGGAAAATGCATAAAGGAAAACTTCTAAACTAACTAGAAAACTATCTTATTTACAAACACCAAGAAGACTTATTTATATTAGGGCTCTAGCCATCATGCGATTGAAGTTTCAAGCAACTTCGCTCCATCCAACACTTGAATCTGGCACGCACCCAAATCAAGGATGTATGAGATTGTGTAGGGACCTAACCAATGGAATTTCAACTTTCCAGGATGGCGCAAAATTTAGAATCATACAGTAACACCATCTGCCCAACCTCAAACTTCTTGTTTCTAATATGGTGATCATGCCAAGCCTTTTGCTTTGCCTTTTCCACTGTTTGGCTCCAACAGGCAAGTGATTGTCTCTCATCTAGTTTCATTAGTTCATCAATTCTTTCTTCCAACGACTTGCTCATTGGCTAATCCTCCTATGCGTGCTATTCGCAGAGAAGGTAACATAAATTCAACCAACAAAATAGCTTCCGCGCCAAACACCAATTGAAAATGTGTGGCTTTATTTAGTCTTTTATACATAGTCCTGTAAGCCCATAAAATTGCTGATACCTTGTCATCCCAATCCTATCTTCCAACATCACAGATTTTGGTCAAGGTATGACTCAGTATTTTTTTGAATGCTTCCGTGGTTCCATTTACTTGTGGGTGATAGGGCGTAGTCTTATGATGAGCCACCATGAACTCAGATAGCAGGATCCTCATGGTCTCATTCAGAAAATGTGTACCCCTATCACTAGTCAAACTCAAAGGGCATCCATACCTCGTGATAATGTTCTCCCATAGGAACCTTGCCATTGTTGCTGCCATACAATCTCTTATTGGGGCTGCCTCTTCCCGCCTTGTGAGATAATCGATGCAAGTGATGACATAACGTGACCTAGTCCTACGCACTGCCGGTGTAATAGGTCCTATAAAGTCTATCACCCACTTTTCAAAAGGCTCTGCACTAGGAATAGGATGCAAAGGCATTTCATCCCTTCTTCCCCGGTTTACTAATGTATTGACAAAGGGTCACATGCTTTACAATAATCCCTACAATATCTGTACAAGGTTTCCCACCATAAACCTGCTATTAAAATCTTGTGCGCGGTGGCATCACCTATGTAATGCCCACCCACACTTCCTCTATGTGCTTCCTCCATGATGGCTAGGCACTCATGCTCTAACACACATCTACGTAAAACTTCATCATGTCCCAATTTGTATAAGTCTCCACTAATCAACATGTAGGGCGCAACGCGTATGGCCAACTACTTCTTTTCTAATGCCTTCATTCCATCCGGCACCACACCTTCTTTTAAAAATACAACAATCTCTTCCAAATCTGATGGCGCGTGCCACAATCTAAATAGTTATACATATGGCATTGCTTCCTCAATACTTTATGCATCCTCTCTTGAATCAATTCTTAACAGATGATCAGGTCCACAATTGCCTTTTTTGGGCTTCACTACAACGGTGAACTCAAACTCTTGAAACAACAAAACCTAGTGACATATGCGCCCTTGAAGAACGGGTTTGTTTACAAAATAATTTAATGCCATATGGTCGGTGTAGAATACAAAGGGTGTTGCTAGCAGATAATCTAAATTTGAAAAGCGCATAGATCATTGACAATTCCTCATGCTCGGTTGTGGTATAATTCTACTCTACTGGTGTTAACTTCCTACTTGTAAAATAGAGAGGATGATCAACAATCCCCTCACCTGGTTGTGCAAGTACTACTCTAATGGTGGTTCCTAAGGCATCTACATGGACATGGAAGGGCTTGTCCCAAGAGGGAAATCGTAAAATAGGCATGGTAATAAGCCTATCTTTTAATGTATCAAATGCCCTCTACTGCACCTTTCCCCAATGGAAGGTACTTTTGTGTCTAAGCAGCTCTTCTAAGGGTGCAACGATCTTGGCATACCCCTTAATGAATTTTTGTAATACCCCATATGCCCAAGGAATCCGCGCATTGCGCTCTGGCTAGTAGGCTCCCTTAACCCCATAATAACTACAACTTTAGTGGGATCTACTAGCAAGCCCTCCTTACATATGATATGCCCCAATAAAGTCCCAAAGGGTGTAGCAAACACACACTTCTTAATGTTGAGGGATATCCTCAACTACCTACACCTTTCAAACATTAATCTCAAGTTATCACAATGGTCCTTAACTAAACCATATACTATCCAATCATCCAAGTAAACCTAGAGAAACTTATGAATGAAGTCCTAGAATGCTTGCACCACTATGCGCGAAAAGATAGCAGGTGCATTCTTCAACCCAAAGGGCATGACCGTATATGCAAAACTTCCCCACTCGGTGGTGAAATTTGTCTTCTCCTGGTCCTCCTTTGCAATCCAAACTTGGTGGTATCCTGAAAATCCATTCGTAAAGGAATAGATTTCGCACCCAGCGACTCCTTCAAAAATTTCTTCAGTGAAGGGGGTTGAAATGGATCAATGACACAAAATGCATTTAATTCCCTATAATCCACACAAATTCTAATCCACCCATCCTTCTTGATGCTAATTACCATCGGAATTATCCATTTTGATTCTTCTACTACCTCAATGATCCCAGAAGCTATCATCTTGTCTATTTCCTCCTTAACCTTCACGCGTAAGTTGGGATTCATCCGGTAGGGCCTTTTTCTAACCGGGTGTGCACCTTCCTTTAGTTTTATCCTCATCTCCCCCAAGGAATGGTGAACACCTTTTAGCTCATGGTACCCATGTGGGAATAAATCCTTAAATTCATGTAACAAATCAATGATCTTTGATACTTCCTTCTCTGTCCAATAATCCCCAATAATAGCTTCCTTAGGTTCTTCTTCTAAAATAATGTTAACTTTGTTTGTCTTTAAAGGCTCATGGTAGGCACACGCGTGAGCATCTAGCACTATCCACTACCTCACGTGTTCCTACAGAATGGATAATATCTAAGCTTTCCAATTCCTCTCCATCAATCACATATACTAACTTTCCCTTCTCTTTTTCCAAACACACGCGCTCAAGCTGTAACTCTTCTGTTTCCTCAACTTCTTCAAAGCACACCTCCAATCCTGGTTCACCTAGTAATTCCAATAACCTATCTTCTATTCTAGCACTATCCCCCATGGTAAGGTGCTTGATACCTTGCAAGGCCTTATCAACCGATGGTTTGGTACTCTGATACTCAAAGGCTTGAATAAGATCAGCCGCAAGATCTTACCAATTCCTTGTCTGCGGCCTGTCTCCAAATGAATGTACTATGCACGTGCACAACCCTGCAGTGTAGAATACAAATTGTGCACCCGTGAGGGATGGTACCAAGGCTTCCACACCTTCTCTCCAGACTCATTCACATTCCTAGATATGGAAAGAGGCGGGCTCCTTCCCATGGTACTCCCTGATGATGGTGGGTATATTACTTCTAGAAAATATGACAGAGAGAGCAATTCTTACCTCGTGCCACTCTAAAAGGCTCTCCTGATGCATGGCCCACCAACGAGCTATTGTCTTTGAGTAAGACGTAACTCAAGATCTCCCTGCATTCCTTCTCATTCCTCCACCGAGCTTCTATCTCCTCGCAGAAGATCTCGGAAAAGGCTCCTCCGCAGTACTTGGGTAGTTCTTTTCCTCCATAGGGCCGAACCGTGCGCTACTTTATTACCTTGGTCACAAATCCTCTCAACCACCATCCCATTAATTCGTAAGTCCAATGTGCCCAATTGTCACATGCTAGGTCGATGGTATCACTCACTCGACCGAGAATCTTCAAACCGGATAACCCTGCTTAATAGGGTGTACCATCTCAGGGTCTCTGATTGAGTGCACATAAATATTGTCCAGAACTTCTTCTCCCAACGGTTCAATGTAGGGCACTGACTTCCCATCAACCAGGGGTATAATGACCCACTTCTCTTTGTTCTTGAAACCGATGTCCACATTGTTCTTGTAACACCAAGGGCACCCAAGTAGTGCTGGGAAATTGTCCGCCTCGATGATCGCCAAGACTTCAAAGTCCCCAGTAAACTTGGCTCCCTGAATAGTAATAGCTGCATCCTTCAAGACACCGATGGGCATTACCTTAGTCTTGTTTTCCATATACAACACATTTGAAGATGGTTGTAATGTAGGTCTCCCCATCTGATGCCATGCATCCAAAGTCAAAACATTAACCTCCGCGCTAGTGTCAATGAGTATATTGTTGAGGAGCCATCCATCCATAATTGCATTCAATGTAATCTCTTTGTCATAGTCGAGGCTGTGAGGGGGAAGGTTCATGTGTAAGACCTGCCTCTCGTGCTCTTCTCTGGCGCGTGGTACCTTCTCTCTCAACCAGGATCATAGCAAAGGAATGATGTTCTCTTACCTTAGCAATTTGCACACCTCCTTGACCTCATCCAGGTCATATTTTTGCACCTCGATTCTCCTTCCTTGTTCCTCCCTCCTAGATTTCTCCTTTAGACACTAGATCTCCCCTTGTAAGCTTTGAATAACATCCATGGTGTCTTGATATATCTCCTTTTGATGCGCGGGGTCTGGATACTTTCCATGAATGACCTCTTCTCTTGAAACTAGGTTCTTCTATCTTGGTACTTCCTCGCACGTGCGGCTTCGCTTGTTGTTACCAAGACAGCTCCAAACCTTCATCCTATGTTACCCGAGGCATCCACTGTATGTCTTCTTTCTTGATGTTGACCATCACAGCACCTTTGTCCTTCCGGTGCTGCTGATTCATATGCTCAAATAATTCCAGGCACTCCTCATACTTATGCTTCTTACTACACCATGAGCACTGCAACAAGTCCAGGCACTCACGCTTGTAATGCTATGTAGATCCACAGTTAAAAAATGTTCCTTGTGGGAACTCACTCCTTCCTCCATAGTTACCTTGTCCACGGAATCCTCCTTGAAAACCTCTTCCACGCATGCCTCCATCTACACACTCTTCATAATGGCAATCATCATTTTTAGAACCACTGGCAATGCTTGGTTTGGCACACCCCATGATCAATGGCCTCATGTATCTGATCAATGAGCCTACAATCTTTAGTATCATGGGTTATGGAGGTGCAAATCTTGTAATAACAAGATACATTCTTCCTGATCGCATGCTTTGCAGCAAGGGACATCTACTTGCATCATGGTCCCCATGACATATTTCATAGTCTAATGTCACAATGCATACCATCCTCTGGGGGAAATTATCCTTAATGTGCCCCTCTATTTCATAATCTGTGCACCACAAACCACTGCGAGTCTCATGGACTGAGTTCACAGATAATTTTTCCAACTGCTTAGCCATAGCGATAATCTGAGCCTCCAAGAATGGGCCGACACCAAGATCAATACTAGTAATAGCTTCGTAGACGCAAAGCAAACCTCAATGCTTCGTACAGATTTGTCAAATTCTTATGAGATAAGGCCCTTCTAAAAGGGGTGATCAATCCTCCAAAAAACCACTATGCATGCTGAGAAGGATGTATATCATACGATAATTTAGACAAGAGAGTCTTAAAGCACGCATCATACTCCCGCACACTCTCTGCCATTCCTTGCTATATCTCCTTCAAAGTGTTAATGCTTTTTTGCTCGAACTCAGGAATGTGGAAGTCTTTCAAGAATGCATTCTTTAAGGTAGTGTAGTCCACCATTGTTTGATGAGGGTCATACTTTCTATACCAACTATGCGCGTGCCCTTGCAACGTGGTTGTAAATTGACTAGCCTTTTGTTCTAGGGTTGTGATACCTTTCAGCACCATAGCAGTTCACACTTGTGAACATGTTCCACAAAGATCCTCAATGCCCCTATAATCTGCAAATGTAGAGACATTTCAAAGAAAACTTGTGGTGGTGGTGGGGTCCTTGTCCCGAACCGAGCCTTGGTTTCTTCTTACGTGTTTCCTCCACCGCCCGATCCACTGTGTCCACTGGGTCTTGTACTCTCCAGAGACACCAGAGCCACCAAAAACACTTGGGTCTAATGGGGCTCTGTAAGAGCCGTGCCAAGTGCCCCCATGGTCCCACCGAATCTGTGTCTTTGCCGATGGTCTCGTGATAGTGCCCCACTACCACTACTTTGTCTTGCATCATTCTCTCGATGTGAGACCAAAAGCTTGTACACTTGCCCCTTGTCCAAAAAAAAATCCTCCAAATACTGGAATATGTGCAGCCATGAAAGAAGGAACTGAAAAATTATACCTCCTAGGCATGGATCTATGTCTTCCACTGGTTTCAATTGGATCAATACTTCTTCCCGGTTCAGAAAACCAAGCATCGTGGCTCACCACCGGGTGGGTTCGAGATGATATGTGCCAACGACTCTCCTTTCTCCATGTGACAAACTCGACCGTAAGTCGAAAGGGTCTCCTCACACACTTGTCAAGATGGGGTAAAGCATAGATCGCTCAGTTTCCACATCTTCTGCATGAACCTTAACTCCTTCCCGCAACATTTTTCTCCATAAATCCATCACATTAGCAGCCTCGCATTGCCTAGTAATCTCCCTTTCACGCGCTTTGCCATACTTGATCCGTCTTTCTTCCCTCTCCTTTTCTATCGTATCATCTGTCATCTTTCTCCACCCGAGATTCCTTACCCAACACTTAGAATGGTTTAGCCACCATTGGGAACACCTCTAAACTCATGGTAACCATCAATATCTTCATAGCTAGAGGAATAGCATGTAGAAATGCTCCTCTAGGTTCTCGTAGAAACTCAAACTCAGCAATCTCTGGGAAAGAATACGTGGAAATGGCATATTCTAGAGTGTAGCTAGCTAGTACTCCTCCCCACCAATGATCTACAACACAGGTCCACGTCAAATCTACATCCTGCAACCTTTGGTAGTCTTCTTCGGTCCATATCCTTGATCCATAACACTAACTTGATCTAGATGCATAGGCTGAAAGCCATCCAAATAACTCTACTGGGAAGTAGCAGAAAAAAGTCTCATACAGATCATGGTAGAGATTCTCTTCTACCCATCTACGTGTATTAAAATCAGGTCTAGTGCTGAATCTCTAAGTAAATTCATCCTCCGTGCTCTTAAACCACGATTCAACATTTTCCAATGTTAACTAATCCATCATTACTCTTTACATAGATCATGATGCATGTTATATCCCACTACAACTTCAAAAAGAGGTCCCGACAATGGAACCAAGATGTAGTCAATTTTACTCCCACTATAAAAGGAAGGAATCCCATGCATTCACCTATCACCCTATCACCCAACAATCTAAGTGTTCACCCGAGGCATGCGCGGGTGCCGAGTCTCTCTTTTATGTGAGTTTTAGTGAGAAGCATTTATCTATGATTAGTGTAAGAGTATTCAGGAAATAAGTTTAGACATAGAAGAATCATAGGGCTTAGAACGGCCTCCGGATCCTCAGCAGCTTCTTCTGCACTGGATGTTTTAACATATCCCAGAACATATACTATAACAAAAAGAAAGATACAATCATTCATTCATAGCATGCAAGGAAAGAGAACTCCTATGAATGAAATATATATTAAAGCTATTAATATCCATGTCTATTTACAACAAGTAACCTCATTGTATTCATTATTTCATTACAAAGAGCTATAGAGGGCAGACCGCAGTCATGCACATCACTAGGCTTGTATAACTATGCCAAAAGAAAAATAAATTACAATACTAATCCTAGTACATTCCTTTCTGCATCAAAGTTCCACTCACAAAGAATCTTACAGAGCTTCACCCATGTTATCTCTCTCTCTCTCTCTATGTATATCTCTTCCTCTATCTCTATATCCCCATCTGTATGTTATCTCAATCTCTATATATTTTCCCACTGCAAGCACTTGTATTTATCACTTTCCCAGCTGCCAACTCACCTTTCCATGCCCTCAGATCCGTCGCCAAGTGTTGAATGTGGTCCTCCAAGTGAGCATGTTCCTTCAGGCCTGAGCTCTCCACTCCATCTCATGATGATCTTCTAGAAGATCCCATCACTGGCATGCTCTTTCCTGGGCCACCTGTTGTCAGGATGGCATCTTATCCGCGTGTAACCAATCACACTTTTCATGTGTTCTACCTTTGTTGCATAAATTGGCTAAGTCCCGAACCTCCTTTCGCACGCCGCGTGAACCATGTGCCTTCTTAACTCTTCCTCATGTGTGCTTTTGCCTTACACGCCCTTCTCAGAATCGGGGTCCCGTGTGCCCATGCGCCATACTTAGTCAATTTTCTAGGGCCCAACACATAATATGCCTATGTTGACTGCTTTGTGTGATAGATGGTGCACAAATATTTGTACATTCTGTTGCCTATCGTGAGATGACAAAGTGACTCCCGAGAATGTGTACAAAATATTACAGCTTGCCTATTTTAGGAGAGAGGGCACATGTGATGACTATAGTGGATGCCCAAAGGTAGATGAGGGTAGCAAGGTGGTATTTTACAGGGACACGAGTATAGGTAGAGACTCATATCAATTTAGATTGGATATTGAGATCCGATGTTTTGTGGTTACAGAATTTTATTGCAATGATTCTAGCATCATCAGTGGTAGTGGAGGGTGGCAGAGTTGGGATATTGTACAAGATGCATGATATTTGTCGCAATATAGAGGAACATGGGACTAGGTATGCATGAGTGGAGTGTGTATTGGCACACTTGTATAGAAATTTGTATATATTTACTCGTAAAGATCATGGTGGTTGAACATGAGTGATGACATTGTTGCACATGTGGGAATATGAGAATATTGCTATATTGAGGCCACTTAGTGGGATACGGGCCAATTGGGATCGACTCCGAGATCTTTGCAGCAAAGTGGGTAGGTATACATAGCAGGAGGATGGATATGACCACATATAAGTCTATCCTATGTAAGATGGGCCCTATGGCCATTATATGGAGACCATATAAAGACTATAGTGGATGGGTAGAGGATGGTGTGGAGTCTGTGGTGCATTTTGCACACCATGTGGTTAGAGGATCGATTCCCAGGGGTGATAGAGTTTTTCATAGGTGAATGAGTATCTAGATAGTTTGGCATGGCCCAGGATGTGCCCTTAGAGCATATATATGGTTGATATCTTCTAGAGTGGTGAGATGACTAGGAGTGAGGCTTGGCTTGACAGAGCACAACTAGTGCATCCTAGTCTAGACAAGGAAGATGTGTTTATAGATTGTATACAGGTTGACAACATGAGGTGCACCCAGGCCTATAGTAAGTGGTGGGTGACACATCGATGGGTGTTGCTATTTCCAGTAGGGGTGGATGTGTAGACACTAAATCATGCACTTTGGGTATGTATTTAGTCCCGCTCACATACTACTATTCATATGATTCCTACATGATAAAAGTACTAGTTGATAATTGTCTTTGGCCACCTTTCTTTTCTCTTTCTTTTCTCTTTTGTCTTACACTCCTTCTAGCCTAAGTATATCTTACTTCGGTATTTCTCACTCCAGCACACTAGCACCTAGCAGGATGCCGCCGCTTAGGTGCCCCTAACCTCTTTGTACTTTGCTCACATCTTTTGGGTCCTTTATAGCTATTTGGGAATCTTATTTTCTTACTAGTCAGCCTTTTAATGATTAATTATGAAATTCAACCAAAGGAATCATATATATACAAAGATATGTGATCATAATAAGGGACCAAGCACTAAGCATATACTATCTCCACCTAAGGTTTCATCTAAAGTCAATATTCAAGAGAATTTAAGCATCCATCTAACATCTACACATGGGAAAGGGATTGATGCAACCTAGAATTTACTAGATAAATCCCTAGACACATTGGCACATCACTCAGCCTAGACTGAGAACTCACCCAAAGTGTGCAAAGGTACTAGGTCCCTCTTTAGGGTTCATTATAGCAGGATGTTAGCGTGATGAAGGAAGAAACATATATATCCATAACTAATCAAACATTCTATAATGCATGCTACATTCATATCTATGAAAGAATAAAATTAAACAATAATCATGATTGAATCAATAACATGCACTACTCAATTACACACAAGAATGACACTTAGATTTAGCCAATATCTTCCATCTATCAATAAACACCGAATCTCCTTACAATAATGTCAATCTATACCAATGCGCGCATGGATCTGATAGAGTAATCCAATCATATACACATATCTCTATACCTTCATACATCCATCTCTCCATGTATATATCTTCTACTGTGTGATTCATATCATATATATAGGGTGGGAATTGCCTTCACCGCTTATCTATTCCAGAAATAGGTTGCATGCTATTAATAGCCATGCACCATTTATAGGCATAGCCACACATGTAAGTGTGCTATCTATAGACCTCTTACAATTAACTGAAGTGAAAATCCTATTCTTATCTCATCTCCATGCAAAACACTTCGATCCAATCCTCTAAAGATAGACAATGTGTGGTGCACACGTCTCTACATCATTGGTGTGTTCCGCACACCATCTTCTAAAAATAGGTCTTCATGCTCAAAATCAGCTAAGTCCCAAAATTTGAACTTTTCCTCTACGTGTGGGTCCTTCCTGTCCCTCTCGTGCCCTTGATCCTTGCCTTCTCTCCCATGCGGACTTCTTGTGTGATCTCTAACAAGTATTCTTTAATAAACATTACCCCACAATAATCTCATCGTCGTCCTGACAATGGTTATTTCCAAAAATTAAAGTAAAGAATAGAAGAATGGAAATAATAAGAATGAAAGAATGTAGATAAATAAGGAAGTTTTATGAGGCTATGAGGAAGCCTCTTCTATATCAGTTTGAAGTATCAACTCTAGATACTCTTCCTTTATTTCGGCCTCCAAGGCCTGCTATTTAAAAGTGCTTGTTCTACTTTTTTTGGAATTTCCACAACAATGGAATCCAATTCATCCCTTGTAATCTCCCCTTTTTCATTTTGTAGAACCAACACAATGCTGGACATTGAGGTCATTCTTCCTTCTAGAAGATCCATCTTCTACGCAATTAGCTTCCCAAGCTCTTCCAGCCGAGTCTTATGCAGTTCTTGTGATACTTTCAGAGCCTCGCGCTTCTGTTTAACCATTGACAATCTTTTTGCGTGGCCCAATGTAACATCCTTCATTGCTTTTGGACCTCATTGTTTTCTTCTAGGGTCTTTATGTTGATAAGTGCCTCTAGAGCTATGCATATGTTCAAATCCTGGTCTTCTTTCTTCAATACTTCTTGTAGTGCTTACAACACCCTTCATAGGATGCAATCTTTCACATCACTGAGGCTTTCTCTTGTTCTACCTCTCGCTCTGACTTCCTTGCACTGTTATGCATAGAGGTTCATCTTCAAGTACCAGGTCCACTAACTTTCCTACATAATGTATCACTGAGGGAAACATCTGTGGTACCTTGGTCTCCAAGTGTGGCCTAGCTCTTATGACATTGTCCCCAATCTCCTCTATGAAGCTGATAAATACTTTGTTCTTATTCTGCGCCAAGTCCCTCTCTTGTGTTATGTGTGCTATTTCCACATCCTTTGTCTTTAGCTCTTTCATGAATGCTCGATTGTTGCAGCCTTGTCCATGTTTCTTCTAGCAACTTCGTGAGATACCTTCACCAATGTATTATTGACTCTGCTCATCTGACATGATAGTAGGCTTTATCATCATATGTCTAGATTGTGGTGCCTTCTTCAGCCATCTCGAAACACATGACTCTTTGCATATATCAAAGTCAGGCTCATCCATATGGGTGTGCATTGACCATGATAGTTTCTTTCGAGTGCGCATAGTCACCATATCCTCATTCATTAGCTCCTAGCTAAATAAATCCTTCTGCAGTGCTATCATTCTCTAGAAGAAGCGTGAAAATTTTACCTACATCCTCCGCATACCCCATGGCTGGTGGAATGTGCTCTCCACTCGTTCTTCTAGACCATTGTTGCTTAGGGACTTTAGCTTCCAAATTTGGGACTTGTGTCTCCATGTCCTCGAAAATTCTCTCAGAGCCGTCTCCTCCGGTCCGTTCTCATCCTCTCCTCTTTCCTTTGATTTCTCACCCTGTTCTTCTATGTTCTCTAAAAGTGTAGGAGAATTAGGCATGCTTTCCTCTGAATCTTCTACCTCCTCATTTAACTTTAGTTTCCTCCTTATTTACATGCTTGCCTTCTTATATGGGGAGAGTCTAGGTGATCTCGCGCACCTTGGGTCCTTGTTCTCCTAAACACCCTCTTAAATCTGTGCTCCCCTGACTGCATTCAAGTCCTCATCATCCCCCTCTTGTGGTTGAGGTGGTGTAGTGGCGTGCTCAGCTTCACCCTTATTTGTAGGATGTCTCCTACCTCTATACTCTAAACCACCACTATCTTTGCACTCCTCCTCCTCATCCTCCACTTCAATTAGCTCTGTGGGCTTAGGTTCTGGAATGTTCTCCATTGTATGCTTTACCTTTGATGGTGCTAGAAGTGTGAACTCACCTTCCACATACTTGTTATTCTCCATATTTGGCTTCAATTGAGATACACCAACACTGCCACTGCTCCATATCTCCCACCACCAAACTTATTGGTTTAGTGCTTAAAACATTAGAAATGAATCTTTCAACATATGCACCCCACCATGGATACATATATTTTTTCCTTAAGTGTGTGGTAGTCACAATCTACCTTATCCACGTTGAACATCACCAATGTGCATCTCGTAAACCTATGTACCGACACCTAGAATTACCTCTCTATGAATGCATATGGAAACTTGCACCAAGGACTCCATGCCCCATCTTTCGTTACAAACCACACTATATAAAAATGATGGTATATAGCAAATTGAACTACCTTTCCAACCACTAAAGGCAAGTCCTTGGGGATGCACCATTCTTCCTAAAAATTTGCATAGAGCCTATTATACCACTTCTCGGCCCATTTCCTAACCTGCTCTGTCATGGATCCCTCACATAGGTACTTCTTGAAGCATTCTACAGTGATATGTGTTCCGTTGATACTCCCATACCTTCTCCTTTAGTCCATCAGGCACTCTGATATCCATGAACACTAGTGATAACAGAATAACCCCAAAGCTGATCTTTCCTCATGCGTGCACTTCTTCAATGATTGTCTCTATGATATACCATGAAATGTTGTAGACTACTCCTTCAGACATCTTTTTGAAACATGCAACCACATGGTGTTCACTTGTGACCACCTTTCCTAGTCATTGAGCTTTATAATGAGATGTGTAGCCGTTTGTACAACCGGATAATTCTTTAGTTTGTCGATGTCCATACCAAATGGACCCTTTATATATCCCAAATCCTTCTTGGTCTCCAATATTGTGGTTTTATCTATCAGATCATCTCGCAAATCATCTCCCATGCCTTTCAACCCTCTAATTATGGAGATGAGCGCGCTAAAATTCTAACTATACGCCTTACAAAGTAGAAAAAATTCTCATGCACTCTGCTCATAAGCCATTGGTATAATGGCTCATAATTCTTGAAATAAGGGAGCTCATAAAGTTGGTAAGCCCCTATCCTCTACAAGATCTTCTCACCATCATTGTCATACACCGGAATATCTTCCACCGTGCATTTATTTGTCTTCATGTTCAACAACGTTTTTAAGCTCCTTCTTGTTCTCAATGGTACAAAGATTGTACTCACTCAATTTTCTTTTCCTTATGTGAGAATCCCACTCCCTAGCTAACAATAACTCCTCTGGATATTGCATCTTTGAAAAATTACTTTTTGGAGCCATTTCTTCATCCTTGATGACCACCTTCTTTCCTTTTACTCCTGTTGTAGCTGCCTTCTTGGGTGTCATTTTTACCTTACAATCCTTTGCATATCCTTACCTTTTAAATTATGCAATGTGCAAAGCAAACCCTAGTTTGATTCAACATGTCCTAGGTGAAATTACGTGCCCCTAACTCGTCTTCTTTCATTTCCTTTCTTCCATCAAACCCTTCACTACCGGGGTTACAAGCTTCTTTTGCACATAGATCTCTTCGTCACGACTCGGTTACACACCTATCACATCTTAAAAAGGATCACTTGGCTCTTCACACTTAGCTCTTTTCTCAAATTCTCTTAATTGCAATTGTAAAAATGAATTCACATCCCATCCTTATATAGATTTTTCAAATTTTGATGCATTTATTGCTCCTTCACCTATTGAATATCCCCTCATTAATTAACCAAATTTGTTCATTCCGCATGGTACATCTTCACACCTTAGCTATAACCTTCTAGCGCGCCTTCCTACCCTCTGGTCATAGACTTCTCTTCAAAGATGCACCCTTGCACTGAGTACCTTATCACCGTATGTCCTTCTCCTGGTAGTTATCATGGCCTCTCGCTTACCTCATGTATACCATCCTTTCATTCATCTCCATCCTTGGTCACTTTTGAGAAGCAATCTTATTTTGACTTAAAGCACACCCATAGTAGCTTATTCCTTTATCCTTTCAATTCCCATTGTCTTGTACCTAGATACAAACAACCACCCCACACTAAAGGTATGTGCAGTCCTCTACGCATAAACATTCTTCATATAGTAATTAGCTTCATGCATGGAAGAACGCTTATTACACAAGAACAAAACTAAATTGAAAAAGCATAACGACAAATAAAGGAAATACATTAAATAAATACATAATATAAACCAAATCTAAATGGCAATATTTCCTTATTACAAATTCTAAGAAGACTTATTTATATTAGGGCTTTACTTACTCCCGTTAAAGTAACTGGGTAGCCGTGTTCCATCAAGTGCTTCTCACCGAAAGCACCTGATTCAAGTATGTAAGTGATGAGATATGGCCTCAACCAATGTACTTTGAGCTTTCCTGGATGGCGCAAGAACTTTGAGTCATAAAAAGTACCATTTGTCCAATATCAAACTTCTTATCCCTTATTTTTCTGTCATGCCATGCTTTTTGCTTTTTTCCTACTTCTAACTTCATCATGCTATGGCTTGTCACTCATCCAGTTGAATCATCTTCTCGATACACTCTTCTAAATCTTTCTCATTAGCTAGACCTCCAAATAAGTAATGCACAAATAAGGTAACATACATTCTATAGGGAGAATGAATTTTGTGCCAAACACCAACTGAAATGGTGTGGCTTTGTTCAATCTCTTGTAAGTTATTCTATATGCCCAAAGAACAACTAACACTTTGTCATCCCACTCCTTTCTTCCAACATCACAAATTTTTGTCAAAGTCGGGCTCAAAATCTTGTTGAAAGCCTCAATTGTTCCATTTGCTTGAGGATGATAGGATGTAGTTTTATGGTGGGCAACCATAAACACATCTAATAGGATCCTAATTATCTCATTTAAAAGTGTGTAACTCTATCGCTTTTCAAGCTTAAAGGAAATCCATATCTCGTAAGAACATTCTCCCATGGAAACCTAGTTGTTGTAGAATGATGTACAATCCTTCGCAGTGCTACTTCTACCCACCATGTGACATAATATATGTAAGTAATAATATAACGTGATCTAGTCCTACGCGCGGCAATGGTGAAATAGGTCCTACAGAGTCAATGGCCCATTTCTCAAATGGTTTGGCATTATTAATTGGTCCCAAAGGCATCTCATCTCTTTTCCTGGTTTTCCTAGAAATTGACAATGATCACATGCCTTACAATATTCTTTCAGTAGTCGCTATACAATGTCTCCCACCATAATCCAACAAGTAGGATCTTTTTCGCAAGTCACATCATCTACATAATGGTGTCCTCGCAATACCACCATGGGATTCTTCCATAATATGCTTGCGCTCATAATATAATACACAATGGCATATACTTCATCTCTTCCCAACTTGTAGAGGTCACCATTGATTAACATAAACGGTGCCGCGCATATAACAAGCTATTTCTTTTCTAATTCCTTCATTCCTTCTGGTGTCACACCAGTCCGTAGAAAAAAAACAATGTCTTCTAATTTTTATGGAGTGCATTGTAACCTATATAATCACAGTGCATCCGCATGGTTTCTTCAATTGTCTTTGATTCCTCTCATGAGTGAATTCTAGACAAGTGGTCTAGTCCAAAATTACTATTCCCTGGATTCACCACAACTGTGAAATCAAACTCTTGAAATAGGAGTAACCATTTGCATATGTGTCCCTATAAGATGAGTTTGTTTACCAAGTACTTCAATGCCATGTGATCTGTATAAAACACAAATGGTGTTATTTCTAACAAGTAGTATCAAAACTTGTGCAATGTATAAATAATTGAAAAGCTTCGCTCTCTGTAGTTGTATAATTCTCGTTCAAACAGAGTCGCTTCCTACTAGAAAAACAAATTGGATTATCTATAATACCTTCATCAGTTGAGCTAACACCATGCCAATGGCCATGCCGAGGTGTCCACATGCACATGAAATGCTTTATCTCGTGAGGGAAAGTGTAGAATGGGAGCAACAGTAAATTTCTCTTTAATATTTCAAATGCACGCTACTGTAGTTCTCCCTAATAAAATGTATCTTTCCCCTTAACTAAATTTTCCAAGGGTGTAACAACTTTGGCATACCCTTTGATGAATTTTCTATAATATCCTCGTATGGCCAAAAAATCCGCACACCTCGCTTTGACTGGTAGGTGCTTCCAGGCCTAGAATGACTGCAACCTTAGTTGGATCAACTAGAAAACCTTCCTTGTAGATTATATGTCCTAAGAATATTCCAAATGGTGTAGTAAATATGTACTTCTTGATGTTTAAAGAGATACTCAATTATCTGCACCATTCAAACATTAAGCGCATATTGTCACAATGATCTTTCACAAGCCCATATACTATCTAATCATCTAGGTAGACCTGTAAGAAGTTGTGAATAAAATCTTTGAATGCCTAAACAACTATGCATGAGAATACAATAGGTGCATTTTTCAATCCAAAAGGCATCATAGTATAGGAAAAATTGCCCCATTCAGTAGTAAAAGTTGTCTTTTCTTGATCCTCCTAAGCAATCCTAACTTGATGATACCTAGAAACCCATCTGTGAAAGAATATATTTCATGCCTTGTCACTCCTTCCAGTATTTCCTTAGTAAATGGCATAGGGAATGGATCTATGACACATACATCATTTAGATCCATGTAGTCAAAACATATTCTAATCTACCCATCCTTCTTGATATTGATCACCATTGGGCTAACCCATTCTCGACTCATCAAGGGCTTGATGATTCCAAATTTCAACATTTTATCAATTTCTTCTTTTACGTTTTCATGCAAATTAGGGTTCATTCTATAAGGCCGCTTCCTAACTGGTCGTGCACCATCCTTAAGTTTTATCTTCATTTACCCAAGTGATTTATGCATGCCTTTAAGTTTATGATAACCTCGAGGAAATAAGTCCTGATAATCCTTGAGTAACTCAATGATCTTTTCTACCTCCAAGTCTCACTAGTCTCCAAAGATGGCCTCCTTAGGATCAGCCTCGAACCTATATTCACCTTCTTTGTATTCATGGGTTCATGATAGGCACACGTATCCTTTTCTGCACTATCTAAGACCTCACACACCCCTTGTGAATGTTCAATAACTAGGTTCTCAACTTCCTCATCATCCATGATGTAAACCATCTTTCCCTTCTCTTTCTCAAGGCAAGCGCATTCAAGTAGAATAGAGTCCATTTCTTCTTCCCTTTCAAAACATGCTCTGACTCTACCTCACCAAATAATTCTTGAATATGCTCTTCATCTTTTGCACTATCTCCCATAGTTAAGCACTTGACAAATTTTAATGCCTCTTCTATTGGAGGTTGGGAAGAAAAGTAGTCAAAGGTCCGGATCATTGATGCAAGTCAAATTTTTCCAGTTTCCTGGTCTCTTGATGTAGTTCTACATATACATACTAGGTGCATGTGCATCCTTATAGCGTAGATTACAATCTATCCACCCTGAGTGAAGGTGGTAATGCTTCATGTCCTGCTATCTAGAGTCTCTCACCTGTTGAATGTGATGCTAAACAAGTTGATCACCACGATAAGTGCAGATCTCCGTAGGTGCATTGTTCCTTACAGACCTAATAGATAAGGTGATTCTAATCTCTTCCCATTCTATAATATAATCTCTGTGGACTACCCACCAGCGTTTTGTTGTACCATGCAAGGTATATACTATCATATCTCTTCTCTTAATTTGATCTTGTCCATTGTGTTTCCATGGATTTAAAAAATATAGGAAGATCTTCGCTCTCCCTATATACCAAGGTACTTGCTACCTATCCATCAAACAGAAAGAAGTCCATTCTTGCATACAACCACTCTTTTTACCTTGCGGCCAACTAGTTCATATGTACCATGAGCCCAATTATCACAAGAAATACTCGTAGTATCACTAATAGAATGAGAATCCTCCCACCGTAGGACGCCTTCTTTTTGATGGCTCATTAACCTCTAGGTTCCGAATAGCATGTACATAAATCATGTTTAAGTTCTTCTCACTTAGAGGCTCAACATATGGTGTAGACTTCCCATCTGCTAGAGTTATCACAAATCTTTCCTCCTTGTTCTCAAAGCTGATATACCCCTTATTGAAGCTCAAGTCAACATTATTCACATAACACCAAGGGTGTCCAAGAAAGGCTGGAAAATTGTCTACTTCTATAAGTGCTAATACCTCAAAATCCCCAGTGAACTTGGCCCCTTGTATGGTTATAGATGCATCCTTCAAAACTCCTATAGGAGTGGCCTTAGTCCCGTTTTCCATAAACAACATATTAGATGATGGCTGTAATAGGGGTCTCTCCATTTGTACCCATGCATCTAATATAAGCACATTTACTTCTGCACATGTATCAATGAAAATATTACTCAACAACCATCCATCTACAACAACATTCAGAGTAATTTCTTTGTCATAGTCAATGCTATTAGGGGGAATATTTGCATGTAGGATCCGACGTTCGGCCTCGATACTTACACACGAAGTGTTCCCTTTTAACCAACTTCCTAATAGTAGAATAATGTTCTCCTAGCGCAACATTTTGCACACTTCTCTTAGATCATCGATATCAATTTGGACTATCTTTGATGCTTTTTTCTACTCCTTGAGGTACTATATCTCACCCTGAAGATTCCTTAGCACTTCCATGGTATCCTGGGAAAACTTCCTTTTGATGAGTAGGATTTGGGTACCTTACATATAAAACATCCTCCTTAGTGATCATAGGATTCTAGTGTAATTCCTCTCTTGCGCATGCCGCTTCACTCATGTAGTAATCTTCGCAGCTTAATGCCTCGAGTCCTAGTGCTATCTTGTTCATCCACCGATCTTCTACCACGTGTTGGATTCTAACCATCCTGACACCTTTATTTTCTTTCTTATATTGCTTACTCAGATGCTAATATAAGTCTAGGAACTCTTCATAGCTATGGTTCTTTCCATGAAAATAACATGCAATATTCTGAGGACATTTGCACCTATATTGGTAAGGAGATCCACACATATAACATGTTCTATGAGGGAACTCACCTCTTCCTCCACCACGATATCCATGTTCCCTTACACAAAATCCTTCAAAATGCCCCTCATTCCTGTCACAGCGCATTTGATTATGATCCCAATCATGGTGCTCATTCTTACCCTTAGAATTATTTGTTACACTTGTCTGTCGTACCCCAATGTCTATAGTATCCTGGATCTGACCAATCAACCAACAATCTTCAGTATCATGGGTCATGGACTAGAAAATTTTGCAAAAGCATGATACATTCTTCCTTATCACGTGCTTTAAACAAAGGATAGTGACTAGCATCATGATTCAAATGATAGATCTCACAATCTAATAGTAATGAGCATATAGATCTATGAGGGCAACTATCCTTGGTGTGACCTTCCACTTCACAATCTATACATCAAATTCCTGAGCACATTTCATGGGCTGAATTCGTTGATAGCTTCTCTAACTGATTTTCCATAGCTATAATGTATGCCTCTAAAAATGGACTAACACCAGTGTCAATGCTCCCAACTGCCTCAGAATGCAAAGCTCCTTCCAGTGATTTGCACACATCAATGTATTTCTTATGTGACAGCTTCTTCTAATGGTGTAATCAATCCACCAACGAACCATTGTGCATGTTGGCTTGCATGAATATCATAAGATAGCTTAGATATAAGTGTTTTAAATTGGGCATCATACTCACATACACTCTCAATAGTGCCTTGTTTGATATCCTTGAGCATACTAATACTCTTCTACTCAAAATCAGGGATATGGAACTCTTTCAAGAAAGCATCCTTAAATGTTGCATAATCTACGCAATTTTGATGAGGGTCAAACTTCCTATACCAACTATGTGCACATCCTTATAATGTAGTAGCAAATTGACTTTCCTTTCACTTAGAAGTCAAGATCCCTTTAGCATGCCATAATATTTCCCACATGTGCACATGTTCAACAGCATCCTCTATACCTCTATATTTTGGGAGATGAAGAGACATCTCCATATATATATTATGTGGTTTCTGTGGACCTTGACCACCTGATCCAACACCTCCTGTGTTGCCTCTACCTCTAGAACCACCAGATCCACTAGAACTAGAACCACCTATACCTCCTGATCCTCTACCCATAGCTGGAATAGGACTTTTATATGTAATCCCTTATTCTTCGATAGTAGTACTATACTAGAACCACTATAGTCTGTGAGGTAGTTCCACTTCCAGAGGTGAATCCAACATTATATGCACTCACATTCTATGTGGATGATGCACCTAAGAATGTTCCTCCAAATATCATTAAAGTTGTTTGTCTTGCCATTGATGTACTTGCTCCCTAACTTACTCTTGCTCTCCTACTTCCCAAGTTAGCTTGTTGGTTACTTATCATACTAGATACTAGAAAACCAAGCATAAGGGCTAGGTCACCAGGTGGATTAAGATGCATGCCCATGGCCCAGGTAGTCTCTACTGCACACTTCTATGTGAGGCCAAGGGGGATCTTTGTCATGTTTTCCAAGATGGGGAGTTCTTGATGCTCTAGCTCCACGTCTTCTACATGAGCTTCAAATCCTTCATGAGCCATCTCTCTCCTCAACACCATACTTTCTGCAATGGAACACTACTTCTCTATCTCCCTCTCGCACACCTCATTATACTTAAGCCACCTCTCCTCTCTCTCGCCTCTCTCGCCGCTAGGTCTTCCATCTTTCACAAAACCTCGTTCCCGCCTCACGCATGGTGAAGTTTAGTTAGCCACCGGTTTACTCTCGAGGGTCAAATTTACCATCAAGATCTTGATTACTAGTGGATTACCTTGCAGATATACTTCTCTTGATACCATAAAAACTAGAATTCAGCTACCTTCAGAAAGAATACATTGGAATTGAATATTAAAGAATATAATTATTTAGAACAACACGAAACCACATATCCGTAACGTGAGTCTAGATTAAATCAACACCATAAAAGGCCCGAAAATCTTCATATGTCCGATACAAGTGCACGATACCTCCAATCCACTAAGATGCATAAGTAGTAAACCACTCATATAGTTCTACTAGAAAGATAACAAAAATTTCTCATATAGGTTGTCATACATATTTTTTCTACCCAAGTGTGTGTGTTAAGCTCAGTCCACCGTTGAACTTCCGTGCATATTCTTCCTCTAAATCTTGTATCCACTCCTCAATACTTTCTAGAGTTAACCGATATGTCTTCATCACAAACCATATGGAAAACAATTGAAAAGAGGTCCCGACAATGTAACCAATGATGTAGCCTATAATTTACTAGATAACATGCTGACGCATTGTCACATCACTCACCTTAGACTCGAGCACTCACTCAAGTGCACAAAGGTACCAGTCCTCTTTAGGGTTGCTATAGCAAGATGTTAGCGTGATGAAGGAAGAAACATATATATCTATGACTAATCCAGCATTCTATAGTGCATGCTACATTTAGATCTATGAAAGAATAAGCTTAAATAGTAATCATGATTGAATCAATAACATGCACTACTCAATTACACATAGGAATGACACTTAGATTCAGCTAATATCTTCCATCTATTAATAAACATCAAAGATCCTTACAAGAATGTCAATCTATGCCAATTTACGCATGGATCTAATATAATAATCCAATCATATGTGCATATCTCTATACCTTCATATATCCATATCTCCCTATGTATATCTTCTCCTATGTGCTTCATATCATATATATAGGGTGGGGACTTGCCCTTCACCACTTATCTATTCAGAAAATAGGCCACATGCTATCAATAGCCACACACCGTTTACAGGCATAACCACACATGCAAGTGTGCTATCTATAGACCTCTTACGGCTTAATCAAGTGACAATCCTATTCTTAGCTCGTCTCCATGAAAAATTCTTCAATCCAATCCTCTAAAGATAGACAATGTGTGGTGCACGCATCTCTCGCATCGTATGTGTGTTCCACATGCATCTTCTAAATATAGGTCTTCATGCTCAAAATCAGATAAGTCCCAAAAGATGAACTTGTCCTCCACGCACGGGTCCTTCCAGCTTCCTCCGCACCCTTGATCATGGCCTTCTCTCCCATGTGGACTTCTTGTGTGATCTCTAACAAGTATTCTCTCGATCAACAAATATTGCATTTTTCTACATACATTTCATAGGAGGGGAAGTTCATTTTTACATGCACACATCTATCTACATTTTCTACATCTAGTTATTACTTACTATCAAGTGTGATGTGCACAAGAGCCACCTAGGGCACAATTTATCCACACACAAATGCAAAGAACTACATGGGGTCTATAATGTAGTGCAATGCTTAGTTGTTCTTCTTTCTTATTACGGGTTTCAAGTGAAGAACAACGAATTCCAAAGGCATACAGGGGATCAAAGGTGAAAAGAAGTAAACATCTTGTGACCCTATGAAACTAATTTTCATAACTTTTGAGTAGTCATAGTACCTGAGATAGGTCCTTGATGCCCCGAACCTCCATAGGTTCCCTGGTCTTGCATTTCGACATCTCTCGCAATTTTCTAGGTCTGATTGTGACACCCTTCTTCCCTATTTCAACAATTTTCTAGCTTGGCATACCTTCGAATATCACCGCAAATCAACTAAGTCTTTTTCTCTCTCCACTTATAACTAGGGTTTCTAATTTAAATTTCTTATTTACTTGGGTCATATATATACTTAATTGTTCATATCATATCGTTGTTACATATTTAGATTTAGTATTTTTTTTATTTCAACACCGTCATTCAAACACTCTTAGATCGTCATTTTTTCTCATTTTATCTAGTCTTTTTAATGGATTCTAAAGATCCCCAAGTCTCCTTGATTCAATTGCTTCAAATCCACCCATCTTGTAAAGATGCTCTCCAAAGAGCCATACACAATATTTGTCTCCCTCTAGATACACAACCTACTCAATTCCATGTTATATTTGATCATCTTTATGATGACTCTCTTGGTTCTAATTCTAATCAATATATTTGCAAATCAATTCAAGCATTATATTCTCCGTTTCAAGATAAATTTCAGGCTATGTAATCCATGATTCATATGTAAAATCTGAAATCCAACATCTTAAAGACAATTCTTAGGCTCAAGCTAGTTCTTCTTCTAATCCTCATTCTATGTCTTCTACATGTTCTCATGTTAGTGAACCTCGAATCTTGCCACTCTTCGTGCCTTTCAAGTTTGATCTCAATGCTAAGAAATAAGATATTCTTCCGCAGCTCATAACTCATTAATTAATCAACTTTCCATCTTCTCATTGTTATCCTCCTTATCGGCTTGCACAATTATATCATGGTCATCCATATTGCAATTATCATCGAATCAATGGATATAATGAAAATGATTGCTATGCTTTATAACAAATAAAGAAATGCCTTGAGCATCAATGTTTTATCTCATTCACTACACAATGTTTTGTTACATGGTCCTCTCCACTTATTACATCTTAATGGGTTCCTAAATATGATTCATCCATGTCTAATGAGCATCATGTCATCACTTCTAATGCTTCTTCTTCCATCACTCAAGCACTACCTATGCAATCCACTCAAACTAAGAAACCGCCTCTCAAAATTAGTCTCACTCTACATCTCTCAATTTGTCTATAGCGTTATCAAGTAAACCTAAGTAGCCTCCTCTAAAAATCATTTCAACACCTCCACCTACTGATTATGTTACAACGTTACCCAATATTTCACCACCACAACAAACCATCATTTTTTTCAAAGAAACTATTCCTTATGTAGATCCTTCGAGACACATTTCAAACTGCGCCACCATCACATGGTCCTACATTGTTACTTTTTCCTACCATTGTGTGGACTCATTATCTTATCATAAAAAAATAACACTCTCCCTAATGGCATGGTACCTCTCACACCACTACCTAGATATCCATCATCATATTACACTTGGGGGATCACACTTATTCTCCCCCCTTCTAGCATTCATAGGTGTCTCACATTTGCACTTCTTGCTTCACAACAAGTCTCTCATGCATGTCTTACACATCTTGATACTTTAGTATCATCATTACCCAATGAAAAATCTCATGCTATGGTTCACACTTGATTTTGGGGTTCACTACATTCATGAACCCCACATAACACTACACACTATACACTTCACACTTGGCATATTGAAGACATATCTCTCTCGCACATAGTCAACACAACAAACTTCCCTATGACGCACTCTAGTTCCATAGTTCATACTCGACTATTGAGGGTTTTAATATAAAATTAACCTCACCAAAATCACTCACTCTCTATGCTCTACACTTTAATGATCACATCTCACCAACGCACACATTCAAACCATTTCTCGATGATGCACTCTTGTTCTACGGTTCATTCTCGATTGCTTATGAGGCATGTATAAATGAACCTCATCTCATACACACTCATTCACATTCACTTAGGGGGAACACAAATCTTACCTCATCCACTCTACATACCATTCCATCTCACGCATCCACAACATATTGCATATCTTGGTTACACATTGTTCTTACTTACTTATACTCACATGTTACATCTTGCTTACTATGTTAGATAGATACATTGTATGTCATTATATTTTCCATATACACATGCATTTTCACTTGTTTTCTAGTTGTGATCATAGACATTACAATGATCGATACACACAACATGGATGATTGGCATAAGTATCTCTTGCCAGCCTTACATTGTAGGCTCTGGGGCATCCACTTTTGTACAAATGTCGTGCCATTTTTTCGATTTATACTACTTCCTATTCGTCCTAGCACAATAAATCATATCAGATAATACACATTTTGATATGATTTCTATCTTTCTAACATGCTAACGGATGCTTCATGTGAAAAAAATTTCTTTTAGGAATTCTCTACGACCATGGTTGTCGATATCTTGCTTGTCACATCGTTTACCACCGCTTACTATCATTGTATGCCATTATTTTGGGGATTTTCCTTTGTCTTGTGTGTACACAGTATGGTTTCGACCATTGTGGCTCAATTTTATTGTGGCATCATGAGTGATGTCCCATGTTTGAAACCCTCTTTTCATGGTCTACTTTTTCTACACTATTACTTTTCTAGATTGTCTTATTGCACTTTGCTTAGATTAAATATTGTCTTCTACATGTGTGTTTATCTTGTTTGTACTAACACTTGTTTTCTATCCACTTTTCTTACATGTGCCTTGGTTTCTACTAAACACACTCCCTCCCCCTACAAGACATTATTTTTAACACAACGTCAAGTCATCCTTTGGGGGACGTATACTCATTGCAATGTCGTAGCATCCCAAACGAAGGGGGCATCTATCAGGTGAATCAATCACCCCATTCAATGTTCTAGAGTCACAATACAACACGAGATAAGTTCACAGCTAGCATAGTCTTCGATCTCATAAATGACCCAAAACTTGACTTGGGTATTTATCACAACATAGACACCAGCACCCAAACCTGCACAATAGCGTCTAGGCACCCCTAACCCTTTTTAGACACTGTGAGCAAGGTGAAGTTGCACATATTTTCTTAGTTCAACAACTTTTACAGGATAGACATGGTCCTTCAACACTCGACATGTATGCACTACAACTTCTTTTCTACTTTCACTTTGGATAGAAATGAATTGGATTTTTACACACCATCTCAGAGGGCTTTTTACACTTCAAGAAGCATTTAAAGGTTGGATTGTAACATCCTCATTGTTATACATTAGAACAAGTAATTTTTTTTTGATAAATGCTTCCTGGTTCTAAATACATAATTTAGAACTCACAAATCAAAACAACCATTCTCATAACAGATAACCATATGCAGCTGTAATGACTCGGAGTACCTCCGATCTATTCATTCCATGACTCGGTAATCTACCGATCTATTCATGAGTATTAAGAGTTGGTGTTTTATTTAACACATCACTCTTGCTGGTTCTCCTCCCTAATCTGGGATTCAGAATGCTCTATCCAAGGAACCTATCTAAATAATTGTTACCATTATTCATCGGCATCTCATCCCTTAGACTAGGTGACTTAGGACAACGTAATCAGCAGCTTGCGATACTTTGGCCAAAGATTTGAAACATACTGCTTATGTCTCGTATTCCTTGACGGCATACTCGTCAATCTGGAATACGTCCTTCACCCCATTCCTATGTTATGTAGAATTTCTTATACTGACTTCTGTCAGACTCTCCTGTCCCAAGTTATTCACTCAGGAATGGATTAGTAAGATGACAACGTTATAGGGATGCTCCCGAGGACTAGGGATATGCTGACATACTGGGTCAACCCTAGTTAATCCAGTGTGTCAAGATACCCCGAGTCTCCTAGGGCAGCCTTATAATGTGACCACATTCCTAATCAGTCCCAGAGTAACTTGTTCGAGTTTAAGGTGTAAATCTTAATGATCAATGCAAAGGGTGTCATCATAAGTCACCTGCATTGTTGTATCTTCGAGAAGATCCTAATCTTCTCGAAGGTACAACCCTGCAGTTGACTTGTGCCGTCAACCTTTAAATCCGCCTCGAAAAGATCTACTTATTAATAAGTGTTACATACGTTGAGTTAAAATTATACTATCAGGCGCTCCCTTAAGGGTAGTCTTTCTCAATCCTTGGGTTCCTCACCTTAGAACTACCTTTCATAGTAAAACCCATTACACAAGAGAAGTTATTAAGACTAGATGTCCCTTCAAGGAGTTCATAGAAAACATAAATCTAAATCAACGAAACTAGACAATAACCCTTAATCTTCACATGAGATTGCTAACCAACCCTTTTTTTTTTGGTTTATATCAATTCTCATAACTGAAATTATATCTTACTTTTAGTATCGAGATATAGTGATTAAGAATCCAATTAAACGTTGTCTTGCCTTAGATCAAGACTAGGAAGTAATAATTTATTCAGCTCGTTTAGCTTCCTGCTCAGGTTTATTTTAACCCTAGCTTCCCGAAAGACAATGATCTAAGTTCCAATTTAGCTATAAATAGAACATAATAGAACTACTAAACAATCATAAGTATTCAGTCACATAACCTTGCAAGCTTACTTAGATATTCACAAAAGTCTCAAAGTTATACAATAATAACAATGCTCTCAAGATCATTCGAACCGAAGAAGATCAAACCATCAAGATACGAATACAAACACATAAGTAACAAATATCTCTTTTCATTCCTTTCAAAGCTAATCAAATACATTTTATGCATTCAACATATTCGATACAATACTCAACAGCAAAAGAACATCTTTCTTCAAGTAGTACATTCAGAGAATCAAGTTGGATTTCATCATAAAACCAAATTAAACAATCTGAACATCATATCAGATCTGCGTGCCTTTACCACTTACGGCAATCATCTGCAAAAATTGTCAACATGGGTCAGTTCGGTGAACTGAGCATGATAAGCACTAAATCTTAAAACAATTGCAATCCACCAATTGTTTTCATTAAACAACTTGTTTAAATGAAATTAATTCACCAAACATGTAAACATATTTCAGACTATGCTCTTTTGTAATTCAAACATGACTATAACGTGTAACTCGTATTATAGTTACTAAATAGTCCTAGATACTTTTCATATATTTCTTCATAAATGTTAGTGACCAAGAAGAACAAATGCATCTAAAACAACTATCCATCTGAATCCCAAGGACAACAAACATCCGACAGCCATTATATTCAAAAAAATGAATATCCTAACAATTCATGAATCCATCAAGTTATGTTTTACAAATCCCACAATTAAATATAAATTTACCAACATATACTTTACAGCAGAAGAGAAAGAAACCGAGACATTCATATTTTCCTTCCAATCATGCTCATGACTGTACCGTCTCCTCAAGAGTAAAGCATTTAACAATTCCTTTTCATAACATTCAACAATATGAATATACCCATCGCCATTGTTTGACAGAGCACAACTTCATTCAACTAGGCAAATCCCAATAAATTTTTCCTCAAGGTTTCATTTGAAGTCGAGTTACTACAACATATAACAGGGTATCAAAAAAATCAAGTTGATAAAGAAACCCCAACCTTTAATTCATCCGAATCGAACTGAACATAACACAATGATGATAAGAAAGAGTCAAAACAATATGCATGCTCAGCGAGGACTGAAATCGAGAATCGAGCCAACTCATAGCATATCATGGACTCCAACAGTGCCAAATCCAACCAATACTTATATTAAAGGTTTAAATTGAAGTTGAATTCATATGACAACAATCAAGAATCCTAAAAGTACTCATAACAAAAACTTCTACAGAAGTTACAACATAAATTACCTTTCAATGACTCCATCGAAGTCGATATCATTTAGTATTCATAATAAAACAACAACATTCATAACCAAGCTTGACAGAATTTTAAAATACTAGATACATTTTAAGGACTCTCACTGAGTCAATATCGACCGTAATCACAACTGGGCTTACACAGAAGTAGAAACACCAGTTACATATCAAGGACTCCAACTGAGTCCATAACAATAGTATTCACAACTGAGATTATTCAGAAGAGAAAACATAATATACGCTTCCAGGATTAAAAAGGAGTCTTACCCATGTAGTATTCTTCAAATAAACTTCTACAGAAGTAGAAAGATACAAGATACATATTAAATTCAAGAATTCCAACCAAAACAATAACATACCGTATTCACAACTAAACTCCTACAGAAGTAGAAACGTATGGCATTCACGACTAACTTCTACAGAAGCTGAAATACAAGATATATATATATTAAGGATTCCAACAGAGCCAATAATAATAAGTATTCACAACCAGGCTTATACAGAAGCAGAAACACTGGTTTCATAACAAGGACTCCAACTGAGTCCATAACAACAATATTCGCTCTAAGCTTATACAGAAGAGGAAAACATAATATATGCTTCAAGAGTTCAAAAGGAGTCGAACCCAAGTAATATTCTCAATCTAAAACTCCTACGGAAGTTAGAAATACTATCAACTCAAGGATTCCAATGGAATTCAATAACATAATGTATTCACGGCTCTACTTCTTCAGAATCCAAGACATAATTTCATTTCAAGAAGTCCAACAACAACAATGACATATATTACTCACAACATAACTTATACAGAAGTCGGAATATACTGTACATTCAAGAATTCCAACAATATCCTTTTCAACAAGTGAAACAGCAAGGTATCGATGGAAGTCTGAATCAAACAAGAAAACAATTCATGGACTCCCACAAAGCCGAATGCGTATATTAGCCTTGCAAGCATTTCTACGAAATCTAACCGAAATGCAAAACACAACAAGATAATTCAACAGTATGAAACAAAATGCACACCCATCAAGGGTTCATTTGAAAAATCGAGCCAGTAAGAAGATACAACAACTAATTCTTACAAAGCTACCTTAAAAACCAACTGAACCCAAAAATCATCTGAACAGAGTTGTTCTAATGAAATCATTTGAAAGAAAGCAAGATTTTTAAAAGTTAGGGCCTAACATGCCTGGTAATGTTGCTTAAAAATCCGAAGAAGACCTCTGAAAGAGCTCGAGCCTTCTCCTCTTTTTCCACGTTAGATTCAACAACAATAATTTGTTATTTCCATGCCTTATAAACTTTCCTTGACAGAGAAAAGAGCTAGTTATTCTCATAGTTGCCATGCAACACCAAGTAGACTGGTGCGAAGAACCAGTGATCAAACAAAGAGAAACCCGGAGCGCATGGAAAACCAAACAAACAACCAGTTTTCCTTTTTGCATGTCTTCCCAAGAAATCTGAGCTCGAGACCGAGTTCATTAATTGCATTAACTCCAAAATTCCCGCTCAATCTCCATTGCCACCGACCGCCATAGTTGGCGATGGAAAAATGCAAATCAAAGACCATTTCTAAATTTGGTGACTCTGCCACATCGGCCTCGATGGCCATTTGAAACCTCCGCTAATTCCTTGTCCTTCATGCTTATCTCCTTCATTTAATGCCATAGAAACTACCGCCCATGGCTCACACCCCTTCATAGGTCCCCTTCCTCCACTAACATTAGTTAGGTTAGAAACATAGGTTAGATCATAAGGTGATACTTAGTCTAACTTCCTTAGTGCTAGGTTGCTAACTTTAGGAACTTTTAGCTTATAGCTTAGGGCTAGGTTAGATTAACACTAATCCAACCCATAGGTTATTAACCTTAATAAATCCAGTTTAGGTCTAACATTTAGAATGTTCAGAATAAGAACCAACAGATATACATTCCCGTAATGGATTCAATCCAGCACTGATAATAAGCTAGTAGTATAAATGTATCTGAATTTATTACCTGGCCCACGATCAAGACCTTCCTGATATTACGATATCGGGAACCAATTCATTTAACACGATCAGCCTGAGTTAGACTCTGGAATAGCTTATTCAACGCATTCGTAACTTCGCAAACTTACGTAAGGTCTATAATTTAGAAATGGTCTTTGATTTTCATTTGTCCATCGCCAACTATGGTGGTCGGTGGCAATGGAGATTGAGCGGGAATTTTGGAGTTAATGCAATTAATGAACTCGGTCTCCGAGCTCGGATTTCTCGGGAAGACATGGAAAAAGGAAAACTGGTTGTTTGTTTGGTTTTTCATGCACTCCGGTTTCCTCTGCTTGATCACCGCTCTTCGCACTATTGCATTCTACTTGGTGTTACATGGCAACTATGAGAATAACTAGCTCTTTTCTCTGTCAAGGAAAGTTTATAAGGCATGGAAATAACAAATTATTGTTGTTGAATCTAACATGGAAAAAGAGGAGAAGGCTCGAGCTCTTTCAGAGGTCTTCTTCGATTTTTAAGCAACATTACTGGCATGTTAGGCCCTAACTTTTAAAAATCTTGCTTTCTTTCAAATGATTTCATTAGAACAACTCGTTCGATGATTTTTGGGTTCAGATTGGTTTTTAAGGTAGCTTTGTAAGAATTAGTTGATGTATCTTCTTCATCGCTCAATTTTTCAAATGAACCCTTGATGGGAATCAAACTCAACATAACACAATGATGATAAGAAAGAGTCAAAATGATATGCATGCTCAGCGAGGACTGAAATCGAGAATCGAACCAACTCATAGCATATCATGGACTCCAACAATGCCAAATCCAACCAATACTTATATTAAAGGTTTAAATTGAAGTTGAATTCATATGACAACAATCAAGAATCCTAAAAGTACTCACAACAAAAACTTCTACAGAAGTTACAACATAAATTACCTTTCAGTGACTCCATCGAAGTTGATATCATTTAGTATTCATAATAAAACAACAACATTCATAACCAAGCTTGACAAAAGTTTAAAATACTAGATACATTTTAAGGACTCTCACTGAGTCAATATCGACCATAATCACAACTAGGCTTACACAGAAGTAGAAACACCAGTTACATATCAAGGACTCCAACTGAGTCCATAACAACAATATTCACAACTGAGATTATTCAGAAGAGAAAACATAATATACGCTTCCAGGATTAAAAAGGAGTCTTACCCATGTAGTATTCTTCAAATAAACTTCTACAGAAGTAGAAAGATACAAGATACATATTAAATTCAAGAATTTCAACCAAAACAATAACATACCGTATTCAAAACTGAACTCCTACAGAAGTAGAAACATATGGCATTCACGACTAACTTCTACAGAAGCCGAAATACAAGATATATATATATTAAGGATTCCAACATAGCCAATAATAATAAGTATTCACAACCAGGCTTATACAGAAGCAGAAACATTGGTTTCATAACAAGGACTCCAACTGAGTCCATAACAATAATATTCGCTCTAAGCTTATACAGAAGAGGAAAACATAATATACGCTTCAAGAGTTCAAAAGGAGTCAAACCCAAGTAATATTCTCAATCTAAAACTCCTACAGAAGTCAAAAATACTATCAACTCAAGGATTCATTTGAAAATCGAGTCATGGAATGAATAGATTGAGGTACTCCGAGTCATTACAAATGCATATGGTTATCTCACATGAGAATGGTTGTTTTGATTTGTGAGTTCTAAATTATGTATTTAGAACCGTGAAGCATTTATCAAAAAAAAATTTACTTGTTCTAATGTATAAAAATGAGGATGTTACATGGATAATGACACCAAATTTTTCTCCATACACTTATTTTGCTCTTGGTGTGAGATCACCTAAAAACTTGCACTTAGTGTAACCGGCATGAGATCACCCAAAAACTTGTTCTTCTATAACATCTTCAGATCCTTTCACTTATCTCTTTCACTTATCACATATCAGTGCACATGTTCCTTTTGCATACTTTCTTACATATTTTTATGCGTTTTGATCAAATTTTTCATTTACACGTATTTGACTACTTGTTCATTCTTCTCTTTTGCAGATTTTTCCTTATGGGAAGCGGTAGTCATATCAATCACATATCATCAAACATCTAGTGAAATTAATAACAAGTACTACATGACATCTACACATACGCTCTCACCCTAGGGTCATCATCATCACTTTTTTTACTTCCTCTTATACAACTTCCATACTTCACATTTTTATCACTCCACACTTTTCCTTGTCTCTCGGTACACTTTTCGCCATCAATCTACATGGTTATTAGGTACACATATCTTATGCACTTTATGTTATCAAGTATTTTCTCAACAACATAAAGAGGGGTAAAATATAGAAATTAAATCACACACTCTAGGTATCTATCTAGCCCTAATCGCATACTACTATTCATATGATTCCTAAGTGAGAAAAGTACTAATTAATCATTGTCTTTGCCACCTTTACTTGCTCTCTATTTCCTCTTTTGGTCTTACACTTCATCCAAATTCTGCATCGCATTTCAATACTTTGGAATTTCTCACTGACACCAACACCCAGCTTAGGGCACCAATGCCTAGGTGCCCCTCGTCTCCCTATGGGCACCGCCAACCTCTTTATACTTTGCTCACATCTTTTGGGTCCTTTCTAGCCATTTGGGCATCTTATTTTCTTACTAGTCAACCTTTTAGTGATTATTTACGAAATTCAACCAAGGGAATGATATAAATACAAATCTATGTGACCATAATAAGGGACTAAATGTTAATCATCTACTATCTCCACCTAGTTTTGCATCCAGATGCATAATTCAAGAGCATTCAAGCATCCATATAACATCCACACACAGAAAGGGACTACATTTTTTTGTATACACTTAATAGAAGTTCATTTTTCCATGCACACATCTATCGACATTTTCTACATCTATCCATTGCTCGCTATCAAGTGTGACACACACAAGAGAAACCTAGGGCACAATTTATCCACACATACACATAGAGCTACATGGGGTTTGCAATGTAGTGCAATGATTAGTCATGATTATTTCTTATTGTAGGTTTTAGGTGAATAAAAACAAAGTCTAGAGATATATAAGTGATCAAAGGCAACTAGTAGAGAACATCTTGTGACCTTGTAAAAATGAGTTTCATAGCTTGTGAGCAGTCAAAGGCACCCAAAACAGGTCCCTAGTGCCCTAGGTGCTCTTGATCCTACATAAGCACCTTACGACACAATACTTCCCTATTCCAATAATTTTCCAACTTGGCATACCTTCGGTATCACTACAAATAAGCTAACTCTTTTTATCTCTCCACTTGCAACTAGAGTTTTTAATTTAAATTATTTATTTGTTTGGGTCATATCTGTATTTAATTATCCACATTATAGTGTTTTCACATATTTAGATTTAGAATTTATTTATTTCAATATTTTCTTAATCGTGGATGTTGTCATGGGGTCCGACAGTTGGAGTAGAGGGGAAGGCACCTACCCCTAATGTAGATGGTGTAGTGGCTATGATAGTGGAACGTAAGTATTTTTCATTGGTATTTGTTAGTTGTTGTTTATTTATTGTATATTGAAAATTTTGTAGTGATTAATGATGGTTTTGTGAATGCAGATGATTCTTATTGGTCATTGATTGTAGATTTGTTGATACGAAAAATTGACACAGAAAGTGCCTTTAGATGTGCTCATGGGAGGTGGTATGCTAGAGAGAGTTGATGCTATTGCAAGTGAGCATGCCCATTTGTTTGATTCAGTTGATATAATATCATCCACATGTACCGTGTTAGCGATTGCAATGAGGCTCATGTGGAGACCGGGCAAGTTAGATAGGTCGTATGATGAGGATCCCTAGCTCAAGATGTTTTTGCTAAATATGTGGAGCTACAGCCCAATTGGCAGATTATATGAACAAGATTGCTATATTAGGGATTCATTTGCAAAGATATAGAGGCCGAGATCAACATCGTAGATTGAGCGGTGAAGCTTCTAGTTCTAGAGCTCCCGTGATTGTATATAGTGATAATAAGGATGATGTATTATATATTGTATATGTTGTAATGATGCATGTATTTTACAACTTATGATTTTTGATTTAGATATATATCCACATATATAGATGGATATGGATATCATATGTGTTGTTGATGTGCATTTTATATTTATATGTGTTGTATATTAAATGATGATTAGTATGTGTTCATGGTAGTAATTGTGTAATGTGATAGATTGTATGTGCATTATCGAAATGGTTGTTTTGATTGTTTCATATTGGAATGTAGTATGATGTGGAAAGAATAGATAAGTAGTAAACTATATAAAGAATGTATGTTAAAAAAAGTGATAGATAATAGAAACATATGTATGTGATGTAATGCGGTAGGGAAAAAAAGTGGTAATGTGACTTTGATAAGATAAGAGAGTAAATTAACGATGGGTTGATAATCAAATAATGATGAGATGTAAATAAGATTAGTAATAGCATGGGATGAGAATGTAGGGGAGAAGAGTGATTTCCCCAAGTATGAGAATGAGATTCATTTATAAATGCCCCCTCAGCAATCAAGAATGAACCATAAAACAAGAGTGTGTCATTGGGAAATGGGTTTGTCATGTGTAAAGAGATGTTAGAAAAGATATGACATGAAGCACATCACATGAGTTGTGAAAGAAGAGGTTCATTGATGTAGTATTCCCTCAATAGTCAAGTGTGAACCATAGCACGAGAGTGTGTCATAGGGTAATGAAATGGAAAGTGGATGTCATCTACTAGAGATTAAGAGGCCTGCAAGGCATAGATGGAGCATGTGAAGTAGCAACGGTGTGAGAATAAGTTCCAAATTGGATGCCAAATGGAATGGAACCAAGAATAAAAGGTGTGGTGGGAGGAAGTGTAGAAGTAAGAGGCTTAGGAAGCTAATGAGGTAGTGTAGCAATTTGTGAAGAATGAGATGATGCAACCATAGGTGGATTAGATGGAGGATGTGGATGGATGATGACCTTAGGAGGTGGATGGATGACAACTTTAGATGGAGGTGAAGGAGACAAGTGAACATCGATGGAATAACGCTTGTGAAGAATAGGAGAAAGAGAGCGCTCACAAGAGGGTGAGCGGAAATAAATGACACCTTTGTCTTATAATTATTGTAAGTGATCATGGAGAGTATAGCAATCATTATCATAATGGCCATTGATGTAGTAGAAATTATAGAAAGGATGGTCACGTTGGTGCTCAAGTTAGCAATGAGGTGGATGATGTTGAGTAGAAGGTAAATGGATGAGCCACTTATCAAGTAAGGTTTGCAGAACATCATGTGGCTTTGTATTATGTGAGAATTACAATGGTTCACAAGTAGGAGATGAAGAAAACTTAGGTGATTGCTGATGCGGTGGAGGGGAAGGAAGATGTTTGCATAGAGGTGGAGATGGAGACCATGGAGGGAGTTTGATTGATAGAAGAGGAGAAGTAGTAGTAGAATAAGTAGAAGGGGGTGGTATAATATTTGTACAATTAAGTATTGTTCTAAATCAACAACTTTGTAACAGAAGAGAGTAAAATATTCACATGTATCATATAAGAGTTTTTATTTTAATGTAAGAATAAATCCATGAAAAAATATAAATTAACTTTCTAAATCAATGGGCTGAAATAATAACTGATGCATACAAGAATTGAAGTGTAAAATTTAATCTACAATTGGTTTTTTCTTTCCTTAATGCAATGAAGGCAAACACTTATATGTGACTTTAGGACCATTGTTGGAAATAAATCATCTAAGAAAAACATCCTCCATATCATAGTAAGTACTAATGGATCCATACAGAAAATGAGTATACCATTGGAGAGCATGATCCACAAGGCTATGACGAAATGCTTTGAGTAACAAGTGATCATTAGAATAAGAAGACATGGCTGAATGATAATTCTTGAGATGTAAATAAGGATTTCTAGTGCCATCAAAACATGAAAAGTTAGGCATGATGAAATCCTTTGGGAAAGTATAATTGTGAATATTTTTAGGAATATGATTTCCATGCAAAGAATTATTGTCAATGGAAGCATAATAGGCTTTACTTTCAAGAGTGAGTGTATGAACTTGAGATTGCAAAGTGCCAACAACATACATGAGAGATAGAATATCATGTGAAGGAATGGTTGGTGAAGTAAGAGGCATATTGAGAGGTTAGATCTTTCCATTGTGATTAATCATGGGAATGTGAGAAGGAGGAATGGATGTGGAAGGAGGAGAAAGAGGTGGAAGAGGAGGAGAAGGAGATGAAAGAGGAGGAGAAGAAGGTGGAAGAGGAGGAGAAGAACATGGAGGCTCTATGGGAATACTAGATGTAGACTCAAGAGATACAATGAGAGGTGTACTAGTGGTAGGAGTAGAATCATCATGAGCAACAATTTCAGAAGTAGAAGAAAGAGGAGTAAATTCACATTCAACAATATTAAGAGAAGTAACATCATCACTAACATGTTCATGATTAGAAACATAATTGACATCTAATTTAACAAAAAAAAATTATGTTAAACCCTAATTATAGAGTAACTACATACAAACTATCATATACAACTGTTATGATGCACTATAACAAAAAAATAATCAAATAAACATGTAACCCTAAGTGTAAGAGAGAGAGAGAGAGGAACAAACTTAGCTAATTCATGCTTATCCCGGAATAAATATTTATTGGAAAAATGATTAATAGGAAGGTAACAATACCATCAATGCTTAGATCAAATTCTCTCACTATCGACAAGGTTTAACTAGGGTGCTTGGAATGGGTTAGGGGAAACTGGGTGTCAGAGTCTACTACTAGGCACCTGTGACTACACAGGTCGTCAAAATATGATTTTTCTTGTGTTGCACAAGTGTCACTGATAGTCACTATTTCTTACATGTATGTCACAATATGATCCCGAGTGTACCTATGACCTAAAAACTGAAAATACCACATCAAATTCAAAAATAAATATGCAATACAGGAGTCGATTGACTCTGATGACCACTCGACCGAGTGAACTTACGATCGAGCACCGCACTACATCTTAGATTACATGTACTTCTTGTGTGTGTGTGTGAATCAATCATGCCATATGATGTCATTGTGTAAGTGCACTTAATAGTGGGAAGTAGCTAGATGTAGTAATGTAAATAGATATGTGGATGGAATAATGAAGTTCCCCTTCCTATGCAATGTATGTAGAAAATGCAGTCCTTGTCCCTTGTATGGATGATAAATGAATGCCTTTGATGCCTTTGGATGCAAACTTAGGTGATGATAATATATGTTTAGATCTTGGTCCTTTATTTTGATCATATAGATTTGTATTTATCTAATTTACTTGGTATAATTTCATAATTGACAACTAGAAGGTCAACCTATAAGAAAATAAGATGCCCAAAAGATAAAAGAATACCAAAAAGTGAGTAAGGTGAAAAGAGGTCAGGGGTACCCAAAGGGGATGAGGGTGCCAGGTGCTAACATCCTGATTGGGTGTTGGTGTCTAAAGTCAAAAACAAAGAAATTAAAGTATCGATCTGGGGTTGTAGGGTGTAAAATACTAGAAAGAAGACAAGAAATAAAGAAAAGAGGCCAAAGATAGCTATAAATTACTAGTTTTGTCACTTAGGAATAATATGAATAATAGTATGCTTTTAGGACCTAGAAATGTATCCAAGTGCATGATTTTGTGTCTACTTTATGTTCTTGAGTGAATACTTGATAACATAAAGTAGATAAGAGATGCATACATGATAACCATGTAGAATGTGATGTCAATAACATGCCAAGGAAACAAGTAAAAGTGTGAAGTGTCAAAATGAAGCATGGAATCTAATAAAGGAGAAGTGACCCTAGGGGGTGAAGCATATTGTGTTGTACCATGTTGTACTTATTATTGTGATTTGTAGTGCCCACTTCCCTTTAACACCTGTTGATACTTATTTTGATACAGTTGATACTTATTTTGATACGGTTGATTACATTATGGACATTATTATGTTTTGCTTTAGTATGATGTTAGACATTGGTCATGGATTATTGTTGATCTTGATTTGGTTATGATGCATGATGATTATTAGAGACACTTCATATGTGGATGATGATATACTATTTGACATGGATATAGTTTGAATGATGTTCGGGCACGTGATTTTGGATATTGTGAGTAGACTTAGAAATGGACATTATATGATGATGATATAGTTGTTACTTTGATGTTGTTGATATAAATTGTAAGTGATTTTGTTAAATTTCTTTGATGTTGTTGTGATTCACATATTTAGATGATTTTGTGATTATATTTATATCATGTTGGATGTTCTGATATGTCCACGAGGTGAAGGAGGTATTTGTGTTTTGCAGGTTAAATATCACAACAAACATAGGGGGATTAGAGACCAACCACAATGGAATTCTAGGTGAATTCAACACGGTCACCATGGCAACTTGTTTATTATGTTGTGTTTGTTTTTTGTTAGGGATTCCCATGGGGGGATCACCTTTAAATGTGACCATGGGTTTTGTGTAATTATTAATGTGTTTCCTTTTAATATTATTTGTATGTATTTTATTAGTGATGTGTCACTTTCTTTTATTTAATTAATTGTGGTAGATTAATGTGAGAAAACATATGGTTAAAAGTTAAATAAATCAAATTGGGAAATGGGAAAGTAATAATGGAAGTTGTTGGCCCTTTGTATTAAATATGTAAGGTATGTGTAAGTTTGTGTAAGAGTTGTCTAAGTCAGATTTTGGAGTAAGAAACACTCCACCTCCTTGAAAATTCGAATTTGTCCTTGGAGGCTATTTTCGGAGGCTTGTGGGACAAGTAAAACTTGTCCCATACCTCTAAATTTAATTTACCAACCATACCTATTGTTGGAAGGCTGATTTTAGACCTTTTAATGCATTTTATTAATCATGTTTCAAGTTTTGATTGCACTCTTCTTACATTTTATTTAATTTACAGTCCTTTGGGGTGTGGTCTTTTTGGAGTGTGCAAGTAAATTGTCATATTTTCACCCACCTCTTTATTGTGCTTGGGAGAATGAAATTTTTATTTTGTGTTTGAGTTGAGGATGTGTGATGTGGCATCCTACATGGATCCACATCATCCTCTTCTCTTCCCTCTTCTATAAAATTCAAACTCTTTGCTTGTTTTGGGTTGTTGAATCTTTTGCATACTTCTTTGGGGGCGCATTTTTGCTGTTTGGAGCTCTTGTGGATTTTGGAGGAGATTGGAGATAATTTCATACTTGGCATTGCTATTTTGGGACTGTGTTCTTGGCATTGAGAGCTTGCTGTTTGGAAACAAAAGCTACCATGGAGAGGTAGGAGCTTAGCTCTTCTCTTATGTTGTTATTTCTTTTGTGTATGTATGAATGGTGCATGTTTTTATGTATTTGTTGGCTGGTTGGGTAGACTGCCATAGGGATGGTGTAGGAGAATGCTATGGGGAATTCTTGTGGGGGGGGCATAAGGGGATGCCAGTGCCATAATATCTTGTGGAGGGAGTTTGGGTTTGGGATCCACCATGGAAAAGAAATAGCTTGCATTTCTTACTTTGTGGGGGCATAAGGAAATTTGTGGGGGGAATAAGGATATGTTTGGTGAATTTTATTGGTGGTTTGTTACGGTGGATGCATAGTTCCCATTGGGAGGCATAAGTAGCTTCCCCTATAGTCCTTGCTCCTTTGGCTTGCATGATTAAGCATGAGTTTCTGTTTTGAATGTTTTCAAATGTAGTTGTAAACTGTTGTCTTGTGTTGAACTGTGTTTTTAATTTGAATATGCAGGTTGAAAGAATGTTGTGTGTTTTTTCAAATCTAGTTGTTGCCATGGGTTGAATCACACCTTTTATTGTTTTGTGGTTGGGGCTCTGGGGCCAATGATGAAGAATGGCTTCTCCTTTCATTGAATGTCTTGTTGGGTGGAGAGAATTTCCTTTCCCCCACTTTTGTTGTGATCAAACTAGAAGAAAAAAATAAATTTGCATGTTGTTGTCCTAGAGCAAGAAGATAGTTTTGCCAGTCCTTTGTGAAATATATTTCATTGTAACCTTTCCCACTTTGTTGTGGCTGAAACTCGTAATGTATTTTGTGAAGAAAGATGTATGTAATTGGTTATGAAAGTTTCATATTCGAATTGTGAAAGATATTTATATTCTATTCTATACATTTGAAAGAAAGAGAGTGAAACCTGCTAATTGCATTCACGGAATGGAAGAATGTAAAGATGTATTTCTTTTTGAATTAATAAAGATTTGCAAGAATTTCCCTCATTTGCATTGTTGACTTAAATTGAAATATCATATTGTGAATGAAATCCCTGTTGGAAAAATAAATGGAAAAGGAAGAAACACATGAGAGGTAATTGTATTATTTTTCCTTGTTTCAAATATATGATTTTGGGAAAGATAGAAACTAGATTCTTGTTTTAATGATTGATTGAAGAAGGAAAACACTCAATTCTAGCATGGAATGAATTAAATGTTTCATTGTATGGCAAAATAGATAGTTAGATCTTTGTTTGAAAAGAAGAAATATGTATGAAGGAATTATATTACTTTTTCTCTTTTGGAAATATATTAAATTGGAAACCAGAATTTACAATTTAGCTTTTAAATGATTTGTTATAAACAACTAAATGCCTTGGAATAGAATAGAAATTAATTTCCACACTTGAATGATGAAATTGATAAACAGATTTTCTAGAAATGGATCTCTATTGTAAATTTAAAACTGACAAATAATTTAATTAAAATGTACAATTCAGGCCTACACATAATAATCAACTTGGAAACATCAAAATTTAGCATGCTGTATTATCAAGGAACTCAAATTGACAAAGAACACTTAAGAATTAATTTAGAACATTGCAAAATTCAAGCCTAAACCTTTTCACAGTCATTTTCTGTCAATTGTTGGAAAAATACAAATTAGAATCAATCAAAAAAATTTACCTTCCTAAAACATCCTAAATCCTTCCTAGAACAATCCTCCATGTCTGTTTGGCATGTTGAGTGAAGGAGGAGACCAAATTGAATAAATTTTATAAGTTAAAATTTACCGTTACCTATTTAAAATCCTGTAAGACATTTTAAAAAATTGACCCCTTAAACTTTATCAAAATGTAAATGTTATGATTTCTATGCAAAGAGGGCATCGATATCTTTCCAGAAAGTCCTTGTTTTCCCAAAACCGAGCTTTCTAGAAAAATTTATGACCCTTTGAAGTTTTCCTTCCTTGGCGGGAAAATTTGGGAAAATTTTCCTTAGCGGGCCCATGGCCCAAAATTTTCTTGAAAAATCCTTAGAATTTTTTTAGAAAAATTCTTGGGGAAAATTTTAAAATTCCTCCACTAGCCCGTAACCAATCAGAGGCTGCCACGTGTCCTCATAGGGAAATGACATAGGCGCAACATCATTTTAGTCCTTGGGTTCTTTTTAAAATATTTGGAAAATTTTACATTTTTTCCCCATTGGCCCGTAGCCAATCACAAGCTGCCACGTGGTAACATGGGGGAGTTAGTGGAACCCTTATGACCCTTTTCCTTTTGAAATTTTTGTTTTAGAATTTTTTTGTGTTTCCTCCCATAGCCCCGCACTCCTGCCCTACCTCAGTGAAGACCCTTCCATAGACGCGCGGACCCGTGCATCAAACCTCTCCCTTTTTCCTCCCTTGGTGAAATCTCCCAAACTCTTCCGCCACCATGCCCTTCCCTCTTTCTTCCCCGCTTGTCTAGTTGAGCACCACATGTCCTCGACGGACCCATGGGTGCTCGGGCACAATTTGAATTTTCCTTCCGCACAAGAATAAAATCTCAACACCGCCCTGTGACCCGCCAACCCGACAAAGGGTCTTCTTCCCGCTCGACACGTGTCCCTTTTGGGAAAATTTGACCCCTAAGGTCTGTAGGGTCCATAACCGGAGTTTTACGAGGAGTTAGATGACTTCTTTATATCGTTGGAAAGGTGAGAAAATTTCCTATCCAATGGGAATGATTTAGGGAAAATTTGAATGCATTAAGTGTAAGAAAAATCAAGTTGAAACTATGAGCATGTTTGTGAGTGGGAACGGTGATAATTTACCCCCAAACCTAACTCGAAACTTCTAACCCTAAAATTTTGACCTTGTGACCTATGATAATTGTAATAAAAGAAAAGTATGTTCAAGTAGGTTAAACTTGTTTCGTAACTCCGTTAGTGTCAATTGTTGTCTTGCAACCTGGTTATAGACACTTCTAATAAAAAAAATTATTCCATAATTTTCCTAACTAAACCTAGAGTGTTTCTTGGGTCTCAAGTGGGTTGTTTTAATGGGCATCACATGCTTGATGTAAGGCTACTTCTTGTTGGGTATTAAGGAAAGACTCTGTAAAAGAAGAGTGAAAGAGTAATCAAAGTTATGTATTATGAAAACTCTGTAAAAGCACATAAATGTGTGTAAAAGTAGAAAAGAAAAGTGTGCACTTGATGATATTGTGTAGAGAAAGTGTTTTGGGTGATCTCACATCAAGAGTGAGTTTTTGGGAATCTCATGCCAAGAGTGAGTTTTTGGGAGATCTCATGCTAAGTGTGAATTTTTGGGCGGTCTCACACCACGGAAGAAGAGTCTTAGGGAGAGAGGTCTACATTTACTCTCCTTCCATGACTACTTCCTAATTATGCACCACTATAGATGGTGTGATCCAGCTTTCTTCCGAGTTGTACCATATTAGTTCTAAGTTGTACCGATTATAATGGAGATAGAATGCATTCTTCTTGCTAGAGGACTGCTCCTATACTATCAAATATATATGTGAACTATTGTGAACTATATTGATATGAGAAAGTAGTTATGTTTTTCCTAAGACATAGGTGGCCAGAGAGATCGGGAAGTTCCCAGGACACTAGTTTCTATGTATGGGCACTAGTGTCTATGTTGAACTTAGAACCCAAGTCAGATTTTGGGCCATTTTTGTAATTGTAGCTTGTGTTGATTATGTATTGTGTATATCTGATTTGTAGCTCTTGTTTCACTCGGAAATGCTTCGTTCCTTATAGAAACAGATAAGGTTAGGGTTAGGAGGAATACCTGTAGAATGTCGAGATGATGTGCGCGTACCAGTAGAAAAGATCAGCCGATCAAGCGAAGAACTCCTTTTGTCTTGGAAGGACTACCCAAATAAGAACACAAGACCACAAGATTTTGATTAGATAATAAATGAGGGAACTGCCTTGGGCCCAGGAAGTATGAAACTTCCTTTCGAAGGTGGTCAGTTCCCCTGCTAATATGAATTAACACAAAATACTGTAGAGTACCAATTAAATTGTTTCGTGGAACTGGGTAGGGAAAAGGCTGTTTTTCTTGGTTTTGATCAAAGGAACCGATGCCGGTTACCTATAACCGATGGCGGTCACTGATAACCGATACCGGTTGGTTCTAGGATCTTCTGGGCTGGTTGTGGTGTTTGTAATGGCTGGTTTTTGGATAGTATTGAGAAATGGGATGGTTAGAAGCTAAGGAATGATAGTTAGAGGCAATGGTACGTTAGATAATGGGTTCAGGAACGGATTTGGGAAGATTACAATTCCAAAAGCACAAGAAATGTTATAATGGAGGACATGCAAGATGTAACTTATTGGTTTTTGACGAAGATGCCAGTTGATCTCCTTGGCTGCCAACTCTTCTGGTTTCTTCACTCGTCTCTGCTTGGTCAAGTGAAGTTCTGGACTCTGCTAATCGCTTTGGACTCTCCTTTGATTCAAAAATCCTTCGACTGATCTCCAAAATGAAATTCCGATCCGTTGTTTTGGTTTGGGAAGCCCATTTACAGGGAACCGATGGCGGTTGCAAGGTGTAACCGAATGCGCCGAGTAGAACCGCATCGGTTAGGAAAAAAGTAGGCTATTTTTAGTAAAATAGCCCACCTTCCCCCGCTTTCTCTCGAGAGATCGAGTTACGGGCTTGGTCGGTGGCAGGCTAGAAGGTCGGCTTTGGGTGCGAGTAAGGAGGCATTAGTTATGGATGTGAGTCTAGACCAAGTCATGGGTCCTAATTAGGTTAGTTTTAGGGTTAGGGCTAGGTCATGATGAAGTGGCAAAGTGAGGTGGTAGGTAAGGTGGTGTAGATTTATCAATTACAAGGCAATTAATAAATACTTGTGTAAGGTTTAGGTAATGAGGTTAGGTTGCGAAATGAGATGCGGGTCACAAGGGGTCGTAAGACACAATTTTGGTGTCTACATTAGCCCCTTATTGTCGTGTAGCTTGTTCTGTAAAGCTGCGCGGACAATAATATGAAGTGGTTTCTCATGTTTATGTTGAACTTAGAACCCAAGTCGATTTTGGGCCATTTTTGTAACTGTAGCTTGTGTTGATTATGTATTGTGTATATCTGATTTGTAGCTCGAGTTGTTGTATGTGGTGAAAAATTCACCTAATGTATGTTCCCTTGTTTGGGGTGCATGTGATGTCATGAGGAGTATGCAACCAAAATGAGAGGCCCGTATGTTGATCCAATTATATTCCTGCAGGGGGGATTGTGCATGTTAGAAACCAAGGAACATGCAAACAAAGTGGCTAGATACATGTGTTAGTAGAATAATCTAGCAAACATGTCATAGAAAAGTAGTGTAACAAGAAAATGTGTATACAAGATAGAACATAAAAAGTGGGTTTCAAACATGGGACATCACTCACAATGTCACAAGAAAATTAGGGCCAAAGTGGCCAAAAGCATATAAACAAGACAGGGAAAGCCCGTAAATAATATCATACAATAGCAATTAATGGAAAATAAAATGTAACAGAAACCATGGTGGATAATAGTTATCAGAGGCAAATCACACACTGAAGCACCCATTAACATGTTAGAAAGATAAAAAGTATGTTAGAGTGTGTATGTACTGATAGAAAATAGTGTGCTAGTAAGAATAGGAAATAGTAAATAGTGAAACAATAACACTTGTAATGTGTGAGAAATTAGATGCCCCAGAGCCTCGGTGGGACCGGGTAAGAGGTACAGAGTACGCATGTCAAGATCATCATTGAGTGTGTAATGGATTTGTAAGAAGTCTACATTCACAAATAGAGAAGAAGTGAACACACATGTGTATTTAGAAAATATATTGACATACTAAGTATTTGTGTAGCATAGGAAATAAAGTGTACATGTAATTATAAGAGAGAAAGAATAAGCGCACCAAGATGTACAATATGCTCTATTTATGAGTGAGATAGAATGGTATCTAATGTGAATTTGATAGGAGCAAGTGTTCCCCCTAGCGCATGTGGATGAGTATGAGGTGAGGTTCATTTATAAAAGACCCCTCGATAGTCAAGAATGAACTAGAGAATAAGAGTGTGTCATCGGGAAATGGTTTGGAAATAGATTCTAGAAAGATAGATCATGAAGCGCAGAGTGTAGAGTGTAGAAGAGGTGAGGTTCATTTCAGATTTAGACCCTTAGTAGTTGAGTATGAACTGTGGAACTAGAGTGTGTCATAGGGTAGTATGATGTGTGAGAATGGAATGCTAGAAAGATGTATCATGAAGTGCAAAGTGTGAAATGTGTAGTGTGTGAGGTTCATGGATGTAGTATTCCCTCAATAGTCAAGTGTGAACCTTAGCACAAAAGTGCATCATATGGTAATGACAATACTATGTATGTATCAAATGGTTTGTATTGATGCTTAGTAAATATTAGACATCAAGCACATGAACGTGAAGTACATGAGATGATAGATACATTTTATAATAATACAAGGGGAGAAAATATGATTCCCCCAATTGGGTAAGAGATGAAGATATATGGCCGTGTTTAAAATGTGTCCCAACCATCAATGTAGGGAATAGATTTTCTGACAAAATGAATTGGTGATAGCTTATATGGGATTGATAACATTGTATAAGACTTGAGAGGAGGACAATTTTGAACTATTTTTACAGGAGATTGCTTAGGAGTTGGTGACATTGTAAAAGACGTAGTAGGAGGAGATGATGAAGGATGGAACTTTAGGGCAGTTGCTTAGTTGGAGTGGGTTGCATAGGCGACGCTTGAGTGACCGAAGAAGGAACTTTAGAAGTGATAACATGAAGCTCATTAGACATATATGAATCATATTTAGGAACCTAGTGGGATGTAGTAATTGAAGATGAACATGTAGCATTATTTTGTGTAGTAAATGAAATGAGACTATAATGCTTAAGGTGGACAATTTTTCATTTTAGAGCATAACAATTTGTAGACACCTAAATTCCATTTTTGCAATCTTATTACCAAAACACACGCAAATCACTCCCATTCTTACCAATTCCATTATAATTAGTGATTTTCGCTAATTAACTAATGTTTCTTACCACTTTGGTCAATTAACAAGTGATTTGTTGATCACCAAACCTCTTTCAAATTCAAGATGCCACTTTACGATGAATCGTAAGCCAAAATCCTCTTCAAAACATACAATTAGCATTTATTAGCTAATTAAGCCTATTTTGCACTTGTTTTAGTCAATATACCCTACTATTGGATCAAACCCCTCTTCTAACCATTCAAAATCACCTTACTTTCCTCCACAATGTCTCAACAAGCTTCAAAAGTTTATCCTAGCTTCTTAGTTGACCATAAGCATTAATTAAGGCTCCACACATCTTAATCACTTAATACTTCACTAATTGTGATTATCAATTCTAATTTAATTTGGGGATTTTAGTCCCACATGCACCAAAATACATGTTTTTCCCCAAAGGAAAGCTATAAAAATAGTTCACCTTTTACCTTAATACTTTACACCATGCTTTGATTTGCATCTCATATAATAATTATGATTTATAGCCAAGCTCAATCCTTGCCTAAAGCCTTCAATGGGGTTAGTAGATGGATATCTAAAGTGACTTAATAATTCATTTGGAGAGGCCATTTCACCTTGTTTGGAGTAGCAACCATACCCATTTGATTTCCCTCTTAGGTCTATTTAGGCCCATGTTAGGTAATTAAGCATATTAGTAGGCATGTTTAGTTAGATTTTGAATTGTATTCATGTTAGTTAAGCATTACTTTAAGCTTCTATCTTAATGTTACATTCCTAGACTTAGAGCCTTGACTAGAGGTGGCAATGGTGTTAGCCTTCCTTAGTTAGTCATGCAATTTTCTTTGTAAATTTTAGGGTGCTTTCATTTGGCACGCCCGGTGGGACCATACCCTATTGCATTCAATTTTTAAGTTTTTAAACTTAGTTTTAAAGTTTTTCATTTCATGTTTTCTAGCTTAGTTTCACGTTTCCTAGATAAACTTCAAGTTTTCTAGTTAAATTTCAAGCTTTCTAGTTAAATTTCAAGATTTTTAGATTAATTTCTCAAGATTTTTAGATTAATTTCAAGTTTTAGACTAATTTTTAAATTTTTGTAGATCAATATTTCAAGATAGGTAGTTTTTTCAACTAGATTAGTGGTATAAGTTTTGTTTTTGTTTTCATTACAAGATATAAGGAGGCGAAGCCCTATCAAAATTCCCTCAAAATACCATATATTTGACCATTTTTCAAAAAATCCTCTCAAAAACTTAGATTTTTGAGCACCTATAGGAAAAGGGCACTGTCTCAAGAAAAGATGCCTATGCATCCAAAAGAGCACCCTTGTAAGACTATATTTTTGGCTCTAAGAGTAAAGTGTGCCTGTGCATCTAGAAGTGTGCCTACACCTTGCTAGAAGTGCCCATGTATAACTGATTGTGTAAAAGTGACAGAGGAGCACCTATGCATTACTGTGAGCGCCTTTATGCACGATCGAGAGCACCATGCACTATAGAGAGTGCCCATGCACTAAAAAGTGCACCCATACACTAAGGTAAAATTTCCTCAAACTTCAAAATTTCAAATTCTGTGTTTTTGGGATGGCTATCATTTTTAAGGGTTTTTAGTTGTTGTTTTAGTCCATTTATTGATTTTAGAGAAATATTCCTTAAAAAAATTCCAAGGGTTTGATAAGGGATTTTTGAGTAAATTGGGTTAGGGTTTGATGAGTGATTATGTTTTCATGCTTTGATTGAGTTTGGAATAGAATTGTGTATTCTCTTCTTCTATACTTAGTGTGATTTTGAGAACCAAAAGCACCTCTAAACCACTTTTTGCTTCTTGGGAGTAAGTAGGAACAATCATCATTCATTTTGTGCTTAAGAGAATAAACCTTCATTTTTTTCATGTGCTTGATCTTTTAGTTTAAGAGCTTTTTCACTTGATAAATAATCAAGGCTAAAATTTGTGTATGCTCTTCCCTTGCACCTAGTGTGATCTTGGGAATCAAAAGAAATTTTAGTCTTTCATTAAGAAGCACTTGGATTAATTGGGAATAAACCTTACTTTGCAAATTTTTATGGTAGTTAGTTGATTTACAAGCTTTGCATTTCTATTTAGTTGGATTATTTGTTGTGTATGCTCTTCTCTTACACCTAGTGTGATCTTGAGAAACAAAAACAACACTTAATCCTCTTTCTATGATATTGTGAACCTTTTTGAACTACTAATCATTTGTTTGAAGGACCTAACACTAGTCAAAGAAAGGAGGACCTAAAAAATTTCTAACTACACGTGTGATTGTAGGTTGCCAAAAGGAGTACGACAAAAACCACATTAAGTCTAAAAGATTAAAAACACACCACAATCATCACATTATATTTGCAAGTTTTGGTTAAGAGCTACAACTCATCTGCTTAACTAGGACATAACCCCTTTGGCATAAGCCTTAAGCTACAAAAATGGGGGTGGTCCTAGGAACCCTAAAGTAGTTCACGCAAGAGGGAACCTTGTGAATGAAACAGGAAAGTTCTCCACACTACCGACTTGATTAGTATGCCTTGGTGAGATTAGAGTCAAATTTATTTCCATTGCAACCCTAGTGATAATACAACTGAATGCACTAGTTGTTCATTGTATTAGAAGGGGGTAAAATAAAGTCGAGATACTCCTTAGGAAACCTTGACAAACCAAGATTATAGAAATAAATTTGTGACACATAGAAGAGAACCACCTCGGAAGCTTGCCGCTTGGAGCCATTATTTTTGTCTTAGTTGGTATACATGAGAGCTCTCAAAGTGACAACTTTTTTACATTCAAGCTCTTGTTTTTCAAACAAGGGAAAGAATCTCTTAAAGTTGAAACCACATGATATTTCATCATGAAATCTACTTAGTGTCATTTTTTCCTAGTTTTTCACTTGTCCTAAGACAAGGTGAAACTATGCCAAAATAACACCAAGTTTATTTCAACACCACTTGGTCTACACCCTTGTTTTCTTGTTGCCCATTTTTGGACAAAAGGAAACAACATATATAGATACCGCTAGATATCACGTGTCCACCACTTTTGTATTCTACTTGCGTAACTAGGTTGTAATGTCAAAGTGCAAGTGTTGAAAGTGTGCATGGTACGTACTCACGATCTAGTAGGCCCCCTTGTCTCAAAGACCCATATTTGAGACTTATTATCATTGTAGTTAGGTGATTTCATCCTTGTCTTCTTTTGAGTTGTTACACTTCCCGCATTATAGCCATACAATTGAGATATTTACGTCTTGTTTCCATTGTGAAACTAGGCCTAAATCTCTATATTGTAGTGTTATGTTGCTCACATGCATAACAATTTCTTGTTATACTTAGACATAGTTTTTACACCCTAGCTTTGTCTTGAGTTTTTTGATTTTGAGGTTAATTTTTAGCATCGCTATAATTCCATTTTGATACCAAAATCTTGCTTTCTCATAAAGATTGATTACGTGTCCAAATAGTGTTATTACGTTTCTCACATTTGTATCATCCATTTTACAAGGCTTAGAATTTGTTAGTGTTTAGAATTTGGTTTTTAGTATATCTTGTTAGAAGATCACGTCAATATTATCTTATCATTTAGGCCTTGTTTGTAGAAAACTTGACCTAACTGGTGATATTGTGTTGTCACTACTCAATTTCAAACTACCTAGAAATGTCTTAGGGAGTAAAATTTTGGTGTGACTGAATTTGAGTATTAGACGTCATTGTATTGTCTTAGAAATCTTGTATCATATATTATCTTGCTATAGTAGATCATTACTTATTCTTTATCTTCCTTAGGTTCATATTTTACTATTGGATTCATGGCTTGGTTTGTCCTAGGACCCATGTTTTCCAAATGTATAGCTAGTTTGCCATATACTACCCAAATCGTCACAAATATTCCCTCTAATTGAAGGAGTTCAATTGTACTATCTCGGTCTAGAAATATGTATGCAAAAATACCAATAATGACCAACTATCATGAGGTTCCTTATATATAAGACACTAAGGAATCAAAGTTTCAAAATTCCCATCAAAGGATGCCCATCACGGTTAAGCCTCATTTGGTTCTTCACATTAGAGAACCCGCTTGGGTACCCTATTCCCCACCTTCATCTCATAGTTAGTGGTATGGTTTGGAAACTTCTGATCCAAATTATTATTCAGGTTCCTCCCACTCTTCTTCTGACTCGATCCAAACTATTATTTTAATTCTTCGATTCACCTCAATCTTCTAAAAATTCTCATCAAAGTTATTCACTTCATTCGACTCTTAAGTCATAGTCCTCCCTTTCTTTGCAAGACTCCCCTTATCAGTCACCTAAACAAAATATTCCTCCTTTAAAGATCCGTGTGGCCCCAAGTCTCACTACTCAAACATCTAATTTGGTTCTTGAGCCATGGTCCTACCTTATTCGCCACCTTGAAAACCTCTTCTTCTTTTAAAGATCGAGGTGAATCCAAACTATCCTAGTTTAAAACCTATGTCACATTCATCTAAGTTGACTCCCATGTCATAATCATCTAAGTCAATTCTCATGTCACAATCTTCTAATTTGACACTCATGTCACAATCATCCAAGTCAACCCCTACCTCAAAATATCCTATCTTGACGAGGGATCCTATTTCTCTACCGAATGTGTCATCTTCTAGAAAAACATATACCAAGTTATTTCAAAGATGATTCTTCTTCTACTCACAAGACATCTAGATCCAAATCTACTTCATCTCTTGAGTCATCATCTTCTCAATCTTCCACACCAGTTGGACCCATTTCTTCTAATCAACCTCCTATGGTCAAGAACAAATACCCCTCCATGATCGATTCATCTCAAGATGAGGAGACAATCACATAATTCTTGGGGTCACATGATGACGTAGAGTCGACTTTCAGACTTAGCCGATTTTGGAGATCATGGCTATTTTTAGAGGTTGGCATGCGTGGAGCACACAAAGCGATGCCGAGACTTGCGCACCACTCTTCATGGAGATTTCAAAGAGCATGTCAAATCACTCTTGCATGGACATAAGCTAAGAATAGATCCACCACTATAGTTAACTATCAATGATCTATAGATAGCATACTTGCATGTATGGCTATAGTTGTAAAAGGCATGTGGCTATTATTAGCATGCGACCTATTTTGGTAGAGTTAAGTGGTGAAGGGCTAGTCCCCCACCCTATATATATGTAATGAATTACTTAGTAAGATATAGACAGAGACACATACTACTTTGAAGGGTTAGAGATACATGAGTGCATGAGACTGGATAATTGTAACAGATCCATGCGCGCATGTCTGGTATTGTATGAAGCTTTTGTACTATTGGTATGATGAATATATGAAGAATATTGGCCAAACAATAGTGTCTGATATGTTTTTCATTGTATACTATTGTTATCATGATGATTTATACTTAAGTGCTTATAGATCTGGTATGGTGTAACGATGTATAGATGGATTAGTTTCTAAATATATGTTTGTTATACTACTTCATCATGCTACCATTCTACTACAACAACCCTAAAGAGGGACCTGGTACCTTTGCACACTTCGGGTGAGCACTCAACCTAGGCTGAGTGATGTGCCAACGCGACTAGGTGTTATCTAAGAATTCTAGGCTGCATCATTGGTTCCATTGTCAGGACCTCTTTTTCAGTTGTTTCAGAATGGTTCACGATGAAGACATACCGCTAACTTTGGTGAGCATTGAAGAGTGGATTCATGATCTGGAGGAAGAATACGCACGAGGTTTGACACTGGATCCGATTTAGCGCACGCACTTGGGTAGAGCAGAATCTGTATGATAATTTATACGAGAGCTTCTTTGCTATCTTTCCAATGTAGAATTATATGAGTGGTTGACTACATATGCATCTAAGTGGAATTGGAGGTATCACACACTTGTTTGGACACAGGAGGAATTTCAAACACTATATGATGCTGACTTGATCTGACTCGCACGGTAGATACCTAGTTTCACGGTGTTCTAAACAACTATATTCTGGAGTATTCAATTTCAACTTATTCATGCCCGGAGGTAGTGGAGTTCCAGTTCCTACGGTATCCTAGAGGGACGTATTTGCAAGGTATTCCACTGGCAATCAAAATACTGATGGTAACATTGAACTTGGAAGATAAACCCATGGAAAGCTAAAAATCTCCACGCGGGGGGTAGGAACAGATTGGTGAAAGATGGCAGACCTAGTGGCAGCACGGCAGAGGGAAGAGAGGTGGCTGAAGTATGATGAGGAGTCGCGAGAGGGAATTATGCAAGAAACAAGAAATTACAGAAATGGATGGTGTTGTGGAGAGAGATGGCTCGTGAAGGATTTGAGGCTCATGGGGAGGAAGAAGAGCAAGAGCATCAGAACTCCCCCATCTAGGAAAGCATGATAGAGAACCCTCTTCGGCCTCACATGGAAGTGCACCAATAGATATGACCTGGGCCGTGGGCATGCATCTAAGCCAACCTGCTGACCTAGCCCTTGCGCTTGGTTTTCCAGTATCTAGTACAATAGGTAAGCAAAGTTTTCATTTAGGAAGTGAAAGAGCAGAAATAAGTCAGATAACAAGTACATCAATGGCACAGATAAACTTCATTATTCTTTGGGGGTACATTTTCAAGCTCATCATCTACACAGAATATGAGCGCACCGAGTGTGGGATTCACCTCTGAACTGGGACTACTTCACAGACTGTAGGGGTCCAGTATAGTACCACTGTCGGGACACAGGGAGTGCATCCATGGGCCCTATTCCAAATTCTGGAGGAGGATCGGGTGGTATGGGTAGTTCTAGTTCCGGTGGTTCGGGTGGTTTTGGAGGAAGAGGAAACCAAGGAGGTTCTGGGTCGGGTGGTCAAGGCCCGCAACAACCCCAAAACATTTATATGGAGATGTCCCTTCATCTCCCAGAGTACAGAGGTATCGAGGATGCTACTAAACATGTTCATATGTGTGAAATATTGTGGCACGTGAAAGGTATCATGGCTTCTGAGCACAAGGCAAGTCAATTTCTACTACATTATAGGCACGCACACACACCTAATGGTATAGGAAGTTTGATCCCAATCAAACTTGTATTGACTATGCAACATTGAAAGATGCTTTCTTGAAAGAGTTCCATATCCCAGAGTTTGAGCAAAAGAGTATAAGCACACTCAAGGATATAAAGCAAGGCACTACTGAAAGTGTACGTGAGTATGATGCCCATTTTAAAACACTTCTATCCAAACTCTCCTATGACATTCATGCAAGTCAGCATGCACAATGGTTTTTCGGGGATTGATTACCCCATTTCAAAGAGCACTATCACATAAAACTTATACCAACCCACGTGAAGCATTGGAAGTAGCTTTACATGAAGCAGTTGGGAGTATTGACACTAGAGTTAGTCCATTCTTGAGGCTCGATAACAGCTATGGAAAAAATAGTTAGAGAAATTATCAAAAACTCAGCTCATGAAACACGCTCAGAATCTAGTGTATAGATTGTGAAGTAGAAGGCCACACCAAGGATAGTTTCCCTCGCATAAACTATACGTTCACTACTGTTAGACTATGAGATTTTCCATTTGAATCATGATGCTAGTCACTACCCCCTACTACAACGCATGATCAGAAGAATGTATCCTCCTTTTGTAAAATTTGTAGGTCCACGACCCATGATACCAAAGATTGTAGATTGATTGGCCAGATCCATGATGCCATTGATATTGGGGTGCGACAGGTGAGTGTGGCTGATAGTTCTAAAGGAAAGAATGAGCATCAGATAGGGATTATAATCAAACACGCTATGACAGAATGAATGAAAGGTTTGAAGGGGTTCATGAAAGAGGATGAGGATATCGAGGTGGATATGGAGGATGAGGCCGAGGTGGAGGAAGGAGTGAATTCCCTCGAGGAACTTGCTATACATGTGGCTCACCTAACCATTATAGGCACGAATGCCCATAGAATATTTCCTGTTCATTTTGTGGAAAGGGGCATAGTTATGAAGAGTGTCCGACTTGTATGAGCATCTCAGTAAGCAACACAAGCAAGAAAAAAAAGGCATAGGGATGGTTAGAATCCAGCACACAGTAGAGAATCAATGGATGCCCAAGTTAACACCAGAACCTGAGGTAGTAATAGTCAAGATAACCACACGAGCTGAGGCGGCACACGCAAGAGAGGTTTTGCAATGTGTTTTTACAATCACTAGGGAGGAGGTTTTGCATGCTAGGTATCCAGATCCAGCTCATCAGAAAGAAGTCTATCAGAAACTATGGAGGTCCTTAGAAGCCTTCAAGGTGAAATACAGGGTTTGAAAGAGCAGTCTCGAAATTGAGCATAAGGATACAAAAGGCCCCATCTGATATTGATGACATCAGAGAGGTATGTAGAATGTTGCGCCAGAGAATATTATTCCTTTATTAGGAAATTGGTTGAAGGGGAATACTCCACACGTGGAACTGAGACTAGAAGACAAATACTTCATGTGAATCTTCCCCCGATAGCATTGACTACGACAAGGAGATCACTTTGAATGTTGTTGTGGATGGGTGGTTGTTGAGCAATATTTTGATTGACACAAGTGTGAAGTGAATGTACTTACATTGGATGCATGGGTACAAATGGGGAGACCCCATTACAGCCATCATCTAATGTATTGTTCATGGCAAAATAGAACAAAAGCTACTCCCATAGGAGTTTTGAAGGATGCATCTATCACTATACAAGGGGCCAAGTTCACAGGAGACTTCGAAGTGTTAGCACTTGCGGAAGCAGATAGCTTCCTAGCTTTTCTTGGGCACCCTTGGTGTTATGCAAACAATGCTGATTTGAGGTTTAACAAGGGGTATATCAGCTTCGAGAACAAGGAGGAAAGGGTCATAATACCATTGATAGATGGGAAATCCATACCATATGTGGAACCTTTAAGCGAAGAGGACTTGAACAAAATCTATATACGTGCTATTCGGGACCCAGAGGTCAATGAGCCATCTAAGGAAGGAATCCTTCATTGGGAAGATTCTCAGTCAATCAAATACTACCAGTATTGCTTGTGATAATTGGGCTCATGGCACTTATGAACTGGTGGGGCACGAAGTTAAGCATGTGGTTGCTTGCAAAAAAGGTTTTCACTCTGTCGGTGTATAGGTCACTCAATACCCCGCTATACTGGATCCAAAGATTTGGCTGGATTCTTACAGGCCATGGAAGCAAACTGGGCTGACCAACTTAAAAGATGAGATATGTTGTCATATACTTTGGGTGGGACAGACAACGCACACCGGGTGGGTGGTCCACAGGGATAATCTCTTAGAATGGGGAAAGATTGGGACCGCCTTATCAACCAAGTTTTCAAGAAGTAATGCACCTACAAAAATTTTCCCTTATCATGGTGATCAACCTACTCAGCATCATATCCAGTAGTGTGAGAGACTCTGGATAGTAGGACAGAAGCATTACCACCCTCACTTTGGGTGCATCGGTTTTATTCTACTCTACAAGGTTACACACGTGCTTGGTATGTATATGCTGAATTACATCGCGACACTGGCAATTGGAAAAATTTGACTACAGGGATGATCCAAACTTTTGACTTCTTTTCATCTACACCACCAATGAAACAAAAGCTTTAAGCTTTATCAAGCGCTTAACCATGGGAGACAGTGGGAAAGTGGAAGAACTTATTCAGAATTATTTGGTGAGACAGAGACAGGGGTGCATTTTGAGGATGAAGAAGATGATATCATACTACTTGAGCATGCTTCTCTGGAAAAAGACAAGGGGAAGATGGTTTACATAATTGATGATGAGGAAGTTGAGCACTTGAAGTGGATCATTCACATGGAACACGTGAAGTGTTAGCCAGTGCGGATGTAGATGCACATGCATATATCATGAACCTATGAAGACAACAAAGGTAAATATAGGCACAAAAGCTGAACCTAAGGAGGTGATAATTGGGGATTACTGGTCAGAATCATAAGTAGCAAAAAGATCATAGAGTTACTTAGAGACTATGAGGACTTATTCCCAAGAGGATACCATGAACTTAAAGGCATGCATAAATCACTTGGAGAAATGAAGATAAAGCTCAAGGAAGGTGCGCGCCCTGTTAGGAAGTGACCTTATCGAATGAATCCCAATTTGTGTGAGAAAGTAAAGGAGGAGATTGACAAGATGTTGAAATCTGGGATCATTCGACCATTGGATGAATCAGAATGGGTCAGTCCTATGGTGATAAGCATAAAAAAGGATGGTAGGATTCAAATTTGTGTTGATTATAGAGAGTTGAATGCAACATGTGTTACAGATCCCTTTCCTACGCCATTCACAGAGGAAATATTAGGAGTGGTTAGGCACGAGATATATTCATTTACAGATGGGTTCTCAGGGTATCATCAGGTTAGGATTACCCCAGAAGATCAAGAGAAGACCACCTTCACTACTGAATGGGGAAGCTTTTCCTATACTATGATGCCCTTTGGATTGAAGAATGCACCTACTTGTATTTTCAAGGATAGTGGTACAAGCATTCAAGGATTTTATTCACAACTTCTTACAGGTCTATCTTGATGATTGGACCATTTATGGGCTAATTAAGGATCATTGTGACAATCTGCGCTTAATGTTTGAAAGATGTAGATAGTTGAGTATCTCATTGAACATCAAGAAGTGCATCTTTTCTACTCCCTTTGGCATACTTTTAGGACACATTATCTATAAGGAAGGGTTGTTGGTTGATCCAGCTAAAGTTGCAGTCATCATAGGCTTGAAAGCACCTGCCAGTCAAAGTGAGGTGCGTGGATTTTTGGGTCATACAGGGTATTACAGGAAGTTTATAAAAGGGTATGCAAAATTTTCCACACCCTTGGAAGAATTTCTCAAGGGGAAAGGTACATTCTATTGGGGGAGTCACAAGCACGCGTTTGAGATATTGAAGAAGAAACTTACTACCGCACCTATCTTGCACTTTCCTTCATGGGATAAACCTTTTCATGTTCATGTGGATGCCTCTGGCATGGCCATTGGTGTTGTTTTAGCTCAACCTAACGAGAAAGGTATAGTTGATCATCCCATTTGTTTTGCTAGTAGGAAGTTGACCCCTAGAAATAAAATTATACCACTACAGAGCACGAAGCTTTGTCCATGATCTATGCCTTGCACAAATTTCATCAGTATTTGTTGGCCACACCATTTGTGTTTTATACAGATCACATGGCATTGAAGTATTTGGTGAACAAGCCCATTTTACAGGGGCATATGCCGATGGATACTCTTATTTCAAGAGTTTGACTTTACAGTTGTGGTAAAACTAGGCAAAAGCAATTCTAGACCGGATCACTTGTCTAGAATTCAATCAGAGAAGAGGCACAAACAATAGAAGAGACCATGCCTGATGCACAATCTGTATAGGTTACAACGCATGCCCATCGAATTAGAGGACATTGTTGTCTTTCTAAGGACTGGTATGGCACCAGAAGGCATGAAAGCTTTAGAGAAGAAGCAACTTGCTATACGCACGGCACCATTCATGTTAATCAGTGGTGATTTGTACAAATTAGGTAGAGATGAGGTGTTACGCCATTGTGTATTGGAGCATGAATGAAAGGATATAATGGAAGAAGCACATGGTGGTATTGTAGGTGGCCACTATGCTAGGTGATACCACAACACGCAAGATCCTACTTGCTTGGTTTGTGGTGGGAAACATTGTACAAGGATTGTAAAGAGTATTGTAAGGCATGTGACCATTGTCAACGTCTAGGTCGACCAAGACAAAGGGATGAGATGCCTTTACGACCAATTACAAGTGCAAAACCCTTTGAGAAATGGGTGATTGACTTTGTCGGCCTATTTCACCACCGCGCGCAGCAGGACTGGATCACGCTATATCATCACTTGTATAGATTATCTTACCCGATGGGTAAGCAACACCTACAAAGGACTGTATAATGGCTACAACAAAGGTTCTTATGGGAGAATGTTCTTACAAGGTATGGTTGTCCTTTAAGTTTAACAAGTGATAGGGGCACACATTTTTTGAATGAGACAATAAGAATTCTATTAGATGAGTTTATGGTTGCCCACCATAAGACTACACCCTATCACCCTCAGAAAATGGAACTGACTGAGGCTTTTAACAAGATTTTGAGCCACACATTGACCAAGATTTGTGATGTTGGAAGGAAAGATTGGGATGATAAAGTATCTTGTTGTTCTTTGGGCTTATAGAACAACATACAAGAGATTGAACAAAGCCACACCTTTTCAATTGGTGTTTGGCATGGAAGTTGTTCTTCCTATAGAATTTATGTTACCTTCTTTGCATTACGCACGCTGAGGTCTAGCTGATGAGCAAGCCTTGGAAGAATGGATTGAGAAGATGGTTCAACTAGATGAGCACCGAGCCATAGCACGCTGGAGTCGAAAATAGAGAAAGCACACCAAAAGGCATGGCATGATAGACATATCAGGGATAAGAAACTTGCGGTTGGACAAATGGTACTTCTATATGACTCCAAGTTTTTGTGCCATCCAGGGAAGCTCAAGGTGCATTGGTTGGGGCCATATATTATAACTCATATACTTGAGTCAGGTGCTTTCCAGTTAGAAGCAATTGATGGCACGAGGTTGCCCGGTTATTTTAATGGGAGTAGGTTGAAGCCCTACTATAAATAAGTCTTCTTGGTGTTTGTAATAAGGTAGTATTGCCAGATAGATTAGGTTTCCCTTTCTACATTCCCTTAATGTGTTTCTTTCATCATCACTATGCTTTGTCAATTTAGTTCTTGTTTGTGTGTAATAAGCACTTTGCATGCATGAAGCTAACTACAATATGAAGCATGTTGATGCATAGAGGACTGACACATACTTTTAGTGTGGGGTGGATTGTTGGTGACTCTCAGGTATATGCTGCAAAGATTTAATGTTGTGGGTGTTGAGAAAGAAGGTTGCTAAGGGTGATTGACAAAAGATTGCTTCTCAAAGATAACCAAGGATGGAGATGAATGAGGGAAAGTATAACGCGAGGTAAGCGGCCATGGTAACTACCAGGAGATGGTGCAGTGATGAGGTACTCGGGCACTAGAGCACACGCTGAAGAGAAGTCTATGACAAAGGGTAAAAAGGTGCACTAGAAGGTTATAGCTTTTGGCGCGAAGATGTACCACGTGGAAATGACAAAAATGGGTAATAAATGAGGAGAATTTGGTAGGTGGAGGAGTAATTAATGCAGCAAAAAGTGGAAATCTATATAAGGATGGGATGTGATTTCATTTTTACCCTTATGACTATGAGAATTTGACAAAGAGCTACGTGTGAAAGAGCCAAGTAAAGTGATTCAAGGTGCGAAGCAAGTGAACCAGGTGTGAAAGACAGATCTATGTATTGAAAGGCTTGTATCCCCATAGGAGAAGGGTTTGAATGAAGCAGAGTGACAGAACAGAGCTAGGGCACGTGATTTCATGATTACAAATTAGGGCATGGTTGAATCGAGTTAGGGTTTGAAGGAAACTAATAAAAACTTGCAGTAGAAGGTCTAGAAAACAAAACCCAAAGAGAAGAATGGCTCCAAAGAAGAAAGCAACACCAATAAAGGAAAAGAAGAAGGTGGTAGTAGAAGAAGAGGAAGAGATGGCCCCGGAAAGCAATTTTTCAGAGATGCAATACCCTGAGGAAGTAATTGTGGGCTAGGAATGGGATACCCACATACGACAGAGCAAGATAAGTGAGTATAACCACCGACCAAGGATAACCAAAGAAATTAGATGACTTGCTCACTTCCCAAATGAACAGATGAACTGAGGATGGCATGCCAATATATGATGATGCACAGGGAAAGGCTACTAAAGAGGATTGGTGTCTACCAACTGTATGAGCTCCCATACTTTGGGAAATATGCACCATTGTATAGATGGCTGATGAGCCGAGTCCATGAGGACTTTTTCTATTTTGCAGGATGGAGGGTAAGATTGACACCCATTCTTATTGCCACAATAACTAGATTAAAGGCAACAGTGAGGATATTAAGATTGACCTAGCTGACAAGAGTGCCATTTTGGAGACACACAAAGTGTTGGCTACTAGAAAGGACCGCATGGAATGGACATTGATAAACTACAAAATTGTCCAATAGTATAGCAAACAACAGCACACTGATTACAAAGTTGAATGACCAAGAATGTTGGTCACAAGTTAACTCTATGTGGCTACATGTGGCAAAGCACATGTCAGAAGGAGTCACTTACAACATTGTCAGCTTCATTACAGAGAAAATAGTAGAGGAAGCACACACAGAAACAAGATAAGTTTTGGCTGTGTTTTAGCTAAGTTTGGTATTCATGGAGATTGGGGTACCAGATGGCCCAAAAGAGAATATATGGGAATACCCCATGAATCACAAGTCTCCAGCTGAATGATTCAACAAGTATCTATGCAAGGGGTCTATGACGATGAGGTAAAGGAGTGAGCAGAGATGTGGTATGACAGGCTCCACGCATGGCGTTTGAGAGGAATGGCGTATACCCAAGGAGTTGCCTTCGGTTCTAGGGAAGCAGGCACAATTTTTGTAGTCTACCAACACTTTTGTATTGTGTGCTTTCCAATGGTAGATGGGTCATGGAGCCCCTGGTGCAAACTACCTTACGTATTTTCCACGTGATATTTCCAAGCTTCAGTTCATCGGTTCACCAACACACGAAGGTTAGTATTTAATGCAGACAAGGTGGACTATGAATACCACACCTTGTGGAAAAAACATATGGATATCCAGGGAAGAATGCATACAATGAGAGTAATATCTCGAGATTTTGAGCATTAAACCAGAGACACTTGCCATTGTGGATATCGGGGCACACTGATATACCTTCAACTTAAGCCAAAATGGAAAATAACAAGTATGTGGAAAATGAGTTCACGCTTCCAGGGCCACCAAAGGGGAAGCATACCATGGAGAACATCCCGCACCTAGGCCCTCTAAACCCAAGCAAGATGATGAGGAAGAGGATGAAGAGCAGGAGGATAGCGGTGGCTTGGTGTGGAGGAGGAAGCAGCCATCTGGCCAAAAGGAGAAGGAGCACGCGATGGCTTCACAGGAGAAGGAGTTACTGGGGAAGAGCAGGGTGACCAAAGATTTAAGAAGGTATTCAAGCACACAAGGGCACAAGGAGAAACCCAACAAGTAAAGGAGCCAGAGGAGAAGAAAAGAAGAAAACTCAGGCTAGGTGAGGAAGTAGAAGAATCTGAGGAGAAGGTGCCCTCATCTCCAACGCAGAAGAGGAGCCTCAACACGAGGAGGAGGAGAAAATGGAAGGAGGAGAAGGGGAACAATCAGAGGCCACACAAGACAAGGGTGAGGATACATCTAGTATTCCTAACCTTGATGCAACCATTCCAAGAGGGCCAAGATCCCATCAATAGGTGAGGATGCCAAGGCACATACAATGGGATATGCAGAAGACCCAAAGATGATTGTTCACGCTCGGTTTCAGAGCACCATCGAGCAAAAGGATCTATTCGGATGGGCACTCATGGATGAGGACAAGGTGACACTACATACATGGAAGAAACTTTCATGGTCAATGCACACATATGGATGAGCCAGACTTTGATGTCGGTGAAGAATCATGCGTGTCAAGATGATTGAAGAAGGCACCTAAAATAAGGCACATGACAATCAAGCCAACGGTGATGATAGATGAGCAGGTAAGCAATGCTCTTGGTAAAGGTATCTACTGAAGTAGCAAGAAGAAACATTGATAAATCTACTACCATTAAAGCACTGACAGAGAAGCTGAAAGCCAAGGATGTGGAGATAGCACCTAGTGTAGGAAAAGGACCTGATCAAGAGAAAATATGACACTTTTGTTAGTATGGCGGAGGAAATTGGAGATGATGTCCTAAAGGTACACCCGCATTTGGAATCCCAAGTACCAAAAGAATTTCCTTCTGTGATGCACTACGTAAAGACAATGATAAAATTAGTATTGGAGGATGAAAAGGTGCATATACAAAACAGCCCAAGGACCCCGTGGAAGAGGTAGAGAAAGCAGGCTGCAGTAGCAAGGAAGATTGCTACTTATGAAGGCCTACTACAAGCCATCCATGATGAGCTGAAGAAATCCGATCATGCACTAATGATATGCACAGCTCCAGATGCGCTGATCATGGTAAAAACATTGGAGGAAGATAATGAAGTGCAAAAGGCTATGAAGGATGCAACCCTAGGCCACGCTGAATGATTAATCCTGGTGAAGCAGAAGTGTGAGACACTAGCTGCACACAGCACCACATAAGGAAAGGTTAGATGAGCTTGGAAAGCTCATTGCTCAAAAGATGGATATATTGGAAGGGGTGCAAACCTCTATGTCAAGCGTAATGCTTGTGATACAGAATGAGCAGGGAAAGCTAACTATGGATGAGCTGAGTCTATCATTGTAGATGTGCCAGAGAAGGTAGGAATGACATTGATAGAGTGGGAGAACTTGGAAGTAGATATAAAAGAGGAATATCTAGAGTTACTACTTGAATGAAATGGAGAGAGGCGCTGAAATGTGTATACCTTGAAAGAAGGTAGAAATTTGAAAGAGTGGGAGAACTTGGAAGTAGATATAAAAGAGGAATATCCAGAGTTACTATTCTTAATGAAATGGAGGAGCCTGAGGCCTGAACAGTTTTTTTGTGTATACCTTATTCAAAATTCTTTATTCAACCATTCTTTATTTATCCATTCTTTGTGTAAGTTTTGGACATCACCATTGTTGGGGTGACAATGAGATTAGTGTGGGGTAATGTTGATCAGAGAAAACACTTAGTAGAACTCACACACAGAGTCCACATGGGAGAACAACACAGGAGCAAAGGCGCGAAGGTATAGGAAGGCATCGCGCATGGAGGTGTAGAGTCAGAACTTTCAGGACTTAGCCGATTTTGGAGATCAGGGCTATTTTTAGAGGTTGGCATGTGGAGCACACAAAGTGATGCCGAGACTTACGCACCACTCTTCATGGAGATTTCAAAGAGCATGTCAAATCACTCTTGCATGGACATAAGCTAAGAATAGATCCACCACTATAGTTAACTATCAACGATCTATAGATAGCATACTTGCATGTATGGCTATAGTTGTAAAAGGTGCGTGGCTATTATTAGCATGTGACCTATTTTGGTAGAGTTAAGCGGTGAAGGGCTAGTCCCCCACCCTATATATATGTAATGAATTACTTAGTAAGATATAGACAGAGACACATACTACTTTGAAGGGTTAGAGATACATGAGTGCATGAGACTGATAATTGTAATAGATCCATGCACGCATGTCTGGTATTGTATGAAGCTTTTGTACTATTGGTATGATGAATATATGAAGAATATTGGCCAAACAATAGTGTCTGATATGTTTGTCATTATACTATTGTTATCATGATGATTTATACTTAAGTGCTTATAGATCTGGTATGGTGTAACGATGTATAGATGGATTAGTTTCTAAATATAGATGCAATATGGGGAGTCGAATGACCTTGTTGATCACCCAATTGAGTGAACTTACATTTGAGTATTGCACTACATCTTAAACTCCATGTAGTTGTTATACGTATGTAAGAGAATGATGCCCTACGATTTCCTTGTGTAAGTGAACTTGATAGTGGGCGGTAGCTAGATGTATAAATGTAAATAGATGTGTGGATGGAATAATGAACATCCCCTTCATATGCATTGTATGTAGAAAATACAATCCCTTGTCCCTTATATGGATTCTGTATGAATGCCTTTGGATGCAAGCCTAGATGATGATAGTATATTCTTAGAGTTTGTTCCTTTATTTTGATCACACACTTTATATTTATATGATTCCTGTGGTTTAATTTCGTAATTGACAGCTGGAAGGCTGAACCATAAGAAAATAAGATGCCTAAAAGATAAAAGAAGCCCAAAAAGAGTGTGTAAGGTGAAAATAGGTTGGGGTCACCCGAGAGGGGATGAGGCGTTGGTTTCCAGGTCATAAAAGATAAGAAAGTAAAAATCTTGATTGGGATGTAGGGTGTAAAATACCAAAAAGAAGATAAGAAAAAAATTGAAGAGGCCAAAGATAGTTGTCATTTTCTATTTTTCTTGCTTAGGAATCATATGAATACTAGTATGATTTTAGGACCTAGAAATATACCCAAGTGCATGGTTTTGTGTCTGAACATCACTATCAGTCATATTTTCACAAGAAAGTATTTCATCAAGACTATCATAAACATATAAAGAAGTAGGAGGAGTAATAATATTAGATTTATCATTGCATTCATTAGAAGCAATTTCAGAAGTAGGAAGAGTATGAGATACAACTTTGCATTCATCTTGACTACTAAGAGAAATAACATCATGCACATTTATATTTTTCAAATTAGTAGTATCCATATTGTCACAAGAAATAAAATGACCAAGAAAAGAATCTACAATAGTATTATCATGTGCTATAATAGGAGTAGAAGAAGGTACAACAACATGGGTGACTATAAAAAATGAAGGAGAACATGAAGCAACTTTTTGTCGGGGAGACTAAAATAGGAAGAGTGTCTTGGAAAGAAATAAATGTTTGAAGAACAAAAGAATCACATTTAGGATTACAAATGCTCTTTGTAAAATCTAGATCCTGAGAATGATGCCGGACATGGGCGCTAGTTTTGGATAGGGGCACGTGGACATTGGTGACTATTCCTTGGTGTTGGTGACTATGTAGAAGGTCATAATATGTTTTCTTCTGTGTCATTAGGGTTTCACTATCACTTCTTTCTAATCACCTAATATTCACTCTTTGATCATCGATGGTACATGTAACTTGCAAAACAAACCCTATCTACATATACAAGCTCACAAATACATCAAATCGGAATGAAAAATTCAATACGTGAAGTTAGATGACCACAGCATCACCTGATGAGTGAAATTATGACCAAGCACTACACTACATTCCATAATCCATGTATTCCTTTATGCTTGTGTGTGTAATAGTGTCCTTAGGTTGCCCTCCCACCAATGACACCAAGATAATGGGCTTATAGCTAGATAAGACACAAATGTGTGATATGGAATTGAGCACTTACCCTTTCTATGTAGTGTATCCAACCCAAAAATGCAATCCCTTTGATGTTAGTGATAGTATGTTGAAGATATTTCCCCTTATAATTTTCGGCTAGAATAATAGATTGTATGTTATGTATATATATGGATCTCTTGTTTGAATTTTGACACTAGTGACCCAAAAGGCCGACTATGGGCTCGGGATAAGGATAAGTGATGTAGGAGCATCAATCCTAACTTGTATATATGGATGATGTCACCAATTTTCATTTTCAAGAGTGTTTTAGGGGTCATCTAGGGTCTATTAAGTGAGTTATTTTAGTTCAAGACCTTCATAAGTTTGAAATTGACAATTTCCCTCCAAATTGTAATTTTGAATCTTGGGCGATTTTAGCTTGATCTATCATTTAGGTGTGTAATATTAGAGCATCATAACATGTAATAGGCTTGTAATAATCCTTGTTAAACTTTAGGAGTCATAATAAGGCCATGTTTGTGACCTAGGCCTTAGGCCCTAAGTTACTAGACTAGATTAGGTCTTTAATGAGCTAATAAAGAGAAAAACATGTAACAAGAGGATTTATGAACCAAGAATTAGTTAGGGAAGGATTTACAGAATCTTTAAACCTCTCTTGTAACTATTTCTACCATCAGTTAAATGGTCTAGTAAATTAAAGGAATTGGAGTGATCGAAGGTTTTTTCAGTGTAAAGATATTCCCTAAATCCCCCGAAACCATTGTAGGCATGTAGAGCATCTCGAGAGATTTCCGTTGGCGGTGGAACTCGAAAATACACAAAATATATTACAGGTCAACGTTTGGTTTGAAAAGTGGTCAACCCTAGTCAACGGTCCAATCCGGATATGACATGTGGTAAAATGGTAAAAAGGGTAAAAGGTAAAAGTTCATGTTTGAATTCCTCCAGTCTTTGACGAATGAAAAAATTGGTGGGCCCCACTTTTTTCTAGTTGGGGGTCCTCAACTAGGTTTGGCACACTCTTTTGTAGGAGGGGTGCCTTTTCCACCTTTACTTCATATTGCCATTATCATATTTCAATTTTATATGCCATATATCTCTCTAACTTTCCCAATGTGGGACTAAGTTTGTTTTGGAGAGTTGATTTGTGGATTACAGGGTGAATTGTAGCTCGGTGAGATATTTTACTAGCTTGGTGGAGTGATCAACTCCCCACCGAGTTGATCACACTACTATCCACTATGTTTGAGCTTATATCCATATGGTTTGGAATTACATTATACTTGTCTTTATGAGTGGACATTATCCCCAATGGATCAGTGATCAGCCAAACCGAAAACTCTTTAACATAGTCAACTTGATGCTTAATGGATAGCGCACCACACCATGACAACTCTGCAATGGATATATCTTATACCCACGGCTCGGGGAATTCATATAGCTTGGGGTGGAAAAACAAGCGATCATGCACATCCTAGACATTGGGATATTCACAAACAATTTGCCACGACATGGAAATGCAACTCGCCATAATGGTGTTACAACAAACTACAACTCGACAATGTGAAATGACCAACTCGGCTCAATACGAGTTCAATATAGTTGGGTCTTTAAACAAAACGAAGACAAATGTGGCTATTTCCACGTATAGATAGGCTTAAAGCGTATATTTAAATGCCAAACCTACCTCCCATGTGAACCATGTGGGATATTAACTACATTAATCAAACAACTCGTGGCACAAAAGGGGCTAGGAAACTCAAACTCGTGACCTTGACGTTGGAAACCTATCCACCCATCCAACTCACCCATATGGCTCGATGAGTTTTTAAATGGGCCTGCAAGCGTTTTATAAAATCTTTGCGTAGAGACTATGTGTGAAGCAACAAGGTGAGGATAAGAAGCATTTTCTATTCAAATAAGAATTTAAGGCACTTAGAAGTTGAATTTCAACTTGGTGTAAAAAGAAAACTTGTTCAAAATTTTGAGAGGATTCCATAAATGTAATTTGTTTTCATGTAGTATTTTAAAATATCCATTTGTAGGTGTTTTTAGGCATAGTTACGGACAATCACACTTTGTGAAGACACCGTAGGGGCCACGGATCGACATGCAAACAATTTTTGGTAAATTTTAGAGTTCCCAAAGTCAGAGATCAACCCATTTGCAGGTTCTAAAGGTCTATTGTCATTATTGAAGGTAAATTTTGTACTTCATTAGACTTAATAGATCGATTCTCTTTTCGAGAATCTGGAGATGTAGCCTTCATGTGAACTCCATTAACAATATTTTTTTGGATGTTTATTTCAGTTTTTGGATGAAGCTTTTGATCAGATAAAATTCAGTTTTGAAGGTTTATTAATTTGATTAAGTAATTCATCAATTAAAATGGGAAATTGGACTTAATTGAAATTTTAGTATCCATAATCCACAAAGTACAAACAAATGCACATTTCAATTTTGGAATTAAAATCAGATTGAGTGCATTTTCGATTCAACTTTTATCAAAGATTAAGGATTTGTAATAATTCCCTTTGATTTTAGAAGTTGGATTTTAAAGAGATTTATTGATCGTAAACAAGTATTTTGAAAATTGGGGTTTCAAAACACCCAAATTAGTTCAAATTATCACTCTTGATCAATTTTGAATATGGAAAATTTTAGTATCCAGAAATTTTTAAAAGTACGGTAAAAGCAAGTACCATTTTCAGATCACGGAGCTCCAAAATATTTAAGAAAATATTTGTTGTAATAGTTTTGATAGTATTTTTTATATCCTATGAAGAAAATTCAAACTATGCATGATCATTGTGATTTATCTAATTTTTATGCATTCATGTGAGAGGGATATTGTTACATTGGTAAGAACTTACATGCATTGCTTATTGGTTTAGTAGCATTATCCTTGTTTCTTGTGTGAGGTAGATGCTTTAGATAGTGTGTAGTTTGGGTCAAACCGTGTCTATACCGTGTTAACATTTTCAACAAAGGTGGTTTTGATTCAACAAGAATAAGAAGAGAGGCTTGAATAAGGTGTATTACTAATACAAAGAACATCGAGAATACCCTAAAATAGGAATTTGGAAATCATATTTTGTTGAAGACCCTAAGTGTTAAGCATACTCTGTTCCATAGACAGAGTAGGGAGATTTAGGTGCATTCTCGAGTTTGGAGTCATATGGAGACCGACTAGTAAGTTAGGAATGTGAGGAAGGTTGAGACAAACCTTTGGGTGAATTTTAATTTTTTTACGATTGGTTTTCATTTGGTGAGTAAAATACTCATCTTTAGGTCTGTGATGAATCCTCCGTAGGGTTGGAGGAAAATTCGTTATTTCTTGATTTATAAAATAAGATTATAACTCAAAAATGGAAGACGATATTGGAGGATTATTCCAAAGGTAATTCCAAAATATTTCTTCTTGAAATGCTACCAATTGCAAGAAATTTGTACCATTCCTTCTACATGTTTGTGAGAAGTATGAAGAGGCCTAAGATTTTTATATAAAGGATGTTTTAAGGGGTTTAAGGAGTTAGAAAACCTTTAAAATATTCAAGTAAGTTGTGAGAGATATTTTTTAATGATTAAAAGTGATTAGAAGCTATAAAATACACCTAAGCAATGTATAAGTGTGACAATTGGAGAGGAAGCCTATAGGTGAACATTAAGAAGCCAAGAATCAAAATAGGAAGCAAGAATGGAGGAGTAAACTGTTGGAATGGGATTAGAAAGTTTGTATAAATCATCTCAAAGACATATTCTTTCACATTTAAATGGAATCAAACCAAAAGAAGGACTCAATCTATATATTTTTATATTAGTTTCAGTCACATACACCAGAAGAGAGGTTAAGGCCTATGGTTCAAGGAAAACTTAGAAATTACAAGAAATCCACTAGGAATTAGAGTATCAAATTGGAAAGGAAACATCTCTAAGAGGTTCTGAAAGACAATCAACTATTTTTAACCATTAGTAACTTCTTAAATGCATGTACTCACGACAGTGAGTTGTTAGAGGCCCGTGTAGTGAAGCCTAAAGACCTAGTTTGAAGACTAAAATAGTGGATTTGAAAGAAAATTTACATAGAAGAACACCTTGGAATTTTGAGTACAATTAGAACAAAAAAATGGGTATCTCCAAAGGTTATTGTCTTGTAAATATAGATCTTAAAAATAAAGTTATGCATGAAAAATAACTTTGTCACGACTACTAAAGCTTAAACAAAGAAAGGAGGAAAGTTAGTGAAAAAGGAACCTAAACAAAGAATTGAGAACCCAAAGCTTACCTACACCGTATAAAGCAAAGAGGATACTAGAAAGTAGTTTTATTAGGTGATGGGAATCTATAGATCTCTCTAACCTTGAATCTACTAAGAGTAAGTAGCTCAAGAAGCCTAGGAAGGTAAACTAGCTAAAAGGTAAATCATTAAATCCTTTTGGATTGATTTGATTCATTTAATTGGTGGAATTGGCATAGTTAAGGGCTTGATAACATGATGAAGGGGTTGGTTTAGTGGAAATAGGTTGAAAATCAAGAATTGTGTGATTCTTGAATGATTTAGACCTAAGAAAAGATCTAGTTTTTGATGACATAAGAGTTAATTTGAATTTGTGGGTATTCTAAGCTTGGAATAAGATTGTTATTGATCGGGATCTTCATCAATAAGAAAACTAAAAAGGCCGACCACAAATGTCAAAAAGTGTAAAAGGAACAAAGAGGACAAGAGTGCTTAGAATGGATAGGAGCGCCTAGGCATTAATGTCCAAAATGGGTGCTACTTCTGTCTTGGGATAAATGACGACCGATGTGAAAAAGACCGAGCAGATAGAGATCCTGTGACTCCGACCAGAAGTGGGTATAGAAATGATAGATGTGAGAGAGAAAGACAATATAAACAATAAAAATAAGTGGATGGAAAAAGGATTATGTCACCAATGAATACTTTTCTTACTTAAGATCCATGCATATAACAACATACTTGATGACATAATAAAATAGTAATAAGTGCATGATTTTATGTCTATAGGGATTAAACAAATTGGGGGCTAATACTTACTATCTACTACTTGGGAAAGGAACAATATTCAAGGATTGCATTTGGGTTACATTAATCAATATATAGGAGGAATTATTTATGAATTCCATCTCACACATATTCTTGGGGAAAAATATTTGTAGCACACAATCTTGGTACGAGTGACACAAGGGTATCCTAGGTTCAAGAAACCAATTAAATTACACACACTATAAATACATAAATTCTAAAATGTAGTGCAAGTGCTTGTTGACAATCACATTGGGGTGGCTACGAGGTCATTTCAACTCAAGCATATACATTATTTATTCCATCTAGTGTTTGCTTGAGCCTTGTGCATGTAGTTAGGGTTTGTTTTGCAGGAACAAGTATAACATAGGAACCCTACAAAAAGTAGATGTAATAAATAATGAAATTAAGAATCTAAGTTTAAACACTAAAAGACCAAAAATAGAAAATTTAATAAGACAATAGTTCCCGAGATCAAACACTAGCACCCGAGGCAGTCTGTCCCCTTTTGGGTAGTTACTGTGCTAAGAAGTTTTAAACTCCAATTTCTCGAGACAAAATCGTGCACAATCTATATCTATCCTTCTCAACACGTTTCCTAGCCCAAATTTAATCCAGATCTCCCAATACAAGCTAAGTCACTCTTATCCCCCCATCTTGCACACTTTCTCGTACTTTGCATGTTAGATATTGCTTATTTCATGTTATATTCATTTGATCTCAATCCTATGATAAAATATTTAAATTTATTTAAATCACTTTGTAACCAACGTATTTTGTTTTCACATTTAATAGGAAGGAAAATACATGCAATATGTGAATGTCTTACATAATGATCATAATCGTAAGCTAAAAATATGTGAATGTATTACATCATGATCATACTCATAAGCTTACATTTTCAGTAAAAATGTCATTGATTAATGTTTCCAATGTCAATTTCAAGTTTATAACATTTAAGTGGTTTCATTACCTTTATTAGTATAGGCAGGTTATGGTTGATTTGTTAATGTTGAAGGTTATAATGTTGGTTGAGTGAACACTAATAATGGTGAGATACATTCCAATATTTATGTGAAGTCAATACACACTAATTTTGTTGGTGAAATGTGGCTTCCTTATACTAATAATTCCTTATACGATCATTTTCAATGAAAATGCTATATTATAATGAGTGAAGTAGTGTAGAATAATGTCAATTAAAAGTATTTATTATGCAAATAAAGTAATATATTAGGAAAGATGAAGGAATGACATTTTTACATTTGGTGGCTAGTTTGATTAAACTCTATAAATGAGGGATTATTTTACAATAATTGGGAAACGTAATTACTATTTGAGTTGCGATGGATTTAAAAAACATGATGGCCAAGTGTGTCAAGTTCACTTAATTACATATCATTATTGGGATTGAGTTAGGACAAGACTTGCCATTTTTGAAGTTGTCAATGGTCATGGTCAAGAGCGAGATCATTTGAAGGGGCATTATCATATTTTTCCCACTTTCGAAGGTGTCAAGTCAATATGCCATGGATGGTAGGAACCTCCCATGCGTTCCCAATCTAAAATATTTTTTCAATGGAGGCACCATTATTTGAAACACAATGTTATGAAATTGTTTAAACATATAAGAGGAACTTATTCTAACATAGTCCTTTATATGCAAAGCATAATCTTTTAGCGGGACTAAAAATTAGTAGGGGAAACATGAACAATGTCTAAAACTTCTCTCTTTTCCATTTCTAAATGTGACGAGGCTTATCATAAGACTACTCTTACATATTCAATAAGTAGTACTTACTCTAATGAAGAAGGGTGGTGTAGAAACCTAAAATTAGCACCGCTAATTCCCGTGTCCGCTTCGGTTAGCACCCCTTCATTATCACATCACTATCATATTTATCCATTAAATCCCTATCCTAAGTCTTATTTCCCCTCTCCATATTTATTCCCCGTAAATATAATTTTATAGGCTGTGAAATACTATTATACTCCATCTTAAAACCACCCAAAACCACATACAACCCCACATCAAGTCAAACAAAACAAAACCAACATCCTCCCAACCATTTGATAAACTACTTGACCCATATAACCTCTACCCAACCCATATCCTTCGTTAAAACAAAAAACTTACTCGATCTGAGAAGTTGTTTCAACCACTTTCTCATATTTCTCGGATCACCGGTGATTCCACCCAATCCTCGGTGATTCTCCTTTATTGACATAAACTCTATAAATATGTATTCCAGGCCTTCATTTTAGGTTAGATAATTGTCACCCAGACTTGGCTTGTAATGAAATGTTATTCAAAACATTCATGGGGAAATCTTATTGTATTATAGCCCTCTTCATCACTGTAACATTTTACCTCTCTCTTCTTCATCTCTCGGAGGTCATTAACATATCTAGGAACTCAACTCAATGAGTCCCCCGATATCTCTGCAGCCTTCTCCTCTAACATATTATTGTCTTTCCAGTCTCATCTATCAACATATGCAAGAATTCAACACATCAAGAATACATTCTTAAGCCTTTTGAGGCCATTCAAATGTCCAAGAGTCAAATCAAAAATCTTCTTACACCAACAATCTCCATCTCTCGAGACATTCAAACATCTAACAATCAAATATAAACTTCTAACATCTATAACCTTCCTCTATTAGTATTTTCCATCCACTCAGATTATCTCTCAACATGTGTGAGGTAAGTACCATCCTCTTTCTTTATTAACTTATTCATTCATCATTTACAAGCTTAAGTCAATTGTATCTCACCTTTTATCAACTCGCACATTTTCCACAACAATCATTGAAGATTCCCTAATCATCAACGATTTAGCCTAATTCTTGGTGATTGGCCTTAATTGCCAAATGATTTCTATCTCATAGACTATTTAACATATCGATTTCCCTTCGACATCCATATCTCAATCTTGATCACCACTCTACCTTTCCAAGTGTTCATCCAATAATATCAAGCTCTTTTGAGCCATCTACAACATTTTATACATTACCTAAATCAAACCCATCCTCATGTTCACCTTTTAAGTTCACATCTATCTACATCCTTTCTTCTTTGAGCTATTTTTTGATTCCTAGACTCCCTTTGGATTAGGTATCACCATCAGACCATCATATAGTTGTGGAACATGTCATTCCCTTTTCCTTTTCATTGTTGGTTATATTGTTTGTTTTATCATTTTATCTTATCATTATCATATTGATTTCTTGAACGTGGATTGACATCCTTGCAAGGAAGTCCATTGACTTCCGGGGGCTAGAATTTGCCAAGAAATCCACCATATATCTATCTAATCCCATCTTCTTCTTAGTGTCTATGATCTATATGTTCCTCCATCGGTGAAATAAGGAAGGATCTTCCATCCATCAGCTTCAACATCCATCTCCATGGGTATCGATAAACCCCGCATCTTCTGAGGTCGGTTTTGTTTTTATTATTTCACTACATTAATTTAAGTAGAAAGGTAAAAACCTCTCTAAATAGGTGGATCATGTATGATTCAATAAAGTTAAAATTTATAATTAGATCTGTTGTGATTTGAGATACATAACATATAACATTCTCTTCAATATTCAATAAAGCAAATGAAAAACTACATAGTAGGAGGGAGATTTGTTGTAACATATGGTAATGCTAATGTGTGTTGATTTTATGATTATTGACATTATTATTTAAAATATTCCTAAATTCTATTTAGGAGGGGTCGTTAATTTTTGCCCTCTGAAATTATCATTAACATATGGTGATAAATTTCAACTCTATTTTCTACTTTTTATGCATACTTGTAGATATATATCATCACCTACATGTTGCGTGCATCAAGATGTACACTAAGGGTTTGAGACATTTATCCTCCAATGCTAGGATTGGCTTGCATATATTGGGGATTTTTAGGGATTTTTTTTTATAAAATCAACCCATTTTATGTTAGAAACACTGAACATGAAGAATAAAGTGGTAGATATCCTATAATCATCTCTAAAATCTTGGCTTGACATTTATCCCATATGAGCTTATCCCACCTTTAATATATGAGAAGTAGGAAAACGTTTCGGGTGATTGATTGTGTTGTGGTACGTGAAGTGTTAACTTGAGTAGTATAGCGCATGCAAGGATGGAGATCAACGAATATTCTAAATCTTTTTGTTAGATAAGTTCCAAATTGGATCATATTGTACCAGTCATTTAATAATGTTTAAGACTACAATTGAGTAAAAATCCTTGACTACCGAGCTTGTCAAATTTACTATATTATTGTATAAAGGGATAAATGACAAAATTGACCATTTTATTAATAATATTGATGATATAATTTTTCCTTTTTTATGTGCATGAGGATGGGAGCCTTACGCACTTGGTGGGATTGGCTTCTGAAAGGTGGAGAGCATGATATTGTCACTTGTAAAATTGTAAACCGTATAAACTTTAAATTTTGTTTGAATAAAATAAACATTCAATATAGATAATAATTAACTAAGTTCACATAAGTAATATTAAATTAACTCAATCTGGTGAAAAATATGGTAAATTTTAAGAATTTACCGAAGTAAATGATCAAATAAAATGAAGATATATGTAAAGAAGAAATAAAACACATTCTATATGGAAATATTTAATATTTCGAAAAATGGTTGAGTCTATAAATGTAAGAAAGTACTTATTAGTTTGCTTATCTATAAGATTGAGTGTGTTATTAATTATCCTACGAAGGCAGACATATACCCTTCAACTTTACATTTTCAAGCTCTAACAAGACAATACCATCTTGTCAATTTCCATTTCCTACAATTAACCTAAAGTTTAGAAAAATAAATATTTATTTCATTTTTTAGAAAAAAAAATATTCCTCCATTTTGATTGGCCAAAATATTTTTCTAGTCATATTTGTTTTTATGATTTGTAAAAATATCTATTTTTTCTTATTATCTAGTCTTGAGACAACATTTGGCATATTTTTGTTTTACTATTTTTAAACATAACAATTTTTGTTTATGCATTTACTATAGTGAATAGATAATTGTCCTAATAAAAAAATGACCCTTTCCATTAGCTATATACAACTAGCTTATACTAGCACAAATCTAGAGGCTTCATCACTATATAGGTAAGTTCCATATTTCAAAAACATAAAGACTTATACTCATTTTTAGGGCCAAAATTCAATGAAATAGGTAGTCATGAGTTATTTTTAGATCTTCAAGAATGCTTAGCAACACCTCCAACAAATCCATCATGTTGTGCAACTTTTTTTGCTCTTTCTTTAACTATTTCTCTAAAGGTTTTATACTACATAAACAAGGAATGAAGAAGAGCTCTATAATTTTGTTGGAAGGAAAAATCAATTAGCTTGGCTTCCAAAGAGGGTTTTGGAAAACATACTAGTATTATTGTTGTTTTTTTTTGCTAAGGGAAGAGTTTAGGGTCTAATAAAAAGAAAACATGGGAGAATGGTAAAGATGAATCTTTCATTAACAATGTATTTACAAATATAATCCTAAAACCCACTTTGACAAAAATGTGTTTATAGGTACAATGGGATCTCTTAAGCTTATTGGGGAAGCCTATGACATTTGATTTGTAGTTAAAAGCTTAGAATAGGAAAATCGTCTTGAAACCTATGGACAACTCTTTTAACAAAATACTTCAGATATTGGTAAGAAAAGGGATATGATGGTATTAATGAAAACAATAGAACTATTGTCATCCATAGGTGCAACAGAAAATTTACAATTTTTAAGCATGACAACAATACCCTTGTGTCGAAATTTTCAAGTTTTACCCTTCCGAGGCACCCCAGATCCACCCAGTCAGTCCAGTGACTCCCAATGGATGTTAACTCAGTCCCCTATGTGAGTTAGGAAATTAGAGTCAATCCCCCTAGGTGATTTTAGGAGTTCTTGAAGAATGCCGGTTTGGGCGATCGCGGGAACGGCTACGGCCCGGCCTTCCTGTGACTAGTGCAACCCCTGGAGTGGAATAGAGGAAGAAAAAATCCAACATAGAGGTTAATTGAGGGTCTAATAACATCAATGAATTTATTTTGGAAGATTCGGAAAGATTCGAAAGAGTTGGGGTAGATCCATCAGAAACATGGTTCTCAAGCCTAGGTAGTGCACGGGCCAAAAGAGCTACTAAACTTTGGGAAGTGATTTTAGGAGCTCTGGGTGGAGTTAGGAGAAAAATAAAATATATTATAAAAGGTAAAATATATACAAAATGGTGAAATAATGTTTATCACAACACCTTGGAACAATGGAGTCATGGCGATTTTATCATGCATATATAAGGAGCTAGAACAAAAATCTGATTTTTCAGGGCTTAAATAGAGGAATCAAGATATGATACCCTCACCATTGTATTCATAAGGCCATTTTAAGTCAAGTTAATATAAAATTTTCCAAAAATTCCATTGGGAGCTCAAGTTATCGTTGATTCAAGTTGCCCTCAAGGTACGAGTTCGGGAGATAGTCAATTTTAGAAGAGGACACGTGTTAGCTCCAAGATCCTGGACACATTTTGATGTCCCTTTAATCCCTTAAGAAAATGGAAATGAGGGACATAAAAATGTTCCCAGCCCTATTTTTCCCTCTTATCACCCATGGAACCTTTTGCAATGCAATATTCACCCCCAAGTGCTTGTCGAGCTCATCCCCTCAATCATCCAGATCGTGACAAGTGGCGGCTTTTGGTGCGATGTGAAAATTTATGACCCTTATGTCCCTTTGTGAAAAGGGACATGAGGGACATAAAAATGTGCCCAGCCCAAGGTATGCCTCCTGGTCCTTCATACAACTGATTTTCAGCCCCCAGGTGCTTCCCGCAAGCTTTTTAGCCTAAATGCTCAACCGTTGGATGTTTGACAAGTGTTGCGAGGAGGTACGATGTGAAAATTTATGTCCCTTTCATACATTTATCTAAAGGGACATCAGGGACATAAAAATGTGCCCAACCTCAACTTCAAAATTTGAAAATTTTCTAACTCCTTGTTGTTTCTCCATTATTGCCCGTGAAACTCACTATCGGAAGAAAGTTGCAAAGAACTCCCAATCCACCATTGTTGCACGCAAAACCAATTTTTTTCATGGCCATAAAATCCTCCACACCATGAAAACATAGAATAAGAATATCTCGTGAGGTCAAATAACAAAAGATAAAAATAGATATCTTCATTCGGAAATCCCATTACTTTGTGAGATGAAAAAATTGTTATATCTTATAAATCAAGGCACAAATCAAAGAACCGTTTGTTGTTGCATTCATCATTTTCGAAGGCCATAAAAACCTTGCCAAAAATCAATTGTTTTTAGAAAGAATCATTTGTAGTGAATAACTCTTCTTCTTGGCACAACGAAGATAAAAATCAAATTTCCTACCAAACCGACAATCGGTTTGAAGAGAAAAATCACGATGGAACGAGGAAGAAAAACCCACATCAAAAATATAATTTTCATCATGATCCAAGGATGAAATGGAAACCTGAAATTTTCAAGCTCCATTAATGGCTGCCATGACATAGTAGTGAAAAAAGCAATGAGCTACCTCTCCATTCCTTACGGTTCTAGGGGCAAATCACATGAAAATTGGAGGGAATGATTGTTTAAAAATCTAGTTTCACGTGAACTATTTTTCGCACCACAAAGTCCCCATTTTTATGGATATGGAGGACTGATTTTTCATCAGCATTCTATCATGTCACACGAAGAACATCTGTGAAAAATGCAGCGAGCTACCTCTTCACTTCTAAGGGCTCTAATGGGTGAAATCCCACGAAAATTGGAGGGAATGATCATTGAAAAATATTCCAAAGACTAGTTTTTGTGCCATGAAGTCCCTATTTTTTAGGGATATGGAGAGCTATGTTTTTATCACTATTCTTCCCCGGCTATGAAAATATCACTTTCCTACTTGTTCAGATGAAGGAATTACTCAAAATGTGGAGCGTGGAACCCCAAAATAAAACCCATAATTTCAAGACCTATTTTGTTGCAATCTGACACCCGCGGTGCACTTACTAAAAATAGAAAGCCTTCCTACATAGGGTACTGTTACTTTGGGTAAGCCACCATCTGAAGAGGCTATGAAGAAGGTGGTGAACACAAAGGGAGTATCGCAGCAAAGTCATCGAAAAGGTCATCTCGGCCCACAATTGACACTTACTAAAAATAGTAAGTGGTTCCATAAGCCCCTGCTATAAATAGCTAGTTGGTCCAGAAGGCAAGAGGAACACAGTAAGAAGAAAGAATTCAAGTTACCATAGCTAGTTGAGGTTGGTAAAAGCTAACTTGTACACTTACCAAAAATAGTAAGTTACCCCATGGGTACTTACTAAAAATAGCAGTTGTTCTCAAAGGAAAGTTTGGCACAATGGGACATAGAGGGATAATCATTCAGGTTGATATCACCATTTGGGGTCTAGAGGGGAAAAATCTGAAACTTACTAAAAATATTAATTTTTCCTTTCCAAATATAGTAAGTGTCAAGGAAACATGAATTTCAAGTTGGCAGCTGTAGTTGGAGTTTGGAGAGGTGTAATCAATTACAAAGTATTGGTGTCATAATGGTCATTTTCTATTACAGAACAAGACATCCATCATGGTCTTGATGATGTACTCATCACCTATGCAAGCATATGTATCATTCCAAAGGCAAGTAGAACATAACAGTGTCACAGAGAATCATCATGAGCATGGTCTATGGGTCATCTTGAATCCTCTTTGGGAAAGTCTCAAACAATGTTTTTAAACACTTATTCTATGCATCATAAGGTTTGTGGTCATCCTTTGGATGGGGAAAAGAATTCAAAATTTATTCAAGGGAGCAATCTTCATCAATACGGAGGATTTCCAGTGTTAGAAATCTTTGCTCAAAGTCCATAATTGCATCTGAGCATTCAATCAATTCGTCGTGATTAGTGCTTTCTCTCCATATTTTCCTCTTCCTCTTTTTCCCTCTCTTCTTTCTCTCTCAATGCTAATTATTCATTATGCTTCATCATTGTATTTCATCCTATTCACTTAAGTGACCTATTTTAAATTTGTAAAAGTATTTTCTTGAAATTATAAGAGAAATACTTAATTAATGGAAAACGAAAGGTCACAAGTAGAATATGGAAACAAAGAGTCATGTGAGGGAGGGGAAAGGTCAATTCAAATTGTATAAATTGGGATGGCTTCCCCATCCCAAGGGATATGGATTTTTGGAAGAACTTCTACTCTATAGCATTGTGAATTGTGGTAGATGGATTGAAGCTTTGTATTCATCACTTCACATGAAATAAAGGCTACACTTCTTCTATTTTCCCTTTCTTTTTTTTCCTCTATTCTCTCTTTCATGCACTTTGCAAGTGTATTTGATCTTGTATGGAGTTGGAGAGGAACTTGGTGTTCTCGATAGATGAATCTAAAAAATTGGTGTTTTAATTCATTGGTCCCACTAGCTTCATTGTGCATTCTTCTATATTGAAGGTTGAACTACTCTGGTTACTGGGTGTGAGCTCTGCAATCTACTCACGACAATAATATTCCTTTCCTAATTTCCCTCTTTTCCCCTTATCACTGTAATTTACTCCCTTATACCCACGTACAAGCACTTTTCCACAGGTTTAGTGGGGTGTCCCTATGTGATCCTGTTCAATTCAAAGCAACCCACAAAATTTAGATAGGATTAGGATTAGTTTAATTTTAATAATGTAAGTTATACCATTCAATGCGAGGGGCGTAGCCCCATGAACGTTGTTGGAGATACCTGAGTTTTCCACCTAACAAATTTTCTCACCAACAACAGTGGTCAAAGCATATAACCGTGTCCCACTTTTTGTAGTTTCGTAGACTTTCAACAAACTATGTCCGACAACCAAAACATGACCAAACACATATAAAATGACCAAACATGCATTTTTAAGAGGCTTTATAAATACCAAGGTGAAGGGCATCAAGAATTTACCTATTTTTTTAAATTTTTATAGTATTTTTTAACTATTTATTTACTAGTCAGATTTTAAAATATTTATGGCCACAAAATGGGACACACTTATATGCTTTGACCCAACAACCCCTGAAAATTCAAGGTTTTTAAAGGAAAAAAGACCTCAAAAATATTGTTTAATAGTAGAACATGTAAACTAGAAACTACTTATCACTTGAAGATTCATTAGGTAAATTTGGATGGTGTAGAGGTGGTGTGTAGGAAGCTATTTTTCTATAGAATGGCCAAGTGATGACACAAATTTGGAATTTACAAAAATTGTGGGGCAACTATAAGCCAATCATGGTAAATACAATCATATACATGAATCCTAAAATATATCCTTTTTTCTTTTCAATGACCCTTATCCCTCTCTAAATTTCTTCATGTTGTGATAATAGAACAAATTTACGTTTTTAAGGAATTTTTTTAATTCTTAAATTTTGAATCATCACATCCAATTTCAAACAATGAGTATCACTTCTAAAAATTGAATTTCAAATAATGAGTATCCAACTTATAATTTTTGAAGTTTTCTTATATAACTAAGAATTTATAGAATAAAAAAAAGGATTTTAATATACACATTGAAACTTTCTCAATGGTATCATGTACAATAAAAACACCATTTAATGCAATTAACTCCAAACTATTGAGTGAAACAATTATACAATTCACTAAACAAAACAATTCTAAGTTACAAGTAGCGAAACCCACACAAGCAAATCGGGTTTTATTGGCGATTTGATTATACTTTTAGGTCTTCTTGAGGAGATTCAAAACTAATAATATAGATTTAATGATAATGCCCAATTTCAAATAAATTTAATGTGATTTATTGTTCAATGTCAATTCCAAAACTAAAGATAGGCAACAAAAATGATAAGATTGATTGTTTTTGAAAAGGAAATTTGTTCCACTTTGACATTGTGTTGACCTTGTTTATATGTGCAATAATAAAATACAATTAACAATCCCAAAAAAGCCAAGTTCCAAAATAAAAAAATTCTAGAAAAATTTCAATAAAGAAATAACATTTTGGGGATGTTTGACACAATTTAGGAAAGTCCAAGAAGATGTGAAGACAAATATAACATTTGTTAACCATATGCCTATATGTTAGCTATTATGCCCTGCCAACATTGCATTTGAATTACAATACATCTATTGAATGTGGAGGCATTGATAATTTTTATATTAAAAATCAAATCTCTATTACTAAGAAAGATAAAGTAAAATGATAATCATACAAAATGTGGGTGGTATGATAGCACACCCTAGAATACCACATCGAGTAGGAGTCTTGAGAAAATTTTACCAACATATCAGCTAGGTTGTTAATACTTATAACACATTAATATATATATTTATCAATCAAATAAGAGAGAGTGAAAAAGAGTAAAAAAACATTAAATGGCGGTGGAAAACATGGTATCCGATGGAGGTGTGGGTAGAGGGCTACAAGGTTTTCCACTCCATCCACAAGAACCAGAGGCCCTTGATCTAGGACACCTTCCTAACCATCTTAAGTATCATATTTATCTTCTTGCATTGGGAAATGGCCAGAAAAGGGTAGAAAAGCACCCCAAACATCTCTACTAATCTGTTACCACTATTAGAAGGAGGAATGTCACATCCACTTGCCACTAAGCACCTATAGACAAAAAATATATGCACTTGGGTACATTTATAGGTCCTAAAGCATACTAATGCATACATTATTCCTAAGAAATAAAACTAGTGGTTGACAACTCCTTTTTGATTTTATCTTGCACTTTACTATTTAGAGGTTTCTTGAACATCCTTTTGGCTTCACACATCCTATAGTTCAATTGGAACTTGATTGATTTATCCTTTAATGGCATTGGATACTAGCACCTAGTCAAGACAGAAGTGCCCAGTGCTCTGTCCCTCTTGAGTGCTCATGTCCCTCTCTTTCTTATTCTTACTCCTTTGACACCTTTTAACACTTTGGTTCCACCTTTTAGTTGTCAATTACTAAATTCAAACAATACTTCGTTACTTCTCTTAAATAAGGGGCAAAACACTATAAGCATTATATTTCACCACTTAAGCTTGCAAAAAGGCACAAGAGCACTACAAAGCATACATCTAGCACATTCATACAAGGGACAAGGGCTGCATTGATATGCATACACTACATAAGAGGGGAGTTCATTATATTCCATCACACACATTTTGCATACTCAAGAAAATATAGATCTAGTCTGCTATCATCATACAACTTACACAAGGGAAACCTATGGCATGTGAAATAGATACACACACATAAAGAAATATATGGAGTCTAAGATGTAGTGCAACACTCAATTATAAGTTCACTCTCTGGGTGACCGTCGAGGAGTCATTACGCATTATTTTTATTTGATGTGGTTTGTGGAGATGTGTAAGTAGTCATTTGTTTTAAATTACAAGTGCAATCGGAATCCTAAAAAGGAATACAAAGCAACAAAAGGTGATTAATAAAGAATATCTTCCGACCCAAGAGAGACTATATTTTGATCATCCGAGTAGACAAGGGCACCCATATCAGTCACTAGTGCCTGAGGAACTCCTATCCTCTTGTAGGCACTTCTTTCCAGTACGGTCCTTAGTTCTCAAACCCTCGGTGAGCCATTTCAACATTGTTCCAAACCATATCCAACACTTAGACAATCCCAATCATTCCCGGAGTTGCACAAAATTAGATAAGTCATCTTTCTCTCTCATTTTATTAGGGTGTTACACATTTGGATGCTTATTTCTTGTGCATTACTATACTTAATTACCTTAATATCATTTATTACAGTAGTTACTTTGAAAGTATTTTTAATTTAATTTAGATTAAATCATTTGGTGAACCCGACCGATCAAACCCTACCTTCTAAACATGCATCGAATTATCTCTCCTTCTTCTAAATTTATGGACCAATCCTCTTACCCATCCTATGCACCTACTAGTTCCTTGCACGGTTACCATTTCTAGTGATTTAATGCAAGTCTATACCCAACACTCTCCACACTTCAACCCTCTAATGCTCATTCTAAGTTTTAAGGTGGTCACCACTCAACATAATAAATAACCCATGGCTTCACCTCGTGTCTATTCAACCACATATTACCTCCACATTCCTACCGATGCCTCCAAAGGAAATGAAATCATTGAACAAATACATAATACACCAACCAAAATATTCCTTTATAATATTTTGCATAATGAACTAGGTTTTCATTATACATTAGAGGTTGATATACGCTCCATTCAAATTGCAAGTGATAATTCCCTTGTTGCCTTCTCCCATATTATTCAATCCCTAAAAAACCTACCACATGTCATATCATTCAGTAATGAGGATATCCCTCCTACTTCCATTGGTGATCCTTCATCACCTTTATTTATTACCATTACTATTGGCTATCATCATATCAAGCGCATACTAATTGACAATGGATCCACTCTAAATCTATGTTCCCTCTCATTACTACACAACTACAAATTCTTGATAGTCAAGATCACCAAATCCTCTACCATTTTTCATGGATATGATTCTACTACTCAAACATGCATCGGCACCATCACCTTACCTTTACAAGTTGGGCCCAAAACCCTTCCCACATTTTTCTATATCATTGATACATCATTTTAGTTCAATTGTTTACTCGGTAGACCATGGATCCATGCTATGCATGTTGTTCCTTCTACGGTTCATTAGTGCATTAAATTCTTACATGATGGATATGAGCATACTATTTCTTCCAACCCCAAACCAGTCAAATTTTTCCACATAGACACATTCATTGCCATGTCTATACCCCCACTTAATCCAATCCCCTACCATACTATAGATACATACGATGTCAATGAATCTAGTACTTCCATTACCTCTTCTACCTCCACATTCACCCCTTCCATCCCTACACATACCATTGATCTTATTTCTCCTACCATATCTCCCTCCATCACTACCACTATTCCACCCTTTACTACTTCTATTCCTACATCCACCACCCCTCCTCCTAATATCCTTGATAATGTTATCCAACAAGATAATATCCACATTGACGATTCTGATGATGAGGTCGATGTCATAGAAATTACTTGATGAAAATTTGAGTAACGTCCAATTTACTCCTCTTGAGATAGAAGAGTCCTATTTCCAAGACACCTTCATTGCTATCTGTGCGGTGAGTATGAATTTAAGCAACATTCTCCCTCTACTACAATCACGATTCCTTTCCAGGTAATAATACATACACTAGACCTTATCCCAACACCTCCGATCTGCAACTCGATCCATTTACATGTACTTTTCTCATACATGACTCTTATACGCCTCATATTCCATTCAATCCCACTTTCCTTGACATTGTTTGCACACATGAAGTCTTAACACAATTATGATTCCCACTTTTTGATCTCCTCCCCTCATTATCCCCACCTATATCATAGATATGTATTCATTACTTCTGCCTATGGCCTCCATGTCTTCCATTTATCAATGTTCCTTACATGTACATATTATTCTTCTTCGCTTACCCTCGAGATAATATTTTCTTGACTATATTGGTGGTACCCTTGACCCCAACCATAATAATATTACCTTTCCTATGCCTTTTGGCCATATCTCTATTTGCAATGATTCCTTCCTTAGCTATTCCCAAAACTTAACTTGTTGGTATGCACACAATTTTCCGTAGCCCCTTTATTGATGAATAATATATTATGGGCATGTATAATTTACGTCACACATGCTCTTTCTATGATCAACCTCACACTATCACATATTATGTCTCCAATACAAATCATATTGGTTATGACCCTAACACTAATGACCTGCTTGATGAGTTTACTTAACTCCCCACCCACAAAGAATCGGGAACTCGACTTCCCCCTCACTAGTCACATCTTGGTGACTCTCTTTTCTATCCCTCATGCTCCTTGCTTCATGTCTATCTTTTTGAGCATTTCCAAATCTTATGTATACATACTTTACCTTCACCACCCAATGATGCACTCATGTTCTCAAGGTTCATACATGACTTGTTGAGGGCATTAAATGAACCTTACTTGTACACTTGGGGGTCATCACACTTTCTCCCCCTCCATCACTATTATCCATCTCTATTATCTACTCATATCTTATCTACTACACTTCGCACTATGTGCTTCACGGTAAATATTTCCTAGCATCTGGTCTCAATAACATACAATACCTTTGTTATTGATGACACACTCTTGTTCTACAGTTCATACTTGAGTGTTGAGGGCGCAATTCCTAAATGAAAATCATATCACACACATCTAATGGGGGAAAATGTGGCTCCCCTCATCTGCACATCTTGCATAACGAAACACATAATTACTTTAACACAAAATCTACACATATTGGTTGTATTTAATCTTGTTAGGTTATATTATTTACATGTTGCACTTTGTTTCCTATGATAGTTGAATACTTAGTATGTAATTATATTTTATATACACACATGTATTCACATGGTATCTTGAAGTGAATGCAATACTTTTACGGGTTCTTACAAGATGCATGATGCTCAATATCAGGTCTTTACTAGTCCCATTGAGGCTCTTGGGGCATATACATTTTATTCTCTCCTACCACATGTCACAGGTACTATTACTACAATATTTACTACTTCTTGCCACTATCACTTACTTTTCGTTTATTTGTACATGAGTTGACATCTGTTTATCATTTTAACATGCTAATGGTGTTTCATGTGTAGCATTTTCCTTGCAAGATTCTATAAAACCATGGTTATATGTTACTTATTATTTTTATTGTTTGCCATTGTGTGTGGGTTATTACCTATGTCTTTCTTGATCATTATTTTCTTATGGCCACTTCAACTCTGATTATCTTGTGATATTGTGAGCGATGTCCCATGTATGCAACCCTCATTTTGTGGTCCCTCTTGTCTTAATAGTTGCTTGATACATTTTATTTCATTACACGTTATCTCTTTTACACTAACACTTCTTTCTAGCTTATCTTGTTTTCATGTGCCTTGGTTTCTACCATGCACATCCCATACCCCCTACAGGTAACCAATCTATGATATACATATTAGTTTTAGGTCCTATCATTTGGGCCATATCCTCCTACATTCGTCACATGCACCCCAAATGAGGGGGAAACTATTGGGTGAAAAAATCACACTTCCATTAACACAGATCTCTATAACAGAACAACACAATATAGAATAGGAAAAGGCACACATCACAGAGTAGTCTAGAATAAGACTTGGATCGAACAACCATAATAGACACTAACACCCAATATCGAGATAGTAACATTGGGCACTTGTATCCCACCTAGGCAATTGTGTCTTGTGGGTAATAATAGATAATTTCTTATTTTAGCATAGTTTCTAGTAGTTTACGGTATGGATCTACAATATCGAAACTTGTCTTTAGCTACAAAATTCAGTCACAATTCAATTACAATTTAGTTATAAATCGATTACAAATCTGAATGTTCCAATCTGCAATGGCACTTATCATTTAGGAAGTGTTATGGAAGGAGAGAAAAATAGAACTTTCTCCTAACACTCTTCTCTTGGCATGATAACACCCAAAAAAATCATCCTTTGTGAGAGATATCCCAAAACTCTCTCTTGGAGTGAGATTTCCCAAAAATCTTACCTTTGGTGACAAGATGCTCAAATTAGAAACATCTCAAAAGTAAACAAGATAATTTTTCTATCTTATACTCCCTCATACATCAGGCACACTATTTCCTTTTATAATACTTTTACATACTTATACATGTGTTACTATGATCTTTCACATATGGTACTTTGAATAATCTCTTGTCTTTCTTTGACACGTCTGTCCTTATAAGCAACAAGAAGTAGCTCACATCAACAAACACAAGCTCTAACAACACGCTAGTACACATATGATTAACCCCTAGGGTCTACCTATTTTTCCTAGTTTCAACTCTTCACATTATGGTCACTTCACACTTGACATAGCTACTTGTCCACTCGACACGCTTATCGACTACACTCCTCTCCAGATTACAAGGTACACATATTCTATCTACTTTATGTTATTGAATATTCACTTAACAACATAAAGTGGGGGAAAATGTATACACAAAATCTATGCACTTGGGTAAATTTCTAGATCTTAAAGCATACTAATGTATACACCATTCCTAAATAATAAAACTAGTGGTTGACAACTCCTTTTTTTCTTTTATCTCTTGCACTTTATTGTTTCTGAGCTTGACTGAACATCCTTTTGGATTTACACATCCTACAATTCTATCGGCACTTGACTGATTTATCCTTTAATGGCCTCGGACACTAGTGCCCACTCGGGATAAAAGCGCCTAGGTTCTCTGGACCTCTAAGGTGTTATTGTCCCACTCTTTCTTCTTCTTTACTCCTTTGGATCCTTTTCACTTCTTGGGCACCTTTTAACAATTTGATTCATCCTTTCAGTTTTTAATTACAAAATTCAAACAAGGGAATCATATATATACTTAGTTACTTCTCTCAAATAAGGGGAAAACACTATAAGCATTATTTATCACCACCTAAGCTTGCACAAAGGCATAAGAGAATTACAAATAATACATCTAGCACATTCATATAAGGGACAAGGGTTGCATTGATCTACATATATTGTATAGGAGGGGAGTTCATTTTATTCCACCACACACATTTTTCATACTTGGGAAAATATAGATCTAGCCCACTATCATCGTATAACTTACACAAGGGAAGCCTAGGGAAAGACACATGGATACACACACACAAAGAACTACATGGAGTCTGAGATGTAGTGTAGTTCTCGGTTGTAAGTTCACTCTTCGGGTGACCGGGAGGTCATTTTAACTCCACATTTTGCATCTTTTTTATTAGATTTGATGTGGTTTATGGAAATGTGTAGGTAGTCATTTGTTTTATAAATTACATGTGTGATCGAATCCTAACAAAAAAACCAAAGTGACAAAAATGTGAATAATAGAGAATATATTTTGACCTAGGAAAAATTAGTTTCTAAGCATTTGAGTAGGCACATGCACCCATATCAGTCACTACTAACTGAGGTACTCCTGTCCTCCTGCGGGTTGTTCTTTACGGCATATTCATTATTTCTCAAACCTTCGATGAGCCATTTCAAAATTGTTCCCAGCCATATCCAACACTCAAACAGTCCCGATCATTCCCATGTTACACAAAATCATGTAAGTCATATTTCTCTCTCATTTGCTTAGGGTGTTACATATTTGAATGCTTATTGCTTGTGCATTAGTGTACTTATTCACCGGATATCATTTTTTACATAGTAATTACTATGAAATTATATTTTAATTCAATTTAGATTAAATCAACACCAACACCACCTACAAACAATATCATCCTTCCACTACCTCGCGAAAGGGAGAAGGTGAGAAATAATAGGGACTAAAATCCTTTTCATGCTCCATGAGTGATAATGGGGAAAAAATGGCCATGATCCCAAGAAGGGGAGAGCTATCACAGGTGATTTGATGGCTCCCGATTGACTACGTAGGGTGTGTGTTCCAAATGGGAAATGAGAGTTTGTAAATGTTCCACCTCTAACCATACTTTTTCTACTTGAAATTTGATTTGGAAATATTCATCGACAATAATTTTTTTTATTAGAAATAGAAAAATGTCCATTTTCACATGATTAAAATGGCATAATTTATATATATATATATATGAAAAATAATATCGCTTAAGATAATTTCCAAATCTAGATATATTGTCTAGAGAGCATGGTCGAGTCCCCAAGCAAGACCATTTTTAGGTAAATATATATGGAATAAAGGGTTGAAATAGGGAATGTATCCATTTCTAGGTAGATTGAGCAAAGGGGAAAAAATAAAATAGGTGTTTCACAATCTCAACTTGGTCATAGGTGAGGCAAATGGGGTATACAATTCCCATGTGCTTAAGCCTTTCCTCAATTGGGAGAGGTGTTAACAAATTTTTATTGACATGCTTAAAAAAATTGCTTGATTTTAACATGCAAAAGCACCTAGAAAGTCTACCAAGACTTTCTTAGGGATTTACACTACTTTGACACTTGAATTCCCTATTCAACACTCTACAAAGTTTTGGTTTTCACTTGCACCTAGAAATCCATTAACACACTAGCATATTTTTTTCTTGCCTATACACTTAGAAATTATCCTATGAGTGTGTTAGACCTTTTCCTTGATCAAAAACTTAAAAATCCCACCATAACCTAGATGGACTTCTAGCTTTCTTAAACAACTTAGAACTTCGAGATCAACTTAGAGGAATTTTGGGCTTGTTCTTTCACTTAGGATCTCCACTCCATACTTCAGTGGAGTTTTTATTTTGGATTGCAAAATAAAATCCAAAGTGTGATTAGGGTTTTGGCTTGCACTAGAAATGTATAAGTCTGATCAAGATTTTGAGTTATAAAGTAACCCAGATATCTGATTTGGCATTTGTTTCCTCGATGGAACACTTATTAAACACCTTTATAACTTGGTCCAACACCTTGCAACTCCAAGATCAACAAAGCTAACTTTAGGGATTTCTCTTTCACTTGGGATCTCTACCCAAAAATTTTGTGGAGATTTTCCTTGCTCGTGCATCTAAAATATCTCCCCATCAAATATTTGAATTTTGTCTTGCCTTCTCAATCGGGATCCCCAACCAATACTTGGTAGGATTTTGGATTATAAAAGCAACTCCAAAGGAAAATTAAGATTCAAGCACTATATTTATACCACAATTTGCCAATTTATAATATTTGAAGCCCTCAAGTCTTGTAAAACTCACTCCATGAATTTAATTTGATTGAATTTAGTCCATTATTTTCGTGGTGCACCCAAATTTTAACTTAAGGTCAAATTTGGCGACAATACATGCAAAAGAAAAATACCTCCAATTTAAAATGAATATGTCATTCATGGCCTTATTACTCTACTTTTAACCAATCAAAATAAATAATTCAAACAAAAAATATAAAATATAAAATATAAATTTATTATATTTATTGTAAATTTTATTTTATGGAACACGTAATTTGTCCATTTATAACCATAATAAATCATTTTAAACCCTTATTATCAACTATTTAAAGAATTATAAAAATTATAATAATCATAAGTTAATGTTGATTGAAATATTATATAGCATAGAGAAAAGGAGCCAATGATCATGAACCTAAAGTTAGGGGGCTGTTAGGGCCATTTAACTATATATATACCCTTTAAAAGATTATGATTTTTTTAATGTGCATATTTTCTTTTATGCATTTAAATTATGTGGAATTTTTTTAAGGGATTTAAATTGGGAACTTTTGAATACAAAGGAAATTAATATGAGCCTTTACTTATGAATAAATCGCTCTTTGGGGCAACCTATGTGTCACCATTTTATTGGCTGATTTGTAGATGTGACTTGTGTTATTGGCTACCTTTTTTTCTAAATTTTAAGTGTGAAAATGATAAATGTTGACTTTGATTTTGACAACTAGTGGTACTATACTTCACATAACCACTCACAATCATTGGCTTATGCACAACCATTGGCTTATTTCCCTAGGTTTATACATTATACTCATATTTTCTCTTAGATGTGCCAATTACATTGAGCATGACTATTTTTTTCGCATTCATTTTCATGGTGTTTTCACATGTTAAGAAACAATTATGTTTTTTCTAATGGGGTCAAATGTGTTTTTTATTAAATTTAATATTTTAAAATTGTGTCACAATTGTTTTCTCTTGTCACCATTTTGAAAGTTGAACTTTCGATGAAGATAATTGTAAAATTTATGTTTCAGACTTTATATTATTTATTTATTTAAGAGTTTAGTGATTTATAATAGTTTTTAAAAACAAATATCTTAATGACAATTGGTTTTAAAATTATTTACTTTGCGTCCCTTGCATTATGATTATTGTCAAGAATCCAATATAAATGTCATTCTAATAAATCACAAGCTTTTTGTAATAAAGCAATGTATCTCTTGTTGAGGATTTCATTGCATAATAATTATTTCTCTCTCACATACAAGTTTATCTCTATTAGTCTACCCCCACAACTACATATATTAATCAATGCATAAGGGTAGTCACAAAATCATGCACTTACTACTATAATTATACATGAGTATGTTGTTTTATATATGGATCTTGAGTAAGAAAAGTATTCACTAATTGCTCATCCCCTAGTATTGTTGTCAATTTAGTCAGTCATGGTCATTGATTATTTTACACATTCATCGAGTTAATTGCACATATTTTTTCATCTCTCAGGGAGTCTCAACTATCGTTAATTACTCAGTTTTCATCTCTAGTCTTTGACTAGGGTGCCTAGGATGGATTAGGGTGCCCATGGGTGCTCCGATCCTCATTCCTAGGTTCCTGCCGATAATACTTATTTCTCATTTAGATGTTCGAGGTCAGTCTTTATAATTTTTCCTCCCATTCCCTTAGGTACTAATTAACATGTCAGGTCATTAGTGTCAAAATTTGAGCAAGATATCCTTGTATAAACACAACATACACACTACCTTAAGGGAGGACTATTTCTACTAAGGGATAGTTATCTAGATAAGGAAATGGGCTGCATTTGAGAACTATTCGGAGCACACACTACATAGGAATGGGAGTTTATTCTATTCCATCCACCATTTAGCATTTTTATCTAGTTATTTCCCCCTACATTTGGCATCATTGGAATTATGACACCCGAGGCACATGATTGCACACACAAGCACATAGAACTACATCGGGTCTAAGATGTAGTGTAACACTCAATCATAATTCCATCCATTTTGCAGATGAGGATAGTATGATCCATTCATTTTCATCTTTCATTTTTGGGGTTTGATGATTTTGTGTGGGGTTTTACAAGAGATTATTCATTGGTGATTTACAGTGACATTAGTGAAGCAAGTGTGACACCAACTAGATCAAAGGAAAAATATTGCAAGGGTTTAACAACCTTATCGATTCAATTTCGAGTCAATCCACAAACCATGAAACCCATATTTTAGATCGGGGTGCCCAAAGGTGCCCTCTGTACCTCCTCTCTAGGCATCCTAGTCTCGGCCAAATCTACCACTTCTGTAATTTTCTAAGGTTCATCATGACATCTATCTCCATTTAGAACATCACTCTGTCTAGTCCCAAATTATTGCGAGGTAAGTTCTTTTTAGGTTAGTAGCTTCATCCCTCACTCATAAGCACCCGGACTAGAATCTAAGTAAGTGGAACATTATATTCCTCCAGTTCATTTCATTTTTTCATTATATTGTCACCCTTTTGTTCTCTTGGACACTCACAAACCTCCATTAAATACTCACCCCTCCATATACCCATTAAAATATCACAAATCCCACCCAAACCACCTAATACCTCATTTTGACCAACCAAAGTCCCTTGTGCAATCACAAAGGAGACCCAAAACTCATTCTCAGAGCATTCCTAATTTTCCACAGTAACCGGCACCAGTTACACCCAACCGTCATCGGTCACCCTTAATCGGCATCGGTCTCTGTATATGCCCATACAACCTAGAATAGTGACCTATCCACCTAATTCCACATCACCCTTATTCACTGTGATCTTCCCGAGACCTCTGTCATACCTACGAGACCCGAACCCGAGTTGTTTGACCTTGGATCTTATTTTAACCTAGCTTTGTTAGATTATATCTTTCTTATTATGTTTCAAGTGAGATACCTAAAGCATTTCAAATTAAAATAGGATTAATTTTACTACTCACATTAAATTGTTTTAAATAGTGGGTGATGATAGATGTCTAGGAAGTATCACACTTCTTGGATCTAGCACACGCTAGTTCACTACACATATTTTTAACTCTTTTTGGTGGTCTTGCTTTCCATTACAGTAGTTCCTCCTAGCCAAAAATAAGTTCTCATAATTAGCTTTGGATTCAATTCATATGCGTGCAACAACTCATCAACCAACATTTCAATAGGTATTCCTCCTATGCTCATTACCCTATCTGTTTCATCAATATTTCAAAGAAACATCTAAGAATCAGGTGAAACATTTTGCACGCTGGTGGGACCCATCGAGGTTCCTTGCATTTTATTCATTCCTAGGAAAAGTTGTGTGTTTTCTTCCATTCTGAAAAGCATACACATTAATTTTCTTCCTCGGTAACCTTCTTTTTCTTTCTATTTTCTCTAAAAGAAACCTTTCTTTTGGTGTACTTAAAAAGAACCATTTCTTCATGTTTTTCTACATTTTAGTGAAAGAGCATCCCTCTTCCTCTTCATCTATTTGTGTCATCCAACTTCACATTTCGATTTGGGCTTAAAATAAGTGCATTGCATTCTAATTTATCGCATTAGCTCACATTAATTGTGGGCAAGCTATACGTTGGAAGTCATTCCCAGCTGATGGTTGACAAATGAATCGTAGAAAGCACATCTCTCTCTCTCTCTCGAGTCTTGCCACATTGCACAAATTCTAAACAAATACATATTCTTAAACAATATCTTTCCTAGGAACACTGTCAATGATGGTACTGATATGAGGATTGATAGGTAGTCCCCAGCTCATTGTTCTATCAATTCATACTTCAGAGTGAAGCCCGCCCCCGCCATAACATACCTGAAACCTCACCTTTTAGATCTCCTTATTTGTAGGAAGTCATCCTCACCAAAATAATCTATTTTATAGTTCATGAGTCAGTCCTTAGATAGCATAAGCTAAACAAACATAATAGAAAAGGCACTCCTAGGATCACATTTTTCTTAGTGTTTCTTCTTGGCTTGCATTTTGAGGTGAGAGGTCACATTCTTCATTTACTTTTGTTTCTCCTTGCATGCTCCTCATCATAGTTGGTGTATTTTGACTCTTTTTGAGTACGTCTGGACCATATTCTCATCATTCTCAGAATTCTGGGTTTGATTCCTCATCAGATTTTAATTCACAACCACTTTTCTTTCATCACTATTTCAATTTCATAGTGACCGGTGTCGGTCCAGCAACCATCGTCAGTTACCCTCTCACCATCGTCGGTTATACCAAACCGCATCGATTCTAGGTCCTTTTGTTAACCTACCCAAAAGGACATTTTTATTCATCTTCTTCAACTTTTCAGAGTCCCTGTCACTACTATCATTCCCATTGGCCTTGTAAAACTCATTAGATTTGGCATACCTGCTAGATTTGACTGTATACCTTGTTTTTCACTCATTATCCATTTCCCACAGTGACCGGTCATGGTTACCTATAACTAGCATCGGTTTACCCTAACCGGCATCGGTTAGCCTATGTCATTTACCAACTAACATTTGGTACCTAATCCACTTTTTACCACCTATTTCACCTGTCCCTACTATTTTTTGTGTCATTTACAGAGAAGCGGCCCAACCCGATCAGTACTGGTTCACATGGTGTTGACCCAAAGACAAGCAAGCGCACTCGTATTCCACACTAGTTTTCAACCACTCCCACCTATTCCTTCACCACCTTCCATTTTATCACCAGCCATGGATCCTATTCAACCTATCACTATCGCTACCAAAGATGAGGAGTTCACACGACTCCTTGACAAAAACCCTACCGCCTTGTAATTTTATCTTTCCCACTCGTCCACTCGAGATGCCTCGGGTCAGTTGATATATGGCATGCCCGTATCTATCCCCTAGATCTCATTCCCACTTCTGTGTTAGCCCCATTTGGTTCCACGCTACCTACCTCCACCTTACCCCCAGTTGTTTCGTAGCTAGGTCATATACCCGTTATGACTGTCACCATGCATCTGCATTACCTCCATTGCACTCCGCCATATCCATCATACCTTCAAAAACTACCCAAAACGTAACCACATCCACCCCTAATGTCTCGCATATACCCATAGCTACATTACCACCTCCAGTATCGGTGACCCCTACCCCTTTTCAGAATGTGGTCCTTTCCATTCCACAATTGTTAGCCCCCATTACCACTAGGGTTATCACAACCCTTCCACCACCATATACATACTATCACTAGCCTCTTAATTCATCTATTATTCACTCTAGGTATGTACCCCCTATTTCACTTGCCTTCTTCTCAATCAACCTACATGACATCACCATATACTGGAGTTCCACCCCCATTATATGCCCAAAACCAACCCTCTCATGCTACAGGAGGCACCCAATCATCGCAACCTACCAAAGACTTAATCAAATTGATGTTGGACAAGATGTAGACATTGGAAGCATCGGTTTCTGGCTCTGCTGAACACTCTCACCTACAATGAGATTTGCAACACACCCATCCACCCATCCATTCCTATGCATCAAGAGATGCCTAAATTCATTTGTTTCAATAGCAAAGAATACCTATAAACAACATTTGCGGTCGTTCAAACATGGGTGCTACCTAATCACTCAGGATGATGCTTTGCTCCTTAGAACCTTTCCCATGTCTCTGACTAGACATGCATTAGATTGGTATAGTGGGTTACCTAGAAACTCTATATTATCATTCAATCAAGTATCCCAAGCCTTCTTGGATCACTTTTCAATATTTTCAAGAAGGTTACCATGACCGACCTATACTCCATGCGTTAGTATGAGGACGAATCTATCGCAAGTTTTTTTGCTCGTTGGCGTAGCCTGATCAATCAACTCACCTTCCAACTACCACAAACAGAACTCATCGAACTCTTTACGTGAGCTTGTGCTAGACATATCTCACCTACCCTGCAGGTTCAAACCTTCCAAACATTTGACGAAGCATTCACTATGGCACAAAATTTAGAGATTCGTGTCATCGAAGAGAAGAAAATCCAATTACGCAATAAGAATCAACATTCAAGTTGAATGATACCTCTTCTTCTTCCAAACCATAAAATAATTATTCAAAAGCTAAGGGAAATGCAAACGTAGTGGTACTCAAGGCTGGCCCAACTCATCCATCAAATCAGGCTACCCCTCATCTAATCTCTCACCCGTCCAGACTTTTCAATTCAGACGAGAACAACAGAAATACACCCCAATTAGGGAACCTTACTCTTATTTCTTAGAAAAGCTTATCAAAGATGGGGCTATCACCCTTCCACCCATAAAACCACACACTAGTTTTGATCTACTACCCCATGCCCATGTATAAAGAACATGACTTCTGTAATTATCATCGAGTAAAGGGTCACAAGTGATGGCAATTGCATCACTTTCAAAAACATTGTCCGAGAAATGCTCGAGAAAGGTGAGTTAACCATGGATAACCCTAATGCACATGCTAACAAAACCTACGCATCTTCAAGAAACCATTTCCTAATCATGCCCCTTCATTTGATCAAACCGGTGAGGCCTTAACTCATGATACCCATACCCGCAGGTCCACACTATTTTTAGTGACACACCTTTTGCTTCCCATATTCCCTCCATAGAGGAGATTATATCCCACAATCCTCCTTCCACATCGGAAGAAACCAACCTCCCATGTTCTTTCACCCATAGAGGAACACCTTTCACCTCCTTCCTCACCTATGGAGGTGTCTTTCGCTAACATCAAGACCATTTCAACTTTGGCTTCTCCGCCTAGAGAACATATACCCACAATACTTCTTCAGTCCATGGAGTTTACTTATTTAGCTCCTCCACCCATAGAGGAGCTCCCATCATCTTCTCCCCCTATCATAGACCCTATCGAGATACCTTTGCCTCTTGGTGAGCATTCTCCATCAGCTACCCAAGATCCCGCAAACCTACTTTCGGCTCTCTTACCCACGGAAGCTGAAGCTAGCCAATTCCCCGTCTCTAAGACACATTTTACGGGAATTTCCATTAGGTCCTCTTCAACTCCACCTACAGATGTTTCATTCTCACATTTTGATGATCACTTAGATTATGTGGATAGGGCCTTACTATGTGGGTGACTTTTGCTTCCCATCTCAACGCAGATGCAGTTGTCACATGCTGATACTTCCACTATCTACCTAAAAATATTTCAACTAGTTGAACCGAACACAACCACTTCTATCACAACTTATTCCATGAAACCCATCATAGCTCAACATACACCCTTACCATAAATCAAACTACATCTAAACCCAAACCCACACCTACAACATCTTCCTCGAATAAACCTATTACCATTTTAGGGATCACCCCAACCACCAGCCTTACTCATCCACCTATCAAATTGGATTTAGCTACATCCTCCAAAGTCAACACCATACCTACTCCGGCACCCAAACAGAAGAACCAAACCCATAGAACTCATACCCTTGTTGTGTTAATCACACCTGCACCTATCCCATCCATCTTAGGACCTCATCTTCCCAACACGAGTTAAGAAACCTCCACCCGTCACTAAACCAAAAATACAACAGCCCACTCCTTCCTCGCAAACCTCTAACCTACCCAAGTGCCCGACACGACTTACACCCACACTTGCAACATCTCTACCACCCATAGCCCCAATACTCTCTGTAACTTCTTCACTACCCATTACACTTCAGTCTTTGTCTCTCACACCCCTTGCACGACTTGCATCATCTACCTTCACAACACCTCCATTATCCCCCTAGGTAATTCTTCCTCTTCTCCCATCTCGATTTTATTTCTAGACCTCTTACACCCATATCACCTTTACCCAAGAAGGTGCAACCCAAAGCCAAAACTCTTCTACCTCCAAATAAGGTAGTCAAAACAACCACACACCCTTCTACTGCTCATCTACCATACCCCTGCCCAAACAAACATGACCGACACGCAAGACCACGCCAACACCCAAAACCATATCTCAACCTATTCCCCCTCCTACAAGGACTATTCCTCAACAATCAGTCATACCTACACCCAAACCCACTTTCACCTCTCATTATGACCCACTAGCGGGGTTCTATGCCAAAATTTTAACCAACCTCCTTGAGACTTCTGTTATCACATTACCGCCACTCAAACCCAAGCCAAAAGGGTTTGATGACCCTAAAATTTGTGCCTACCATCGTGTGCCAGGGCATGATGTGGAGAATTAAAGGCCTTGAAAACCGTCCTTATCCAGTTGTGTCCTCTCGGAAGCCAACTTTGACAATGACGACCTTCTCAATGAGGACCCTGCCTCACCGACACCCATTCCCACACTTTGTCCACTCAACAACCACAACCTCCACCCCCACAAAGATCGAGAACTTTCCACACCACCACCTAAATTTAGTTGTGCCCACTCACCTCATAGGGTTTTCTCCTCCCAGTAGGTTTTTTCTCATCATGTCGTTATACCACTCACCCTACACCTTCTCCATTTGCCAACTCCTCAAATCAACATGATCCATGTTACTACCCATGCTCAGAAGGATAAAGGTAAAGAAAAGGAAATTGACCCACCAACCAATCCTATACCCAACATACCATCTGCACCCATACCTAAAATCACTATTCGTGGCCCACATACCCCATTTCTAATGGATTCGCACATCACACCATGCTCAAACAATTACACTGTCTCCCCTCAAAATGTCCTTATATGACCTTATTCAAACCTCGAGTCCCATCGTTAAGCTCTCATGGAGGTTCTTCAATCTATTAAGGTTTTTTCCAATGACCCTACACCCGTAGCCTCCATCATCACACCTCACCATGTAGCTTCTCTTAAAAATTACCACCTTCATCTTCATCCCACCCTATTAACCAAGTATCCTCCTTAGCTTCTCAAAGGAAGAGATTGCGCCACACAAAAAATGATGACCCAAACTAGCTCTCTTCATCTCTATCCACATCAATGACATATGGGTGCAATGGGTGATGATTGATGGGGGTGCTAGCATTAACATCTTTTCATCCCATGCATTCGCTCAAATGCGCATACCTAATAATTTCATGTATAAACATCTGGTCATGTTGCATTCATTCAATGACATTATCACCTTCACACTAGGAACCATCATCCTCCATGTTCATGTGGGCCCCTACACTGTCCTAGAATTATTCTACGTCTTGAAGGGGGAGTTTCAATATAACTTGTTGCTTGGCAGACCCTAGATTCATGTCATGGGGTGCATTCCTTCCACTTTACATCGTTGTGTAAAGTTTGAGAATGAAGGACATACCTATACTATCCCAGCTGATCCATCACCTTTTAAAACATGCAACATGTTTTACTGACCCAATGATGTGCTCATACCTACTAAAGCATCTACCTCTGCGACCACCGCTGCTTCGTCCTACACTCTCTCTTACCAATACCGTCTCCACCTCCACCGCACATGCCTCTTCCGCTCCTACCGATGCCACAACCTCCACAGCCAACCCATCAGCTTCCCAATCCGTTAACACCACCTCCACATCGACCTCCAAAACATCATCTATTTTAGCTACCCACATACCAACCACTGATCCCTTAGAAGGCATTTTTCAATGCCCCACTGGGGAGAGTACCGCCTATATAGTGTCAACACATTTCTTACTCCACAAGAGTATGGGATTCTTAACCAACACCCTATGAAATTATTCACCAACACCTCACTATGATCACCGCACAGAGACGAACCATCCTTTATGGTCCTCCTCACCTTCGTACTAGTTTCACTGTGGGGAAGGACTTGATTGTTTTATGATCATCGATAATGGAAAACAATTCAAAAAAAAAAAACATTACAAAAAGTTTGCGATGCCTTCGACATTCATTCGGTTTCTCATCACCTTATTACCCACAAATTAACACCCAAATCCACTAACAAAACCCTAAAAAAATTCTCATGAAAGTGGTTAACAATATTGGGAAGGATTGGCATACACACATTCCTTTTGCCTATGGGCATACCACACTAGTATTCACACTTCCACTAAACACAATTTTCTCTCGGTCTACGGTACCAAGGAGGTTCTACCTCTTGAAGTCTAGATTCCCTCACTCCAAATTTCTCTCCATGACATGCTCAATGATGACGACTTTCATTAGGACCATTTAGCATAGCTAGAGTTATTAGATGAATGTCATCTTAACGCTCTTGACCACCTTCAAGTTTACCAAAAATGTATCAAACGTTCCTATGACAAGCATGTCCATGAATGAACCTTCCAAGTTGGTGACATCATCCTGAAAGAAAATAAACATGTAACCAAAGTAGAAAAAGTAAACAGGGAAATTTTTCTCCTAATTGGCTTGGACCATACATTGTGACTCATACTTATGGATCAGGTGCTTATCATTTATCTTCACTTGATGGTAAACCTAAACCTGAGCCCCTTAACGCCTTGCATCTTTGACCATTCTATTGTTGAATTTTATTCCTACCTCACCTTTTGTCTCTTTCCATCCTCATCCCTTGAGCACTATCCACTTCATACACCTTACCAACAATTAAACAAGAATCATGTGAGTACCCATCACTTGTTATCTTCTCTTGAATATGTGTACCATGGCGTTGTATATATAGCATGATTCTCATGGATTCTTTTTGTCTACCTTTACATGAGATCCCATGGTCGTTTACTTGTCGTTCACCTTTCCTTTTGAAAAAGAATCCTATTCTCCACCTTGATCTTGTCCATGACTTCAAAGCCCTCCCATGGGATACAACTCCTTGAGTCAAACTTCTACTAAAAGATGACTCCCTCAAAAGGACATCTTCCTCTCAACAATTGTTGTTCAGTAAATAGACTATTCCCTTGAAGGAAAACTATGTAAAACTCTTCCAAAAAAAAAAATGAGAGCAACCAAAGCTTCCCGCATTGATCAGCTTCACGAAGACCTCAAGGAGTTAAATTTTCTTCATCCCATATAGACTTCCTACATCGATCAAGTCTATCTCAAATACAAGTCAAAACAATAAAATTTTTAGTCATGGACTTGCCCATTGTGACCTCAAATCTCTTTCCCAAAGAGCATGCTACCTCATACCATATAACAAATCAACCACCTTTCACCCTTCTCACCATTCCCACTCCCATTTCCTACTGCCTCAAGGGACCTCTCAGAAACCAAGACATTTGGTGATCATGTGACTACTTTTCACCATAGAACAATCAATCATGCAATGTCTTTAGGGTCTTACATTCATCACCTCCTCCAAGGTATGATCTACTCGGTATGATCCTAACCAATCAAGTGGATTTCTTTCCCCTCTTATCTTTTAGCCATTTTTATTTACGTTTTGATTACCTTATATAGGACTTGGTCCTCGACGCTTACCTTTGGGGTAATCTCCTTCTTCTTTCACCACAATCGACCTCACCTACATCACTTTACCTATAACCCACCCACATCTAACAGACCTAAAACCTACTAACTCATTTTCATACCTCATCATATTCTTCCCTAGCTTATGGGAGAACTACATCACTCGAGGTCCCTTTTATTTTCGGGATCGTGTAGGTAGCACTCCGAGGCATGGGGCCCTTGGAGGTTAGCTCGGCCACTCTCTACTCTAAATAATTAATCTTTTATCTTCCTAACATTATATCATACCCCACTTAGTTTCCCTTGTATACCCAAAATTGGAAATTAAACCACATACATAACAAATTGCTTCATATTTTAATCCTCATTACAACATACATTTATTATACCTACCATTTCTCTATCATCATTATGCATAGATTATACCACATCTCACATATGACCCATATTATCATTCATTGCACAAAATAATAAATCACAAATTCACCTACTTTGAACACAACCATGCCTAAAACCTGACACATCCATACCTAAACTAGACCTGACTTGATCCATGTTTAAAACTCCGACACATCCATACCTAAACTAGACTCGACTCGATCCATACCTAAAACTCCGACTCAATCATGCCTAAAGCCCGACTCAATCCATGCCTAAAACCTAACTCAATCCAAGCCTAAGACCTGACTTGATCCATGCCTAAACCAACCTGACTCCATCATGCCTCACTCCCCTAATCTCTGTCCATATCAAAACATCAACAAATCAAGAATCTCATGTATCTCATCATATAAATAAATGTGTATCTCAATACAACATACATGGATAGCCCATCATGTCCATCATTTCAAAATCATCGACATGCAAGCCGATACTCAATACAAAATGTCATCGGCACATAGGTCAGTCTTGTATATAATAAAATAATGAACTAATACAAAATCTCTTCTGGTGCATACTATAGACACCAAATTTGGGTCTTACGACTCCCTGTACCCCGTATCTCATCCTGCAACCTAACCCTACCTCACCACCTAAAACTTACACACTTAATTATTTATTAATTACCTTATAATTAATAAATCCACATCTCCAACCCTACCACCTCACCTCGCCACCTCACCATGACCTAGCCCTAACCCTAAACTAACTTAATTAAGACCTATGACTTGGTCCAGACCCACACCCATGACTCATCACCCCTCACCCGCATCAAAACGAGCCTAATAATGACTTGACCAAGCCCACAACTGACCCCTCGGGAGAAAAGGAGGGAAAGTTGGCTATTTTTAGTAAAAATAGCCAACTTTGACTTGACTGATCGATTGGTCCCTACTGGACCGCCGTCGGTTATGCAACCACCATCGGTTCCCTGTAAATGACCTACCCCAACCAAAATGCAAGGATCTGAATTCATTTGTGAAAAAGAGACAAGTGAGAGAAAGAGAGAGGAGGTTGCAGAGAAGAGCATTGAGTCCAAGACTGTAACTGATCAACGAGATCACTGTCACACTCATCCAAGCATTGGGAGAGTCAGAGGATAGCTTCATCAGCTCACTTTCGATTGTCGGATCATCCCACCTGAGCTTTGCCTTCGTCACCACATTCCTCGGACCTGTATTCTCATCAGAAAGTAGTAAGTAGTATCTTGTATGCTTCTAGACTCTACTTCGTGAACTTTTGATTCATAGTAATTATAAGCTCACCCCTGGATCTAACACCCGGCAGCACCCTACACTTAACCTTCATTCATCCATCCCTATATTGCCTAGAAGATAGCTTTCTCACTCTCTGAGTCTTCTCCATTGCCTTACTATTCCCCCCAACCATCTACCAACCTTAAAAACCCCATAACCACCCTATAATCAACCTCTACCTAGAAGCCCCTGAATCACTGCCCCTACCGATATCGGTTATCCCCTACCGGTAGCGGTTTTATAACCACGGTCGGTTATCTAGTGACCGGCATCGGTCACTGTGACTTATACCAAAACCAACCTTTCACCTATTTATCTCCTAACAACCTCAGATTCAGCCTGGTCTATCCCTGTAACTTGATCTGAACGTATCAATAACCAGTGACCAAACAAACAGAATGACGTTTTATTATGGGTAGTTTAGTCTCTATTGCTTTTAGTAACGAGGTACCTAAATCATGATTTCGCAATAGCTTCTTTATTATCATTTGCAATAATTTATATTAAAAGGGAACTGACCACCTTCGAAAGGAAGTTTAGTATTTCCTGGGCCCAAGGCAGTTCCCTTACTTATTGTCTAACTAAAATCTGGTGGTCTTGCATTCTTATTTACAGGTAGTCCTTCCCAGACAAAAAGGAGTTCTTCACAATCGGTCTGATCTCTCTACGGTATGCGCACACCTTCCCAACACTCAACAGGTATTCCTCCTAACCCTAACCCCTTATCTGTTTCTCAAGAGAATGAAAGGATAGAAGCAACTCTATTCTGGAACTAAAAATTATGTGTGAAACATTTTGGCACGCCCGGTGGGACCCTATTCGGGTTTCTTTCTTTCTTGCTTGTTTTCATATAGGGAGCACACTTGTTGTTTCTTTCTTCTAAATATTCACAAAATATTTTGTCATTTTGGTACAAGAACTTATCTTTATTTTGCATATTTGCATTAGTGAAAGTCATCTTCTTGACCTCTTCTCTTTCTTTGCTTCATCGAATATCATTTTTTATTTGGGTTTAAAACACGTGCATCACATTCTTGCTTACTTTTTTAATTCTAGTGAACGTAGATTAAGTAACAGGTCATACACGTGGGGGTGATATCCACGGTATTGATGATAAATTAATCTTACTCTCACTGCACAACACATACCAAATCACATCATAATCTACACAACATCTCAAACATCCCCCCCCTTTCCCACGGTATTCCTCACTTTGATTGAGGTAGCCTTACAAGCCAAAACAAACTTGACATCTCCCTTAGGTCTTTTGTTTAGGATTGACATCATCTTACATCTAAGGTATAAGCCCAAAAGTGATTAAAACTAATCCTAAGGTTAGTCTCTTGATTTGCTTGTGCATCTTGCTTGTTTTCTGTTTTTCTTTCAGTGTTGTTTCTCTGTTATATCCTATCTTAGTTATCACTTCAAACAGTTTGGTGGGTATACTAAGCCTTGTTATCCCCAAACCAGCAGCCTCTTACATTCTCTCTTTTCCTTCACAGTGATTGGCACCAGGTCCTATTCTACCGACATCGGTTACCTGACCGACGCCGGTTACATCTATCCGACATCGATTCTTAGACCGATATCCCGATTACTTATGTTTTACTGATTCTGACAAACCAGTAACTTACCAATTCCAACATTTTGTTGCATTTTTGTTCCTAATTGACTAATTCTCTGTTGTATCCTCTTGTCCATGGTTGTTATCACCCGGAAACAAGCCATAGCCATGGTTTCACATGCTTGTTCCGTGTCTTTGCCTGAGTCACCCCCTTCGCATCCTATGGGGAATCCTACAGACACCAATGCTTTTCCCAAGATCTTTATCGGAGATCTGGATTTTGCTAAATTTTTGGATGATAATTTTGGCACCGTCATGCATATTATTTTTGTCTCATACCCCTGACCGTACACCCGACGGTCAGCTCCTCTTGGGTATGCCTATTAGTATAGCCACCCACTTAGCTCCTTCCCCACCTAATAACTCCACCCCACCATCTTCATCCTTAGCCCCATCTCCTGTGCAGGATTCGATGGTCCATACTTGCACTAACTCGCTTTCCTTTGGTTAATCTGGGGCCCCACATATCACTACCGTCCAATGCCCCTACCTCATCCCTCTTGCAAATTGCCTCTTTCATAACTTGTTCTCTACCACCTATCCACATGAGCTTTCCCTCTCAGGCTCCGCCCACCTTTTCATTTCCGCAAACACATCCGGTGGCCTCAACATCTTATATAGGACACCCTTATTCAGTTGCCCCAACACATTCATCATCAATACCTTATCAACATTTAGCCCCACCATTGTCTAGTAGCGGCTCTTGGCCCAATCCTCCTCTGTTTACGATGACAACACCATCATCTAACCCAACCAATGATTTAATCAAACAAATGATGGACAAGATGCAAAATCTTGAGGCTTCTGTTTCAGGAAGCCGTAACACCCTGACATACGAGCAAGTTTGTCGGGAGCCTATTCATTCTTTTGTCCCCCTTCATACATATCCTCCTCAATGGGAATTACCAAAATTCACTCACTTTAATAGTAAGGAGGACCCTCAACAACACTTGCGATTGTTTAGACATGCTTGCTATCTGATTGCTCATGACGATGCCTTACTACTCTGTACCTTTCCCATGTCCTTATCAGGACCTACCTTGGAGTGGTATAGTGCTTTAGCCCAACACTCAATCTTCTCCTTTAACCAGTTAGCCCAATCTTTCTTGGATCATTTCTCCATCAATATTGCCAAGAAAGTATCCATTACCGATCTCTATGCCATCTGAAAATTTGAAGATGAATCTATCATAGATTTCATTGGACGATGGCGGGGCCTCATCAACCAACTTACTTATGCCTTACCTCAGGCCGAGCTCATCGAACTTTTTACGTGGGCCTATGCTAAACACATTTCTCCCACCCTCCAAATTCAAACTTTCTGCACCTTTGATGAGGCCTTTACTATGGCTCGGAAACTAGAGGTTCGGCCTTAGAGGAGGAGAAATTGAAGTTGTGCAACAAAAACTCAAATTTCTGAACCCAAGACTCCGCCAACAAACCCAACACCACCAACTCTCACGCATCGGCTGCTTTGAAATCAAAAGGATCTGTACATGTGGTAATGGTCAAATCTCAAGCACCGTCTTATACCCAGCCAAAATCCACCTATAAGTATAAAGCCGAGCCCATCAAGTACACTCCCTTGGGAGAAACTTATGATGTGATCTTGGACAAATTGCTTAAAGCAAGAGCTATCACCTTGCCTCCTGTTAAACCTCACTCCGGGTTTGATTCCACCCATGCTATACCTTCTTGGTATAAATAAAATGACTTCTGTAACTTCCATCGCGTGAAGGGACACAACCACGAAAACTGTAAGATGTTGAAAAACATAGTGTAGGAAATGGTTGATGCAGGGGATATAACCCTCGATAATCCTAATGCCCCTGCTAATCAAAATTTAAAAATCTTCAACAAACCATTTCCAAACCATTCCTCTAACAGTAACACAAACCAAGAAACCTTAGCCGAGGAGAAGAGTGTGCATGAGATCCATGTGGTTTTCAACTCCCAACCAAGGGCTTCCATCGAAGAAATTTTGAATCAAGCCTCTTCACCGATGCAAGAGTCCTCGCCCCCTTCTCCTTCATCAAGACAAAAGGACAGCCTGCTATTCCTTTACCCATAAAGGAGCCAACTACCCAGAGTTATTTTATCATAGAAGAGCCTTCTTACACCACATCCCTACAAGATCGTGAGCGGATGTTATCCAACTTATCTATTGCCCAAACATCTCCTTCCACCACTCTTGCTGCAAAAGAAAAAGGATTGCCACTTTTTCTCGTGTCCTTAGAAGAGAAACCCCTCAAGCCTACATCACCAAATTCCTTAATCATGACAGATCCTCTAGAACATGCCCTCCTCCCTATCAGTTCTTCATCGCCTAAATCTTTCCAGTGACCGGTTGACCCCTTAACTCCCATTGATACAACGCCTCATTCACCCCCTATATCACACCCCCAGTGGACCGGAATCACAACCCACTTCTCTTCCATATCAAAATGCCCATCCATACGTGAAGATTGTCATCCCCCAGAAGATAGACAACTCTTATGGGCACGTTTGAGAACACCATGCTCTACTCAAATGCAAATGACTAATCCAGACACCTCTACCATATACCCGAAGTTTTTACAAAAGCTCAAAATGCCTATGTCCTCACCTCCACCCCCCTCATCTCTGCCAAATACCTCATCAACCTCTATCAACCTAACCAAACCTTCCCCTACGCTTGGGACTTTACCAATACCCAGCCTGACACACCCACCTAAATGGTTAGACTTATCCAAAGATAAGGCCGTCAATCCACCTAGGAGACAGACCCAATCTCCTCGAGTCCAATCTATGCCTCCACCACAACTAAAACCCTCACCCCCAATCACACCAGTAACAAGCAGGACTGCTCTTCAACCCTCACCGTCACACCTACCTTCTATATTGGGGCCTCACCCCTCCACCTTGCCTCAATACACCATGCCTCCCACGTCTTCTTTAACATGACCAGTACCTTCTGCACCCATAATAAAATCCAAAGGCATCTCAACACTATTGCCCCAAGTATCTCGGCCTACCTACCAACCCTAAGAAAACTCGATCCTAAAGGACTTGTTTCTTGTCACTCTACTTTACCCGTGGTTGTTTCCTCGCCACCACGTCATCTAACCCAACTAAACATGGCTTCGCACGCAGAAGAAGTCACGCCTGATTAAACCCATCATCAAAATCCCTTGCCTAAACCACCACTCGTACAAACCACTCATACCCAACCGTTACCAAAACAATCAATAATCTCACCCACTCAATCAATAGCCTCATCTTCATTTGACCCGCTCAAAGGATCTTATGCCAAGATCCTTGATATGCTGATAGAGGATGCGACCATTTCCCTACCCCCACTTAGACCCTATGATCCATCTAAACCTTGACCTATAGGTTATGATGAATCTAAAATCTGTGCCTACCACCACACACCAGGACACAATGTAGAAGGATGCAAAGCTTTGAAAGCCATCCTTCGCCAGTTGCCTATCTCGGATAGACAATCTCAGAAAGACAACTTACGGAGAGAGAAGCCCCTAGCTTCGATCCCTTCTCCTATACCACCTGTCCCCGCCTCACCAAAATCTATCATCATTGCAACCCCGCCTCTCAAGAACAATGACTTATCCCCATCTTCCTCCTCTCGTATTCATGAGATCAACATGATTAGCATTGCTACTCAAGGTCAGAAAAACAATGGAAAAGCTAAAGAAAGCACACTGCGCAACCTCTCTTTCTTCTTCTGCCATCCCGATCACACCACCACCTAAAGTGGTTATTTGTGGACCTGCCTATCCAGTCTCTGATGGAGTTGCCCATCGTACCATGATCAAACAACTTCACCAATCTCCTATAAAAATGACACTTTATGATCTCATTCAAACATCTGAATCTCATCGACAAGCTCTAATTGAGATCCTCCAAGGGATAGAGGTCCTACCTAACGAAACCTTACCCGTCGCCTCCATCTTCACACCCAACCATGTTGCTTCTCTCACCAAACAACCTACCTCCACAACCACCTTTGTCCCTGTACAACAAGCCACTGCTGTCAGTTTTTCCAAAGAAGAAATTGTCGTCTTTGGTGCAGAAGATCCTGACCTACTCTTTTCATCTCAGCTTATGTCCAGGACATCCGGGTACATATGTTATGATCAACGGGGTGCTAGCCTAAACATCATCTCTTCCAAATCCTTCCAACAGATGAATATCCCTCCTAGCTACATGTGTGCCAACCCCACCATGTTGCGTTCATTCAACGATGCTATTACTTTTACCCTAGGCATCGTGATCCTTAACATTTGTGTAGGGCCATGTACCTTACCCGAACTCTTCTATGTCCTTGAGGGAGAATTCCAATACAACATGTTGTTAGGCCGCCCTTGGATCTGGGCTATGGGATGCGTTCCCTCCACCTTACATCGATGCATAATATTTGAGTATGAAGGGAAGACATACATTGTCATAGCTGACGCTTCCCCCTTTAAAACCTATAATATGTTATACTACCCTAATGATGTGCTTGTACCAGTCAAGACACCCATTGATCCAACCCAACCATCTACTTCAACCACGCCTCAACCATCCACCTTAGCCGCACCCACACCTTCGACCAATGAAACCACCGACGCGAATACCTCTTCCTTCCCCACGGACAACATCCCAACCTTGGATCCCTTGGTAGGTGTTTTTTAATGCCTTACACTGGGGGAGTACCACCTATACAACGTTAGCACCTTCCATACCCCACAAGAGTATGGACAATTACATGCACATCCTACCTACGGACCACCTAATTGCTGCACCAACCTAACGTATGGGGGTGTTGATGCATCCTCTGTCACCCCCAAACCTCCCCTTGGTGTGGTTCCCTTCCAATCAGATTTTCAATATCTAACCAACCGTCATTTCGCCCTCACCTTCCTGACGTGTTGTGCTTGGAAAGGTTTTGGTTTCGGTCTTTATGAGCAAGGACGACATACGGTTATTCCCATAACAACACGCAAACACAAAGATCGTAGTGGTCTTGGGTTTTTTGAACCACCTACACTGAAGAAACCTCATGTCAATTGTATCCAGGAAGACGACGAAGTCACCCATTCCAAACAATCATCACCCATTTTACCATCTTCACCCACGGAGTCGATAGACCCTGAATCTATCCCTCCTAACTTTTTTTTCATGAATGCTATCTTCCTAGGTCCTCTCACTTATCAACACGATGGTGAGGACCCATCTTCTCTCCCCCTTTTATCCAAACATGATCGAAGAAGACCTGCCTTCGATTAATGTTGTGGAGTGCCAGGATGATGACTCCATCCTCACCTACCTTGGTGCGGATGACTCTTATATTCAACGCGCCTTACCATCTCAAACCAAAACCATGTTAAATGAGTCGACTATAGAAATCAACATCCACATAGAGGATGATCTTCACATTATAAAGATCGACAATCTCTCGACACATCGAACAAGCCGCCTTCACTACCTTTCTTCGTGCCCGCAATCAAGCTTTTGCTTGGTCCTACGCTGACATGCCAGGAATCGATCCTGACATCGCTGTCCATAACATCACTCTGAAACCAGACTCAAAACCAGTTAAACAGAAGCTGAGAAAAATGCATCCATACATTGCCCTCTTAGTTAAAGAAGAGCTTCAACGACTCCTTTCTATTTCTTTCATCTTACCTATTACTATCCGTAATGGATTTCTATCGTTGTACCTATCACTAAAGCGATGGGGGACTTCGATATGTACGTATTTCTAGGATCTTAACCTCGCTTGCCCAAAGGATGACTTCCCCCTACCTAGCATTGATCAACTTGTTGATATCACTGTGGGCCATGAGATGCTTTCTCTCATGGATGGTTTCTTAGGATATAATCAAATTTTAGTTACCTCACCGATCAACATAAAACCGCCTTCATTACCCCCTGGGCACCTTCTACTATCGTGTCATGCCATTTGGCCTTAAGAATGCTTTGGTGCGACCTATCAACGGGCTATGACTTACATTTTTCATGACATTATGCACACTATCCTTGAGGATTATGTCAATGATCTTCTTAGAAAATCCAAACATCGCAGTGAACATCTCGATGTTTTAACCATTATTTTCGATCACCTGTTAAATCATGTTCATCTTCAACTAAAGAAATTTGTCTTTGGCATCCTTTTGGGAAAAATCCTTGGCTTTATCATCTCTTTGCATGGCATTGAGGTCGACCCCGCTAAAGTCAAAGCTATTTTAGAAATGCCCCCACCCACTAACCTAAAACAATTGCGTAGTTTACAGGGAAAACTCCAATCTATCCATCGTTTCATCTCACAACTCTTAGATCGATGTCAACCTTTCCATCATCTCCTTAAAAAATACATTGTCTTTCAATGGAGCAAGGAGTGCCACAAAGCCTTTGAGGCTCTTAAAACTTATCTCTTGTAGCCACCCGTGCTTATCCCACCTCAGGACGATTGCCCTTTCTACCTTTACCTTTCTACCACCGACCATGTTGTAGGAGCCATGCTCGCACATCATGACTCCGAGCATCAAGAACAAGTAGTTTATTACATAAGCCATACTCTTGTGGATTACAAAACTAGGTATACACATGTCGAAAAGTTGTGCCTAGCCCTATCATTCGTGGCCACCAAACTCCGACATTACCTCCTGAATCACAAAATTTTTGTCATCACCAACGCTGACCCCATACATTATATGTACACCAAACCTCATCTAAACCAACGCATCACCCGATGGCTTATGCTCCTCACCAACCTCGACCTTGAGTTCGTACACCAGAAATCAGTCAAAGGACAAACTATCGCAGACCAACTCGCGGAAGCCCCTTTACCTGGGGAACAATTTACCAATTTTACTTTCCCTGATGAACTCATCGTAACTCTTTCGCTCAATGATGCATCTTATCCAATGATTCTCTTCTTCGATGGATCTAAATTCCAACATGGTAGAGGGGTGGGCACTCTTGAAGGTGAACCTATGCCTCTTTCATTCAGGCTCGATTTCCCCTGCACTAACAATACAGCGGAATACGAGGCCCTTGTTTTGGGTCTCCACGTTGCGTTACACTTAGGTGTGAAGTCTATTAACATTTTTGGTGACTCTCAATTGGTAGTAAATCAAGTCACTGGCATCTACCAATGTAAAAATGAGGAACTTCAAAAGTACAAATGTTACGTAGATTCACTTTTGACCTTATTTACCCATTATACTATCCAAACCGTTCCACGCTCAACTAATAAATTTGTGGATACTATGGCTTGCTTGGCCTCACAAATTCCTGCATCACCAACTGATTCTGACATATTTTTCTTGGTCCAACAACTCTTTGCCCCATCTTACTTAGTCCCGGATGTTTGTATGGTAAATAATGCATCTGCTGACTCGCAGGATACCTGGTATCACCAATTTCACGACTACCTTACAAACTCTGTTCTCCCACCTAACCTTAATAGTAATGGCAAACGCACTTTTCTTAAAGGTGTTTCTCATTATGTCATCATGGGGGGACTCCTCTATAAACGTGGCTTCGATGGTATCCTCCTTCGATGTCTAACCAGTGCTGAAGTCACTCATACCATCCAACAAGTCCATGATGGAATTTGTGGTGGGCACTTTAGTGGCTTTGCCATGGCCAAGCGGATCCTTCACCTAGGATATTATTGGCCTACTCTTAATAAAGACTGCTGCAAATATGTTAAGTGTTGTGTTATGTGTCAACAGCATGCCAACCTTCAACATACTCCCAGCCATCCGCTACAGGTCGCACGAGATCTTTGGCCTTTCTCACAATGGGGTTTGGACCTTATTGGTGAGATTCATCTACCTTCTTCGCAACGTCACCGTTGGATCATCATGGCAACCGAATATTACACTAAATGGGTGGAGGCCGTTCCACTCATTTCAACCAAAAAGGAGAAAATTGTTGAATTCATCAATCATCACATTATTTGTCGTTTCGGTGTTCCTCATCGCTTGATAACCGATAATGGAAAATCTTTCAAAAATAAGCTGTTATGAGCCCTTTGTGACAACTTTGGTATCAAACTTAGCTTCTCGTCACCCTACTATCCACAAGCAAATGGTCAAGCTGAATCTTCTAACAAAACCTTAACCAAAATTCTCATGAAAGTCGTTAACGATTCAGGAAAAATTGGCATGATCACATCCCCTTTGCCCTTTGGGCTTATCGTACCAACATTCGTACTTCCACTAATGCCACACCATTCTCTCTAGTGTATGGTACCGAGGCTGTCTTGCCTCTCGAAATACAAATCCCTTCCCTCAAAATATCTCTCCGGGATATTCTCACCAATGATGACTTCCGCCAAGAGCGGTTAGCCCAATTGGAGCTTCTTGTGAGCGTCATCTTACCACTCTTGACCACCTTCAAATTTATCAAAAGCGCATCAAGCGTGCTTATGATAAGCAAATTCATGAGCGTACCTTTAAAATTGGTGATCTTTTCCTCAAAGAGAATCAACATGTAACCAAACTAGAAAAGAGCAAACGTGGAAAATTTGCTCCTAATTGGATTGGGCCTTACATTATCACTCACACTTACGGATCAAGTACTTATTGTTTAGCTTCACTTAATGGTAAACTGAGCCTGAACCCCTTAATGCCTTGCATCTCCGACCATTCTACTATTGAATTTAGTGTTACATCACTTCTTATCTACCTTACACTCATCCCTTGAGCTCATTTACCACCTCATACACCTTTTTTCGTGCATCTCAAAGTAAAATCAAACCCACGTGGTTTGATCATCACCTCCTCTTAAAGATGCCTTCTCCTTTTTAGTCTGGTCCATGACTTAAAAGTATCAAAATAACAAGTTCTCAATTATACAATTCTAGGATATTCTTGAGTCAAACTTCTTGCAAAACTAGATGTTTCATGACAAACAGACATCTAGACCTCTAAGCTATAAACTATATTGCTCCCTCGAAGGACAACTATGTGCAAAGCCACATTTGCTACTATAAGTAGACTACTCCCTCGAAGGACAGCTATACAAAGTTAACCTCTATCAGAAGCTTCTCGCCTTGATCAACTTCATGAAGACCTCAAGAACAACAAAATGCATATCCCATATAGACTTCTCACATCGATTAGTCTATTCTCCAAAAAAATTAAAAAAATTAAATAAAATAAAAGCAATGTTCAAAAGCACTTTTGAGTCTTGGACTTTTCTATTTTGGTATGGTTCTCTTCCATCAAAGATAATCACCTTATAACAAGTTCTCTATGCCTCGCCTATCCCATCCACCTCTCCTCACCATTCTTCACAAATAACAAAACTCAAGGGACGTGCGTATATCCAATATATTGTGATTACATAACTCTTTTCACCTATCGACTTCTACTTTATATGCAAGGTACCTAGGGATTCAAGCTCATCCTACAATAATACGTGGTTTGTTTAGCTCTTTCTAACTATGGGACAGTTTCACCTCTTTTACCCGAATCTAGGATTGTGTGTTCACCTTAATTAGGACATGGTTTCCTATGCTTGAGTAAGCTAACCCTCCACCTATACCTACACCAACACCAACAACATTACTTTACCAACATCAAAATTTTACCAACCAAAAATTGCCTAACCACAACCAAATTGCACTCGAATTCACCTCTCCCCTGGTCTGAGGAGAACTACATCGGTCTGAGGCCCCTCCTTGCTTTGTGCAATGGGCTATATAGGCAGCACTTAGGAGACACGGGGTCTCCCAAGGTTAGCTCCACCATCCCCTACCATAACCTATAATGTGTTGTGTTTTCTTTTAAAATATAAATATTTTAGCGTATTTTTATGGATAACACTCACCTTGATCCTTTATCAATCCAAACATTCACAACACAAATATTCTTATAATTATCACAAACTCAAATCAACATACATGTTCCATTTTATTTAGATGTTAAACAAATACATCTTCTCTATCATCGATTCAGATGTCGGAATCTTTATTTATTCTTCTACCCCAATGTATGAAACTCACTTAGACCCCCACGCCTCGTCCCGAACCAGGAAGTGATGGTGATCGTCGACGCCACTCACCTAGCTCTCCGTACTCAAAGGTACCATTCTTTATTGGTTCCTCCCACTTACCTTCCCACATCCTATTCATACGCATGCAAAAATTTAATTCCAACTAAAAATTATATATACCTCCTGGGATGCAACAGTTTGAGGTGGAACCTGTCTTCCCTCTCCTCTCTGCCCGCTGGATGCTTCTCCTTGTTCAGCCATGTTCACCACCCTCTTCAATGTTACTTGATTTTGCACCTTCTTAATCCAAGCCCATGATCACTTTACCTGTCTCTTTCCTCCTTATCACTCAATTCTCCCATGTAATTACCTGTATCGACGTCAACAGCCTCGCATCTTCGTATTTAACATGTTGCATGACTCTAAAAATAAGATTTCAGTTGCCTCCCAAGCTTTTCTATTTTTAGAAAAGCTCGTTTAAGTGTAACCGATATCGGTTAGCTAACCGGTATCGGTCAGGTTGTGACCGACATCGGTTATCTAACCGATATCGGTCATCTGTCTCCTCTTGCTTAAACCTAATCCTTTTCTTTGTTTTTGAATTTTTGGTAGAGCCCGCCTCTTTTCCCTGCATAAACGACATCACTATCAACATCCATCATCATAATAAACATCAACATTTCAAAACATATGCATATCATCAAAACATCATCAACATCATCTATATATATACATCAAATTCCAATACCATCGACAAAACACATACAACATTTTAATATATGCATCAAATCAAACATTATACACACCATGTGGATCAAACTCATCATCTATATATATCCTCAAATCAATACAAATTGCCCTGCATGGGGCCTTTATAATCCAAAATACAAAGTCGGCATGTAGGCCGCTATCTCTGTCAAAATCTCGACTCGGCTCGTAGGCTAGTCTCTCATGTCAAACATATACTCGGCTCGCAGGCCGGTATCAACTATACAAAAAGTACTTGGCTCATAGGCCGGTATATACAACAAAAATGCATACATGAGGGCACGCAGGCCTCTATATACACACTCGGTTCACAAACCGGTGTCTCTATCAACAAATCCTCTATCAAATCAACAAAACCCATCTCTACTCTTGGGGTGACTCAGCTCTCTCCCCCTCCCTCGGCCCGTCCCTCAGCTGGCCCCTGTGTCGGATCTCACCTCCTACCTATCACTGACCCACCAGCTATGGCTGCAGCCCCCTGTGACCTGTGACTCTGGGAAGTCTCGGCTCGTGAGCCACATATGGTCGATACTCGCACTTTGGTACCATCTAGTACGCCCCCGATAATAGTGGGCCTCTGCTCTTACCTCCATGTATTGGGCCCGTGCCACCATGGCTGGTGGGGCTGGTCCCTTAGCTCCTAATATAAGTGGGCCTCCGCCTGCCTATACACCACGACCACGATCCTCGTACTGTGGTGGTGGTGGAGCTGCCATCGGAGCTGAACAAGGACTTGTGCTAGTTCTGAGCAGGATCTAGACTGAGGCTATGCACTGTGCTGTGCTATCCACCTCGCACTCGTGCTCGTGCCTATCCTATACTGCTCTCGTGCTCAAGCTAACCGCCTCTGTAACACTCCAATTTGTGCCTATGCAGCAGATAGCTGCCCCCGTAGTAATCGCACTTGACCCAAGAGATGGTCCCTCTCTGCATGTGATTGCCAAATCTGGCCGTCGGCCGTGCTCTCATCATGGCTGCCCTCTACCCTGCCCACCAGACCAAAAATAAACCTGTAACTCTGGTGTTGTCCATCAGATCTGTTATCCAAAATGTGCCCCCTGCTCATTTTGTGGCTAACTCCCTTTCATCTTTCCTTCTCTTATGCCTCAGACATAATATTTTTCTTTTTAGGCACTCAAAACCTTTTAAAATGGCACCATTGGATAGAGCTCTTTCTCACTTTCCGAAAGGTAAAGTTTTCCTCCTAACTCCACGTATTTGTGAAGTTATGGCTCGGTGGAGTTTTTGGGAAAATTTTCCCTGAAGGCCCGCTGCCAATGAGATGCCACCACGTGGCACCTAGAGTGGCGAGCACAGGGAAATTTTAGAAAATTTTCCAAATGACCAAAAAGGTGCAAAAATTCAAATTTTTGCTCGCCAACCCGATTTGGCCTGTTTTCCCTAAAACTTCAAATGGCCATATCTTTCGATCCAAAGCTCGGTTTTTCACGTTCTTTATATCAATGGAAATCAGTGAAATTATATACAAGATTCCAAGGTCATTTTTGTATTTTAATGGATTTTGGAGAGAGAAAATTGAAAAACTCCTCTGGCACATGGTCATGGACAGAAATGACGTTTCAACCACCGTTTTAATGAAGAATGGCTCACATTCTCTCCAAAGATGGCTAAAAATGTCGGGGATGGGTCTGTAAGGATGCCCATCTTGTTTTGAATGCATTTTGGTCAATGGTTGAATCCCTTCCATGTTTTCCCGTGTTTCTCTCTCCTAGGCTCGTCCCTTGCACTGTAAAAGCCAGTTTTGGCTCATTTTCAAAGGGTTGAACATTTTTTGTGTATTACAGGTCCCCTTTCTCACCTTGGAAGTGATTTTGGTGGAATATCAGACCTTTTCTAAGAGCTGCAACTTTATTTTGCCTCTTAGGTGTTGTAATGTAAGTGATTTTGATGTTAAAATAACAATATAGGCCTTGTGATTAATCTTCTATCCTCTGCTAGTGTTGTTTGACTAATTTTTGATTCTTCATTACAACTATCAGTTTGTGCATGTTGTTTTTTTATTGCATTCTATGACTTGTGTCAATCTGCGAGTAAAAAAATGCTCACCACTCCTTTGTTACATCACCTATTAATATTAGTTTTAGTTTATCTACATTCTCTATCTCTGTCTCCTTTGGGATTTAGGGTAGGATTATGAATATAGACCTCTGCAACTTGTAAGTGATAAATCTAACCAGAGGAATTGAGGAACCACCTCTAAACTAGAGATTCCTTTCTCATTTTACAAGTCCCACACTTGGGGAAAGGATTCAATTTTGTGCAATCACACTGGATGCTTGGTATGATCAAACTAGAAATCTGATCAACATCCAGGGGTTCTGATTTGCAACAATAGTTTTGGCACACTGGTGGGAGCCTAGAGGTCTTCATCTTCATTGCAAAAAAATTTATATGCATTTGTTTGCAAGTTTCTTGCTTAAAAGAGCTATAAATTACACATCTGCGACTCCAAGGAAGAAGAATCAGCTGGTTTTAGCAGTGCAGACCTGAAAACTCATGAGAAGAATCACTACAAGGTCAAGAGCTGGAGAAGAAGAGGTGTTGTTTGAATATCTACAATTATCTCCAAGAATAAGGCAAAGTGGGAGGAGAATCCAAAGGTCTCCATCTCCACCAAACAGAACTCTCTCAACTCCTCCACCTAGTAGGCCTTTCATTCAATCAACAAGGGTTCTAAGGCCAATTAGAATGGCACAAAACAACCCCTATGTCAATTTCACTGTAGCAGACCCACTTGCTCTCAATGCACAAAATCCAATCCCAGTTGCAGCATTGAAGAACATTCCATACTTCACTGGAGAAAATCAGACCACTCCTGGTGATCATGTTAAGGATATTGCTAACATTTGTGCAATCCATGAGATTAATGAGATGCAAGTTGCTGTCAAACTGGCATCTTCATTCAAAGGGAAAGCTTTGCAATGGTTCAGGAGTCTTGCCTCAGGTTCTATTCAAAATTGGAATCAGCTATGTATAGCCCTCCATGAGAAGTTTTGGGAAAAGGGAGACAACTTGTCCCTTTTGGAGCAGCTGACAACTATCAAAAGAGCTCCCAATGAGCAGCTGACTGATTTTAATTTCAGATTTCAAAGGACTCGGGAGAGAATTCTAGTGGCGGTCAAACCAACAACAAAGATTCTCAAAAATGCTGCCCAACCTGAGGGGGAATCATGGAGGATAGCAAGGTAAGATGTTGAAGCCCCCTCCATTCTATGTTTCATTGATCATTGGGAACCAATTAGTACACAATTGCATGATTGATTCCGGGGCAAGTAGTTCAGTAATGCCTAAGCAAATAGCTGATCAGTTGGGAATTTAGTATGAAACCATATCCAAAGGGGTGGTACAATTGGATGGGACAGATAGTAACAACAGTTGGAGTGATTAAAAACTTGAGTCTTACTTTACATGCCTGTCCCAACATGGTTGTTTTGCAAGATGTCTCAGTAATAGACCTTCCACCACTCTTTACCCTATGTTTGTCAAGGGATTTCACAGCTAAGATTGGAGGTTACTTGTCTCGATTGGTCACACATACTGCTCGTTGAACAAGATATAGAACCAAAGCCACAATCAGGTTTGAACCTATTGCAAACTTTCACATTGAGCCTTACACTCCAAGTCGATTAATGCCAATTGTTCAGCGTTTGATCAAGAAGATCACCCAAGCACTGATGAAGATGACACCAAGGTAGGAAGTATCCTAGATTTAACTCTTAATGAATGGGCTAACAAGGTGCATGCTTTTGATCCTTATCAAGAAATAGAAGAATCGAGTTAGGAGTCTATTACATGAATAAGAAAATCAACCTATTCCTAGCATCACCAAGATAGACCACAAGGATGACAATGAGGTATGGCGGTTATTTTTTTATTGTCAACCAAGTCAAGGGGCAGCATCTTTGTCAAGAATGATCTACTCAAGTGCTAGAAGAATAGGGTGTGGGACCTCATTGAAGATTTTGAGGGTTTTGGCATCAAATCCATTCTAGGAAAGAGAACCAAGCTGCGGCAGGCTTGCAGCAGTTGGGCATCCTTTGACGTTGTGGAGAGCATTCAAAAGGACAAGGTACGGCCAAACATCCATGTGATTGTAAGGCCTTTAGTGCCGGACAACAATGTAAGTTGGCAAGTGTTTGAAAATGATCAGCAAATCATCCATTTCTTGCAAGAAGAGGCTGAGTTCTCAGCTAAAAATTAGGAAAAGTTGGAACAACAATATGGTGACCAAGTGGTATAGCTAAGAACCAATAAACTACCAAAGGTGCTTATTACTTTGGAGTCCATTTTCAATTCTAATGATCAGTTTAGGAAGGAGAAAGAAAACATCCAAGTGAAGAGAGAAGATTCAGTGTCCATCTCGGTGGAAGAAGGCAAATCACTCCAAGTTGGCAAGATGACAACTGAGCAAGAAAGGTATGAGTTTATACAACTTTGTCAAGAATTCCCTGATGTGTTTGCTTGGAGCTATGAAGATTTGAAAGGTTTCAATCCCGAGTTAGCTCAACACACCATTGAATTGGATCCAAATACTAAGCCCATTAGGTAGAAGCAAAGGCCAGTCAACCCCCACATGGAGCCTCTCATGAGGAAAGAATTGAATAAGTTGATAGAATCAAGAATCATATTCCCTATCAAGCATTCTAGTTGGGTTGCCAACTTGGTTCCAGTCAGAAAGAAGAGTGGGGAAATCAGATTGTGTGTTGACTTCAGAGATTTGAATAGAGCATCTCTCAAGGATCATTACCCACTACCTTCCATGGAGCAGATTTTGCAAGTTGTCGCTGGCTCCAAAAGGTTTTCACTACTTGATGGCTATTCAGGGTACAACTAGATTATGGTGAAGGAAGAGGATCAGTTCAAGACAGCCTTCTGACAACCAAATGGGAACTTATGCATATAGGAAAATGCCATTTGGGCTGTCCAACGCCTGAGCTACCTTCCAAAGAGCAATGGACATGGCGTTCAAAGGTTTGATTAACAACATAGTGTTGATATATCTTGATGATATCATTATTTTTTCAAAAAATACAGCAGACCACCTCTCTCATTTGAGACGGGTGTTCCAAAGGTGCGAAAGATTTGGAGTCTCCTTGAATCCTAAAAATGTATTTTCTTAGCTCATGAAGGAAAGCTCCTTGGTCACATTATCTCCAAAGAAGGATTAGCAATTGATCCAGAAAGAGTTGAAGCCATAAGAGCACTACCATTGCCAAGCCACAAGAAGGCCCTCCAGAGTTTCTTGGGGAGAATAAATTTTGTTCAGAGGTTTGTCCTAGATTTTACACCCCTTGTCAAGCCCATCACCAAGATGTTAAAGAAAAGCATGGCTTTCAAATGGACAACAAAAGGCAAGGAGAGTTTTGAAGCAAGCAAAGAAGCCATCTCTCAAGCCCCAGCTCTCATCAACCTAGATTTCTCCAAGGATTTCATCCTCTATGCTTTTGGGGGTGATGATACTATCTCTGTAATTTTGGTACAGCAGAACAAGGACAATGATGAGCAGCCAATTGCTTTCTTTAGCCAAATCCTGGATGAATATGATGTGAGATATTCTTTCATTGAGAAGCATGTTCTTGCATGTCGGGAGCTTGAAGAAATTCAAGCATCTAGTTTTAAACAATAAGGTCCAATTGCTGGTTTCTCATGCGGGAGTCAAGGACTTCCTCCTCAACAAAGACTTGAATGAAAAGAGAGCAGGTTGGATTACTCGTGTCATGGAGTATGACATAGAGATCAAGGTCACCAAGTTGGTCAGAGGAAAAGGACTGTGTGAGCAGCTGATTTTGAGCAAGCAAAAGGAAGCATGCAATGAGAAAGAAACTGTTTTGAGGTTGCAAGACAGCCATGAGCAAGGAAGCACTCAAGAAGAAAATAATGGTGTCCCCACTCCTTGCTGGACCCAAAGTATAATGCACTTCCTAAGCACAGGCCTATGCCCTCCAGAGATGAACAAGACCCAAAGAAGAATCTTCAGATTGTAAGCTGTCCCATATGCCCTTGTTGATGGTGTCTTGTTCAAAATAGATGTGAATGGAGTCTGCTGAGATGCATTCTTACGAATCAGATTCATACGATGTTGGAAGAGTTCCATGGTGGACCAGCTGGTGGTCATTTTGCACCAAGAGTGACAGCTCTAAAGATCATGAGGGTTAGCTATTATTGGCCAAAGATTTTCAGTGATTGCTATGCATGGATCAAGAGGTGCAAGAATTGTGCATTCTTCACAGGTAAAGAGAGGCTAGCTGCCATTCCATTGCATCCAATTTCAGTTAACCAACCATTCATGCAATGGGGTTTAGACTTCATTGGAGTCATTAATCCCAATTCAAGCCAAGGGCACAAGTGGATTTTAACAGCCACAGATTACTTCACTAAGTGGACTGAAGTAGTAGCACTCAAGGAAGCAAATGAATCTAGCATCCTAGACTTCTATGAGGGAATAACAACCAGATTTGGTGTACCTACTACAATAATATCAGATAATGCATTGGCATTCATCGGGTCCAAGGTGACTGAATGGGCTGTCAAGAATGGGATCTACCTAAGTACTTCATCAAACTATTACCCCCAGGGTAATGGCCAGGCTGAATCTACAAACAAGAACTTGTTAAGGATCATTAAGAGGACTCTTGATGAAAATCAGAGGTCTTGGCATACTAAATTGAAATCAGCTTTATGGGCTGATAGGATAACTCCCAAGAGATCTACAGGTAACTCTCCATTCAAGCTTGTTTATGGGAGAGAGGTAATTTTACCCATGTCTCTTGAGTTGCCAACATTGGAACTCATGAAATAGTTGGAGTTGTTGGAGTTTGAGCCCATGAAAGTTAGATATGCAGAATTGATGGAGCTCCAAGAAATCAGGAATCAGGCACCCCAAGCAATGGAGAAGGATTAGGCTTTGATAAAGAAGACCTTTGGTAGAAAGGCCAAGAATAGATCCTTCCAAGTTGGAGATCTAGTGTTAAAATGGGATGCGACAGAGCAAAGCGGGAAGGCATTCAAAATTTGATGCCATTTCGAGTGGCCCATACATGGTCACAAAGTGTAAGGACAACAATGCCTTCCAATTGTCTTCATTTGATGGCGAAGAATTGCAGATTCTACTCAATGGGATCTATCTAAAGCATTGCTACTAAAGGGAAATTCTCCACCTTGTAAATATTAGCTTAGGTTTTCATTCCTCCAGTGCTTGTGCACATTGTTTTCTTGTAGGTTAGTTTTGCTTTCCCTAAGTGCTTTGGCACGAAGCTTGCTTTATTCTTGGGAATGTGTTTGCGAGGCCTTGCTCCATCGGTGTGATATTCCATGTTCCTCGCAATGTTCTAGTCAGTTGGGGTATCAGATATAAAATTAGGTGACTCCATGCCCAATGGATTGCTTCAGGCAACTGGTAACTTCATCCAGTAGGCAGATGACCCCTCTGAGTCACCAAAATTGTTATCCAAAATGTGCCCCCTGCTCATTTTGTGGCTAACTCCCTTTCATCTTTCCTTCTCTTGTGCCTCAGACATAATATTTTTCTTTTTAGGAACTTAAAACCTTCTGGAAATGGCATCATTGGATAGAGCTCTTTCTCAACTTTCCAGAAAGGTAAAGTTTTCCTCCTAACTCCATGTATTTTTGAAGTTATGGCTCGACGGAGTTTTTTGGGAAAAATTTCCCTGAAAGGCCCACGGCCAATGAGATGCCACCACGTGGCACCTAGAGTGGCGGAGCACAGGGAAATTTTAGAAAATTTTCCAAATGACCAAAAAGGTGCAAAAATTTGAATTTTTGCCCACTAACCCGATTTGGCCCTGTTTTGCCCTAAAACTTCAAATGGCCATATCTTTCGATCCATAGCTTGGTTTTTCACATTCTTTATATCAATGGAAAGATGGTGAAGTTATCTACAAGATTCTAGGGTTATTTTGAATTTTGATGAATTTTGGAGAGATAAAATTGAAAAATTCCTCTGGCACGTGGTCATGGACAGAAATGATGTTTCAACCACCGTTTTTAATGAAGAATGGCTCGCATTCTCTCCCAGCATGGCTAAAAATGTTAGGGGATGGGTCTGTAAGGATGCCCATATTGTTTTGAAATAATTTTGGTCAATGGTTGAATCCCTTCCATGTTTTCCCATGTTTCTCTCTCCTGGGCTCATCCCTTGCACTGTAAAAGCTAGTTTTGGCTCATTTTCAAAGGGTTGAACATTTTTTGTGTATTGCAGGTCCCCTTTCTCACCTTGGAAGTGATTTTGGTGGAATATCAAACCTTTTCTAAGAGCTGCAACTTTATTTTTCCTCTCAGGTGTTGTAATGCAAGTGATTTTGATGTTAAAATAACAATACAGGCCTTGTGATTAATCTTCTATCCTCTGCTAGTGTTGTTTGACTAATTTCTGATTCTTCATTACAACTATCAGTTTGTGCATGTTGTTTTTTTGTTGCATTCTATGACTTGTGTCAATCTGCAGAAGTAAAAAATGCTCACCACTCCTTTGGTGCATCACCTATTAGCATTAGTTTTAGTTTATCTGCATTCTCTATCTTTGTCTCCTTTGGGATTTAGGGTAGGATTAGGAATATAGACCTCTGTAACTTGTAAGTGATAAATCGACCGGAGGATTTGAGGAACCAACCTCTAAACTAGAGATTCCTTTCTCATTTTGTAAGTCCTATGCTTGGGGAAAGGATTCAATGTTGTACAATCACACTGGATGCTTGGTATGATCAAACTAGAAATCGATCAACATCCAGGGGTCTTTGTTGATTTGCAACAACAAGTATCATCGGCCGGTCTCTCTTCTACCCAAAGCTGGGTCCAATGGCTATGGTAGAGGCAGTGGTGCATCTACATCCTCCCTCCGATACTATGGGAAGGGAGGTGGCTCATCTTTCCATAGGCCTAACTGTCGTCATACCCTCTCTAGGGGAATCCACTCATACTCCCCGGGTCTCCGTCCAGCTATCCAGAAGATGTACTGGATCCATCGCAACTATGCTCGAGCTCCTCCACGGTGCTGATGGCCTCTGTATGGCCTCCATATAATATATAATGCCGTCAGGCCCTCTAACATATGCCTGTAATAAGTGACATCTCAACCTATGATAACTACTCATGGCTGGCCCACGACCCCCAACCACCTCTGAAATCCATACCTATAAACTACTTGTGGCCCTGGCTGCTGGGGCAACCCTACTAGTCGTAAAAACACAATATGCTCGTAGGCCCAACAGTGTAACAAGAATGTCGAACATATCGCAAATCACCTCATACAGGGATATCCCTAGAGCTCTCAGTATATGCACTGCATGACAGAATCTACACGGTGCCCATGCATAGCAGTGTGCTCCTCCACCATCTCATGTAGCACTCCCATCAGAGCCCGTGGGAAGTGGTCTCCCTCGAGTCATGGAGGGTGAAGCGGGTGATCCCGATCATCATCAACATGGCAAGTTTGTGTCTCTGTCGATGTGCACGATACATATCGCCATAGCCAGATGCTCACACTATGATATGTAATCAATGGGGCTGCATCCCCGAATACCTACGAGGATCTTTATCCATCATCGTCTTCGCATCCACAGAACATCTTTGCCTCACCTATGATTGTGATCTCGGGATGCGATACACATCCTCTAGCATGATGTATCATCTCTCTAGTAGGGAGATGGAAGACATTGGTTGCCGGATCCCATCTCTCGATGAGGGCAACCATCGGGCTGTGGTCCCTATCCACAGCCCTATATCTCTGGACTCCGCCGAGTCCAACCTCCCACATCACTACCCACTGTGTTGCAGACACATGTGGCCGCATCCACCCCAGTAGAGGCGGCATCCGATCTCGCATCATCAGCTGCTTTGCGTGCCTGCAAAACAACCCACTCCATCAGGCCTACCCTTTACAAAACAACTACCTTAACCCTCTATACTCACTCACCCACCCAATCACAACCTGACTCTATAACCACATCTACACCCACCTACCTTACCCTATACATCTATAAATTCCTCTTATGGTCCTTCTCTAAATATCCTACCCACTCCAATCAAACCTAAACCACCTCATCTCCCTCAACATCAATAACCCCACCCTACAAACATCTACAATATCCCCTTTACCTATCCCACACCCTGCCAACCGCCCCACTCATACTCCACCTGCTCTACTCTCGCCCTCTAACCATACCTCAACCAATTTAACCCCTCCTAATTCATACACAACCCATAACCTATCCTACCCAACCCGGCCTCCAACCACCCGATTACCCCCACCCCAATAACCTTTCCTAGCAACTCTACCTTCTCCCCCTTCACCCCACAAATCTATCCTACCCACCTACAACAAACCAACACAAAAAATTTCACACCCTTTCCTCCTACCCATGGTGACCAGTACCGGTCACCCTCGACCACCATCGGTCCCCCACCACTTGTCTATACCTGACTTTTATGCACCGACGTCGGTCGACACATGACCGACGCCGGTCTCTATAACAACTATTCTATACAGCTTTCGCTGTGACCGATGCCGGTTGCCTAGTGACCGACATCGGTCACTGTGGGATTTTGGGGCGGACCAAAAACGGCCCCCAAATCCCCTTTTTTCTATTTTTACCCATCTACCCAGCCCAATTTCCTAAAAACTTACCCACCCTACCATTTTGACTTACCTAACATATCTACCCACTCCATTTTATGATTTACCTTCATTTATTCATTATTTTATCAAATTTTAGATTCCTACCCCAAAACCCACATCCTAGCTAAATTCATCAACTTCACACAAATAGGGATTTAGAGCCTACCGGTATGACTACACGTCGTCGTGGTGGGATAGGTGGCGGTGGTCTAGCTCCTCCAACACCTCTTGCTCCTCTAGGCTATGCCATAGCTCCAAATCTCCTCAGCAGGGTCCTCAACCAATCAAACTCTGCCTCCTGATCTCTGGGGCCTACCAATAACTCACTCCCCCACTCAACTAGTGCCAACTCAGCCCAAAAACTCAACCCAATCAATTCAAAACTCAGACAAGAAATAGGTTGGCACTCAAATTCACAATGTGAAAATGACACGCCGTATTTTTATTTTTATAGGTTTTGACCTCTAACCGATATCGGTTAGGGCACACCCTAGAAAACCGATATCGGTCTCCTAACCGATACCGGTCACAACTAACTGATATCGGTTACCTGCCTAGTTTACCCTAACTCCTGCCCTTATCCACCAAACTCTATTTTTCACCACATCGCCTACCCCCAGCCTTTGCTAAATAGCCTTATTTTGAATTCATTGGCCCGACCCAAGGCCGCAACCAACCAATCGGCCCGACCCAAGGCCACAACCAACCAATTGGCCCGACCCAAGGCCGCAACCAACCAATCGGCCCGACCTAAGGCCGCAACCAACCAATCGGCCTGACCCAATGCTACACCACCTAATCGGCTGACCCAAGGCCCCAACCAACCAATTGGCTCGACCCAAGGCGCAACCAACCAATCGGCCCGACCCAGGCGTAACCAACCAATCGGCCCGACCCAAGGCTGCCACTGACCAATCGGCGACCCAAGGCCGCACTAACTAATCGGCCCGACCCACGGCCACCCAACCAATCGGCTTTGACCCGGGGCCACACCAATTAAGTACCTCGACCAAGGCCCGCAAATTATGATTCTATCCACCCATCATGTACCTATTTGTTCAATCGAGCTCACCTGTTCGTGTTTTAGCACGACTAGGATACTTGACTTGTTCAGCCGACCAGCTTTTCCTAGACCAAGACTGTGACGTTTATTTCAACCAAACCAACCATTTGGTACTGCCGAACATGCCTAAACATTTCGGTACCTTACCCATTATATCCCCTGGAGATACTTCCTATGCCTTGGATACCAGGATTATATCAGCCTTGTTTGGATAAACTATCGACCTTTGACTATGAATTGCTTGTTTGCTCTTCAACACATGTACCCTGGTCACACTACTACATTTTAACATGCGTCTGACTTCCTTGAACTTACCCCACCATCCTACCACCATCTCACCATCATTTACCCTTTATCAACCCTATCCCTGATTTCATGTCGCCTCAATCTATGATAGACTTGAGGGGGATTACCTATACCCTTAAGCTGGGCAACCACTTATTATTATTATTGTCAGTGTAGCTTTACAAGACAAGCTACACAACAACAAGGGGAAAATGTAGACACCAAATTTGGGTCTTACGACTCCCTGTACCCCGTATCTCATCCATGACCTAACCCTACCTCACCACCTAAAACTTACACACTTAATTATTTATTAATTACCTTATAATTAATAAATCCACATCTCCAACCACGACACCTCACCTCGCCACCTCACCATGACCTAGCCCTAACCTAAACTAACTTAATTAAGACCTATGACTTGGTCTAGACCCACATCCATGACTCGTCACCCTCACCCGCATCAAAACAAGCCTAATAATGACTTGACCAAGCCCACAACCCGACCCCTCGAGAGAAAGGAGGAAAGTTGGCTATTTTTAGTAAAAATAGCCAACTTTGACTTGACCGACACCGGTCCCTACTCGACTACGTCGGTTATGCAACCACCATCGGTTCCTTGTAAATGACCTACCCCAACCAAAATGCAAGGATCCGAATTCATTTATGAAAAGAGACAAGTGAGAGAGAGAGGAGGTTGCAGAGAAGAGCATTGAGTCCAAGACTGTAACTGATCAACGAGATCACTGTCACACTCGTCCAAGCATTAGGAGAGTCAGAGGATAGCTTCATCAGCTCACTTTCAATTTTCAGATCATCCCACCTGAGCTTTTCCTTCGTCACCACATTCCTCGGACCTGTATCCTCATCAGAAAGTAGTAAGTAGTATCTTGTATGCTTCTAGACTCCACTTCATGAACTTTTGATTCATAGTAATTATAAGCTCACCCCTGGATCTAACACCCGAAACACCCTACACTTAACCTTCATTCATCCATCCCTATATTGCCTAGAAGATAGCTTTCTCACTCTCTGAGTCTTCTCCATTGCCTTACTATTCCCCCAACCATCTACCAACCTTAAAAACCCCATAACCACCCTACAATCAACCTCTACCCAGAAGCCCCTAAATCACTGCCCCTACCGATATCGGTTATCCCCTACCGGTAGCGGTTTTATAACCGCAGTTGGTTATCCAATGACCGGCATCACCACTTGTGACTTATACCAAAACCAACCTTTCACCTATTTATCTCCTAACAACCTTAGATTCAGCCTGGTCTATCCCTGTAACTTGATCTGAACGTATCAATAACCAATGACCAAACAAATAGAATGACATTTTATTATGGGTAGTTTAGTCTCTATTGCTTTTAGTAATGAGGTACCTAAATTGTGATTTCGCAATAGCTTCTTTATTATCATTTGCAATAATTTATATTAAAAGGGAACTGACCACCTTCGAAAGGAAGTTTAGTATTTCCTGGGCCCAAGGCAGTTCCCTTACTTATTGTCTAACTAAAATCTGGTGGTCTTGCATTCTTATTTACAGGTAGTCCTTCCCAGACAAAAGAAGTTCTTCATAACTGGTCTGATCTCTCTACGGTATGCGCACACCTTCCCAACACTCAACAGGTATTCCTCCTAACCCTAACCCCTTATCTATTTCTCAAGAGAATGAAAGGAGAGAAGCAACTCTATTCTGGAACTAAAAATTCATGTGTGAAACATGTACGTAGGTATATGCTCAAAATATACAACAAACTCTCTTATACATCCTCACTATCTTTGGCACGTAGGCTGGTATGTGATAAAAAATACAACTATCTCTCGTCACGCGGGTGGTATCTATCACAAAAATGACTATCATACATCAAATCTCAAAATCCCAATATCAAGCATCTTGGCGAATATCCTCCATCTCTATATTACATGTACCCTCTACCTCCTCACTGCCCCAATACAACTTTCTTAGCATCGCCCCACCCATCATATGTGGTGGCTGGGTCCTTACTGGCACCTTACCTAGAGCTGGTCTCCGTGCGCTAGTGCCCTTTCCCTGATCTGGCCTCGGAGCTTCACCTCGGCCACTTGTGTTGTCCACCTTATGAGTGCGGGGATCTCGGTCATCTCACTTGCCTTTGTTGTGCTTGGTACTCTCCATAGAATAGAAATTCTATCCCACCACCATCAGCTCGTCCTAGTAGTATTTGGCCTCACCTAGGGTATCACGTATCCTAGATATAGGCATGATTTGTGATGGTCCCATAGGTCTCGGCCCACATGTCACGTCATGCGGGACCACGTCCCCACTCCTACTGTGAACAAGGACACTGGTCCCAATGCCTATGGTGGTGCCCTTGCGCTATGCCTATATGTGGGCCTATAAGACCCTAATATGTGCCTAGGTTATGGCCAACTAGCCCTCTGAGCAAACTGTCACTGTGCCTATAAGGTCACCACTGACCATAACCCTCTTCTCCATCTCCATCCCCTCCGCGACCATATAGGCCTATGGTAGCGCCACTTGTACATGTAGCTTTGTTACCTCTACCTCTAAGCTCTCCAGCTATGTCTGCACTATACCCAACTGGGTAATCAGAGTAGCCACTTGCCCCTGTAGGGCGTCTCTCTGCACCGTGATGGTGGCTAGATCTAGCTGCCTTGGTCTGGGTGGTATGGCTCATAGGTGAGTCACTCACCACTTTGCAGCTTGTCTGTGATCCCATCATCTATCTCGCCGGTCCACTACCTACCCCTCCCTTACGCCTGTGGGCATTATCGACTTCTTTGTAGATGTAAGGGACTCTCCACGTCATCTCTCCAAGATTGTGGGAAGGGCGGAGGTATGTCCTGTAATAGCCTAAACTGCCACCAAACTCTGTCCACTGGGATCATCTCGTGCTCCCGGCCAATGACCCTGTATCCATCTCAAAAGCTAGAGCTTAGCTAGCTCCTCATGCATATGCCTATATGAGGGGAATCCCACATATGGCCTCCATATAATGTCCACTCCAAATAACCCCTCCAATAACCACCGAAAATAGGCCACATCATGTGTGGGCCTGTCAGATCTCCACTCTCCAATAGCGGCACCCATCACCTGTACCACACCTACAAAAATCTTGGTGGGAATGCAACTTCTCGGGGCATCCTATTGGCCACACACAAACTATGTGCTTATAATCCCAGTAGTGTAGTAAAAAGGTACAATATAGGTTTGAACTGCGTAGCCACCCATAGCCCATAACTCTTTATATAGCCGCACTTTGGGAATATTGGAACCCAAGAAAATTAGGTCTCCTCTATCATCATGTCATGGAGTACCCCCATCAATGATCAAGGAAAGCATCCACCCTCTACATCTGGTAGTGCAAAGTAGCACATTGCCTCCATCAAAAGAACCACTAGCCTCGTCTCCTCCGAACAAGTTAGGTACATCTCTCCATATCAAATGCTTGGCACTATGGCATGTTAGCTAGGCCATCCCCTCACCAAACACCGTTAGCATTAGCTCCTCCAAGGCCTCGGAGGAGATAAAGTAGACCTACGTACCCAATATGGGTAGCCGTAGGATCCTGAACACGTCCTCTAGGGTGACAGTGATCTCACTCGTCGGTAGGTGGAATGTGTTGGTCATGGAATCCCATCTATCGATGAGCGCAACCATCAAACTAGGCTATTGGACTACATTTCGGTATTCTTGGACTCACTCAGGGCCCACCACCTCCACGTGGTGCAGCTCCTCGGGGTTGTTGTGCCACATAATGTCACCAAGCGGGAAAAACCTATCTTGCATATCAGCTAATCTCTCCCCTGCATCTAATACAAACAACATGTTAATCTACATTTTGGTACCCATACTTGCCCCTATCATTTCCCAACAACTTATTTTACCCCTACCCATCTTAATCACCTGACCTGTGGCATTTTTGGCCCCTTATCCCCCAAAAAACCAACCGATGTCGATTCTCTCTAAGCGAACTAGGTCACCCCTTTACCGGCATTGGTCACCTATTTAGTGATCAATACCGGTTACACACTATCGACAATGGCCACCCGACCGGCAGCTGCCACTATCGTGGTAAAAATCCATGATCCCCAAAACCCCCCTTTCTCACAAAAATTCCCCTTGCCCCTTTTAGCCACCTAAAATTACCAAAACTACCCTTGCACCTCAACCCATCCCACCTCTCCCATTTATTACCCTCCCTATTCCTATTTTTACCCACTTTTACCCCCATTCCTAGATTTAATCTTTTCCCCAACCACAAAAACAAAACAAAAAAAAAACAACAAAAACTACAAAAACCATTTACCAATCATCTAATCTATCTAACCAACTACAACTTGAGTTGGATGCTTACCTCATCGCACTGCCATCGTCTCGGTGGCACATCTGGCCACTGCACTGGTGGCCCACCCAATCCCTCTTTGGCCTCTACCATTACCAAATCGCTACCTACAACCAAATCAAATCACTGCACTGATCCTATGGACCCGCTTCTCACTAACCAATCACCCCCATTCACACCGCCAACTTAATGCTCCATTTCATCTGGACACTTTTCTCTCTTTTCTCTCTCTTTTTCATTTTCTCAATTCACTAAATGACAAATGAATAACAAAAAACCAAATTTTTGTTTTTATAACAAACCCGACCTAACCGATGCTAGTTAACCTTCATCGACATCAGTCTCATGCCCTACCTTACCATGGACAGTTTCCCTATACCGGCATCGATTACCCTTGACCGGCATCGGTCACCCTATCTTGTACAAAACCCAACATTTTACCCTATTACCCTACCTATCCCTCCTTTCCCTGACTATTTACCTCACCTACCTTTACCCCAACTATTTCCCTCACCCTCCCGACCTCATCATTTATTACCTACCTTTATCCTCCTTTGGGGACTCCTTATTTTACCCGTACCTCGTCTCTACTCATGTTGTGACATAGATTCTTGGACCAGGAACATCGCTAGTGACCTTTGACCTCATATGTTCGCTATACCTTGTGACACTCATTATTTGTTTTGATTGACTTGATGACCTTACCTTGCCTCTTGTCATGACCATTTATCTTGACCCTACCTTTGGTGTACTGGAACATACCTAAATGTTCCTACACCTAATCTATGTTGTGTTTCCTAGCCTTATCCTATACCTTGATACCGAGAATCATAGTGCCCCATCCCTCGTTCTCCTTTTTCTTCTTCAATGATGGTGTTGCTAAGCGTTTAACATTGTTGTGCTCCTGCTGATCCTTGTTGGCTTCACCTTTTCGATTACCCTGTTAAGGAAAAATATCTTTCTCGAATTCGATAGGTGGTTTGAAGGATGACTTGATGTTGTTGGGGTGTGACCAACTAGAGGGAACACCCACATAATAATAATTATTCTTTTGAATTTTTGATTCTTGCTATTATTGTCTTGGTCAAGCTTGTATGTTGGTCCTTGTCAATGTGATTAATAAGTAGTATTAATTATAGTAATAAAAATAGTAATAATAATATTATTTTAAGTATCGATCGACGATAACTTCATTATCTGATTGTCGATTTGTTATAAAATTTGTTGTTAACTATCGATAAGTGATTTTATTGTTAGATCGGTCACTTTGCGAGATCGATCCTTGATTCACGCAAGAGGAGGGTATCATGTTGCGATGTTGTGGCTGGTCCTTGTCTTGCGTTCGTTTTTGAAACTCCTCTCTAGTTCCTCCTTGGTCAACCAGGCTTGCTTGCGTACTCGTTTTATTTGTCATTTTAAAGGTGAAATAATATTGCTACCACCTGAAGCTGACCAAGTCTCCTCTCGTATTATATATATATATATATATCTAAATTAATGAGAAGAATGGATTTAAAATAAAATTAAAATAAGAAATAGAAGCATGATTAAAAAGGGGGGGGTGTTTCACACAGAATGTTTCCATTACGGAATAGAGTTGCTTATATCCTTTCATTCTCTTGAGAAACAGATAAGGGGTTAGGGCTAGGAGGAATACCTGTTGAGTGTTGGGAAGGTGTGTGCGTACCGTAGAGAGATCAGACCAATTGTGGAGAACTCCTTTTTGTTTGGGAAGGACTACTCGTTCTTGATGAAGATTCAGGTCTGAGGAATGCAGTGATGAATGCCAGATTCAGGTGGGATGATTTGACAATCAAAAGTGAGCTGATGAAGCTATCCTCTGACTTTTCCGGTGCTTGGACGAGTGTGAAGGTGATCCAGTTACTTAGTTGCAATCTTGGGCTCGACGTCCTTCTCTGCAAACTCTTCTCTTTTCTTCACTTGTCTCCGTCTTGCAAATGAATTCCAGATCTTTTCTTTTTGGTTGGGGGAGGTCATTAACAGGGAACTGATGGCGGTTACGTAACCGACAACTGGTCGAGTAGGAGACCGCGTCATTTAGGTCAAAGTGGCTATTTTTAGTAAAACAGCCATCTTTCCCTCCTTTTCCCAGGGATCAGTTGTGGGCTTGTTCAAGTTATTATTAGGTTTGTTTTGATGCAGAGTGAGGGTGATGAGTCATGGGTGTGAGTCTGGACCAAGTCATAGGTCTTAATTAGGTTGGTTTAGGGTTAGGGCTAGGTCATGATGAGGTGGCAAGGTGAGGTGGTAGGGGTGGAGATGTGGATTTATTAATTATATGGTAATTAATAAATAATTAAGTGTGTAAGGTTTAGGTGGTGAGGTATGGTTAGGTTGCGAGGTGATATGCGGGGTACAGGGTGTCGTAAGACCCAAATTTGGTGTCTACATTTGCCCCTTGTTGTCATGTAGCTTGTCGTGTAAAGCTGCACTGACAATAATAAGAAGTGGTTGCCCCAGTTAAGGGTATAGGTAATCCCCCTCAAATCTATCACAGATTGAGGTGACGTGAAATCAGGGATAGGGTTGATAAAGGGTGAATTATGATGAGATGATGGTAAGATGGTGGGGTAAGTTCAAAGAAGCCGACGCACATTGAAATGTAGTAGTGCGACCAGGGTACACGAGTTGAAGAGCAAACAAGCAATTCATAGGCAAAGGTCGATAGTTTATCCAAACAAGGTTGATATAATCCTGGTATCCAAGGCATAGGAAGTAGCTCCAGGGGATATAACGGGTAAGGTACCGAACGTTTAGGCATGTTTAGCGATAGTACCAAATGGTTGGTTTGGTTGAAATAAATGTCACGGTCTTTGTCTAGGCAAGGCTGGTCGGCTGAACAAGTCAAGTATCCTAGTCGGGCTAAAACACGAACAAGTGAGCTCGATGGAACAAACAGCTACATGATAGAATCATAAATTGCGGGTCTTGGTCGAGGTACTTAATTGGTGCGGCCTTGGGTCAGCCGATTGGTTGGTTGCGGCCTTGGGTCGGGCCGATTGGTGGGTTGCGGCCTTGGGTCGGGCCGATTGGTGGGTGGTGGCCTTGGGTCGGGCCGATTGGTTGGTTGCGGCCTTGGGTCAGGCCGATTAGTGGGTTGTGGCCTTGGGTCGGGCCGATTGGTGGGTGGTGGCCTTGGGTCGGGCCGATTGGGTGGTGGCGGCCTTAGGTTGGGCCGATTGGTGGTTGCGGCCTTGGGTCGGGCCGATTGGTTGGTGGCGGCCTTAGGTTGGGCCGATTGGTTGGTGGCGGCCTTAGGTTAGGCTGATTGGTTGGTTGCGGCCTTGGGTCGGGCCGATTGGTTGGGTGCGGCCTTGGGTCGGGCCGATTGGTTGGGTGCGGCCTTGGGTTGGGCCGATTGGTTGGTTGTGGCCTTGGGTCGGGCCGATGAATTCAAAATAAGGCTATTTAGCAAAGCCGGGGGTAGGTGAGGTGGTGAAAAATGGAGATTGGTGGATAAGGGCGGGAGTTAGGTTAAGTAAGTAGGTAACCGATATCGGTTATGTGTGACCGATATCGGTCACAAGACCGATACCGGTCTTCTAGGGCGCGCCGTAACCGGCATCGGTTATATGTCAAAACCTATAAAAAGAAAAATACGGCATGTCATTGTCACTTTGTGAATTTGAGTGCCCATTTTTGTCTTTTCTGAGGTGTGAATTAGTTGGGTTGAAATTTTGGGCTGAGTTGGCACTAGTTGAGTGGGGGAGTAAGTTATTGGTAGGCCCCAGCGATCAGGAGGCAGAGTTTAATTGGTGGAGGACCCTGCTGAGGAGATTTGGAGCTATGGCACACTGGAGGAGCTGGACCACTGCCACCTATCCCACCACGATGACGTGTAGTCGTACTCAGTAGGCTCTGAACCCCTTTTTGTGTGAAGTTGATGAATTTAGCTAGGATGTGGGTTTTGGGGTAGGAATCTAAAATGTGATAAAATAATGAATAAATGAAGGTAAATCGTAAAATGGAGTGGGTAGATATGTTAGGTAAGTCAACACGGTAGGGTGGGTAAGTTTGTAGGCAATTGGGCTGGGTAGATAGGTAAAAAATAAAAGGGGATTTGGGGGCCGTTTTCGATCCGGCCCCGAAATCCGACAGTGACCGATGTCGGTCACTAAGCGACCGGCAGTGGTCACAACTAAAGACTAGTTGGTTCCGAGACCGGCGTCGGTCATGTGTCGACCGACGGCGGTCGTGTGTGACCGGTACCGGTCACTATGGGTAGGAGGTAATGTTGTGAAAGTAGGTATATTGATTTGTTGTAGGCGGGTAGGATAGAGTTTTGGGGTGAAGGGGGAGAAGGTAGAGTGGCTAGGAAAGGTGAGTGGGGTGGGGGGTAATCGGGTGGTCGGGGCCGGTGTGGGTAGGATAGGTTATGGGTTGTGGATGAATTGGGAGGGGTTAAATGGGCTGGGATATAGTTAGAGGACGAGAATAAAGCGGGTGGAGTATGAGTGGGGTAGTTGGTAGGTTGTGGAATAGGTAAAGGGGATATTGTAGGTGTTTGTTGGGTGGGGCTAGTGATATTGGGGTTATTGGGTGGGGGAGTGAGTATAGAGGGTTAAGGTAGTTGTTTTGTAAAGGGTAGGCCTGATGGAGTGTGTTGTTTTGCAGGCACGCCAACAACTGACGATGCAGGATCGGATGCCGCCTCTATTGGGGCGGATGCGGCCACATGTGACTGCAGCAGTGGGCAGTCATGCGGGAGGTTGGACTCGTGGAGTCCAGAGATATAGGGCTGTGGATAGGGACCACAGCTTGATGGTTGCCCTCATCGAGAGATGGGATCCGGCAACCAATGTCTTTCATCTCCCAACTAGAGAGATGATGGTCACACTAGAGGATGTGTATTGCATCCTGAGACTGCCGATTATAGGTGAGGTGGTGTTCCAGGTGGATGTTGAGACAGTGATGGATAGCATCCTGCATGTATTCGGCGATGCAGCCCCATTGATTACATATCATAGTGCGAGCATCATTACGATGATATGTATCGCGCACACCAACAGGAGACATGGCTTGCCATGCTGATGATGATTGGTATCACCCGCCGCCCTCCCGAGACTCGGAGGTATGTCACTTCCACGGGCGGTGATGGGAGTATTACATGAGATGGTGGAGCACACTGCTATACATGGGCACCGTATCGATGCAGCTATACAGAGAGCTCTAGGGCTATCGCCGTATGAGGTGATTTGGTATATGTTCGACATTTTTGTTACACTGCTAGGCCTACGAGCATATCATCTGTATACGACCAATAGGGTTGCCCCAGCAGCCAGGGCCATAGGTAGTGTATAGATATGGATTTGAGACGATGGGTCCAGACAGAAACAAGATTCGAGATCCGAGGCCATGATAGATGACGTCGAGTATTATAGGCGGATGTGGGAGATGGTGATGATTACGGATATCTGTTGGAGGCCTTACGGGAACTATATGGTGATGGAGAACATAGCCCGAGGATTTGAGGGTGTAGAGTGATTGAGGTGGATTACGAGACACGGGCCGTGTGAGTACGAGAGGATTCCTCTAGATCGCGTGTGACGACAATTTGGATTTGTTCAGGATATACCCATGGCTTATAGACCATACATGAGGATTGATGCTGAGGCATCATTCTCACCTCCCCGGCCGATACCTCCAGAAGGACCAGAAGAGACAAGCACCGATCGCAGGGTAATGGATGCAGGAGTCACAGAGGCTTATAGATTATGGTGGGTAGCAGAGCTGCGAGGTACACGTGAGAGGGCCGATCATCCTGACATAGCTGTGATTATAGCAGAGAGAGATCACCTGTAGGGTTTAGTTCACCAGCTTCAAACGTAGGTGAATGAGACAATGGGATTGTTAGAGGTTTCATAGTCACGAGTGGGAGACTAGAGGCAAGATTCCTCCACGTGAGAGGGCGTATTCATATGTTACAGGAGAGATTGGCGGATCAGTGGGAGGAACCAATAGTAGTGGCACCTTTGAGGATGGAGAGGCCAGGTGAGCGGCGTCGACGATCACCATCACTACCTAGTTCGGATGAGGCGCGTGGGCCTACGTGAATTTTATAGGGGTAGAAGAATAAATAAGGATGCCGACCTGCACGTCGATGATAGAGAAGATGTATTTGTTTAACATCTAAATAAAACTGAATATGTATGGTGATTTTGAGTTTATGATAATAATAAGAAATGTTTGTGTTTTGAATGTTTTGAATTGATAAAGGACAAAGGTGAGTGTTATCAATATAAATATACGAAATCATTTATATTTTTAAGCAAAACACAACATATGAGAGGTTATGGTAGGGGATGGTCGAGCTAACCTTGGGAGACCCCATGTCTCCTAAGTGCTGCCTACATAGCCCATTGCACAAAGCAAGGAGGGGCCTCAGATGATGTAGTTCTCCCTTAGGACCAGGGAGAGATGAATTTAGGCAATTTGGTTGTGTTTAGGCAATTTGTTGGTTGGTAAAATTTTTGATATTGGTAGGGTAAGGTTGTTGGAGTTGGTAAGGTATAGGTGAAGCGAGGGTTAGCTTACCCAAGCATAAGGGAACCATGTCTTGATTAAGGTCAACATATAATCCCAGATTCGGGTAAAAGAGGCAAAAATGTCCCATAGTTAGAAAGAGCTAAACAAACCACGTATTATCATAGGATGAGCTTGAATCCCTAGGTACATTACATAGGCGAGAAGTCGATAGGTGAAAAGAGTTGTATAATCACAATATATCGGATATACGCACGTCCCTTGAGTTTTGTTATTGTGAAGAATGGTGAGGTGAGGTGGATGGTATGGCTGGGGCGCAGAGAACTTGTTATAAGGTGATTATTCTGACGAAAGAGAACCAAACCTGAATAGACAAGTCCATGACTCAAAAGTGCTTTTGAATATTGCTTTTATTTTTCTGGATATAGACTGATCGATGCGGGAAGTCTATATGGGATATGCATTTTGTTGTTCTTGAGGTCTTCATGAAGCTAATCAATGCGAGAAGCTTCTGATAGAGGCTGACTTTGTATAGTTGTCCTTCAAGGGAGCAGTCTATTTATAGTAGCAGATGCGGCTTTTGTACATAGCTGTCCTTCGAGGGAACAGTCTAGTTTATAATAGCAGATGTGGCTTTGCACATAACTTTGTCCTTCAAGGGAGCAGTCTATGTATAACTTAGAGGTCTAGATGTCTATTTGGCATGAAGCATCTAGTTTTGTAGGAAGTTTGACTCAAGAATATCCCAGAATTATATAATTGAGAACTTGTTATTTTGATACTTTTAAGTCATGGACCAGACTAAAAAGGGGAAGGCATCTTTAAGAGGAGGTGATGATCAAACCACATGAGATTGAATCTACTTTGAGATGCACGAAAGAAAGCTGTATGAGGTGGTAAATGAGCTCAAGGGACTAGCGCAAGGTAGATAAGAAGTGATGTAACACTAAATTCAATAGTAGAATGGTCAGAGATGCAAGGCATTAAGGTGCAATCCAATTAGGAGAAAATTTTCCACGTTTGCTCTTTTCTAGTTTGGTCACATGTTGATTCTCTTTGAGGACAAGATCACCAATCTGAAAGGTACGCTCATGAATTCACTTATCATAAGCACGCTTGATGTGCTTTTGATAGATTTGAAGGTGGTCAAGAGCTGTAAGATGACGCTCGTCAAGAAGCTCTAATTGGGCTAACCGCTCTTGGCGAAATCATCATTGGTGAGAATATCCTGGAGAGATATTCTTAGGGAGGGGATTTGTATTTCGAGAGGCAAGACAGCCTCGGTACCATATACCAAAGAGAATGGTGTGGCATTAGTGGAGGTACAAATGCTGGTACGATAAGCCCAAAGGGCAAAGGGGATGTGATCAGGCCAATTGTTTCCAGAATCGTTAACGACTTTCATGAGAATTTTGGTTAGGGTTTTGTTAGAAGATTCAGCTTGACCATTTGCTTGTGGATAGTAAGGTGATGAGAAGCTAAGTTTGATACCAAAGTTGTCACAAAGGTCTTGTAACAACTTATTTTTGAAATATTTTCCATTATCTGTTATCAGGCGATGAGGAACACCAAAACGACAGATAATGTGATGGTTGATGAACTCTACGATTTTTTCTTTTTTGGTTGAAATGAGTGGAATGGCCTCCACCCATTTAGTGTAATATTCGGTTGCTGTGATTATCCAATGGTGATGTTGTGAAGAAGGTGGGTGAATCTCACCAATAAGGTCTAAACCCCATTGTGAGAAAGGCCAAAGATCTCGTGCGACCTGTAACGGGTGGCTAGGAGTATGTTGAAGGTTGGCATGTTGTTAACACATAACACAACGCTTAATATATTCACAAAGATCAGTATTAAGAGTAGGCCAATAATAGCCTAGGCGAAGGATCCGCTTGGCCATGGTGAGGCCACTAAAGTGCCCACCACAAAGTCCGTCATGGACTTATTAGATGGTATAGGTGACCTCCGCACCGGTTAGACATTGAAGGAGGATGCCATCAAAGCCACGTTTATAGAGGAGTCCCCATGACGACATAATGAGAAACACTTTTAATAAAAACGTGTTTACCATTACTAGTAAGGTCAGGTGGGAGAATAGAGGTTGTAAGGTAGTCGTGAAATTGGTGATACCACGTATCCTGCAAATTAGCAGATACATTATTTACCATACAAACATCCGAGACTGAGTAAGATGGGGCCAAGAGTTGTTAGACCAAGACAAATATGTCAGAGTCAGTTGGTGAGGTAGGAATTTGCGAGGCCAAGCAAGCCATAGTATCCGTAAATTTATTAGTTGAGCGGGGAATGGTTTGGAGAGAATAATGAGTAAATAAGGTCAAAAGTGAATCCACGTAATGTTTGTAATTTTGAAGTTTATCATTTTTACATTGGTAGATGCCCATAACTTGATTGACTACCAATTGAGAGTCACCGAAAATGTTAATAGACTTCACACCTAAGTGTAATGCAATATGGAGACCCAAAACAAGGGCCTCGTATTCCCGTGTTGTTAGTGCGGGAAATCGAGCCTGAATGAAAGAGGCATAGGTTCACCTTCAAGAGGAATGACAACAATGCTTGCCCCTCCACCGTGCTAGCATTTGGATCCATCGAAGAAGAGGGTCATTGGATATGACACATCACTGAGTGAAAGAGTTGCGATGAGTTCGTCAGGGAAAGTAAAATTGGTAAATTGTTCCCCAGGTAAAGGGGCTTCCACGAGTTGGTCTACGATAGTTTTCCTTTGACTGATTTCTGGTGTACAAACTCAAGGTTAAGGTCGGTGAGGAGCATAAGCCATCAGGTGATGTGTTGGTTTAGATGAGGTTTGGCGTACATATAATGGATGGGGTCAGCGTTGGTGATGACAAAAGTTTTGTGATTCAAGAGGTAATGTTGGAGTTTGGTGGCCACGAATGATAGGGCTAGGCACAACTTTTCTACATGTGTATACCTAGTCTAGTAATCCACAAAAGTATGGATTATGTAATAAACGGCTTGTTCTCGATGCTCGGAGTCACGATGTGCGAGCATGGCTCCTATAGCATGGTCGGTGGCAGAAAGGTAAAGGTAGAAAGGGTGATCATCCTGAGGTGGGACAAGCACGGGTGGCTGCAAGAGATAGGCTTTAACTTGACCTTAAAGGCTTGGTGGTACTCTTCGCTCCATTGAAAGACAATGTAATTTTTAAGGAGATGATGGAAAAGTTGACATCGATCCAAGAGTTGTGAAATGAAACGCGGATAGATTGGAGTTTTCCCTGCAAACTACACAATTGTTTGAGGTTAGTGGGTGGGGGCATTTCTAGGATAGCTTTGAATTTTTCTGGATCAACCTCAATGCCACACAAAGAGATGATAAAACCAAGGAGTTTTCCCGAAAGGACACCAAAGACACATTTCTTTGGTTGAAGACGAACACAGTATTGTAACAAGCGATCGAAAATAATGGTTAAAACATCGAGATGTTCAACTGCGATGTTTAGATTTGCCAAGAAGATAATCAACATAATCCTCAAGGATATTGTGCATAATGTCATGAAAAATGTAAGTCATAGCTTGTTGATAGGTCACACCAGAATTATTAAGGCCGAATGGCATGACACGATAGCGAAGGTCCCCGTGGGGTAATGAAGGTGGTTATACGTTGATTGGCGGGGCTACCAAAATTTGATTGAATCCCGAGAAGCCATCCATGAGAAAAGCATCTCATGGCCCTTGCAATGAGATCAACAAGTTGATCAATGCTAGGTAAGGGAAGTCATCCTTTGGGCAAGTGAGATTAAGGTCCTGAAAATTTGTGCATATCTAAAGTCCCTCGTTGCTTTAGTGGCGGTACGACATTAGAAATCCATTACGGATAGTCAATAGGTAAGATGAAAGAAACAAAAATAAGGCATTGAAGCTCTTCTTTGACAAAGAGGGCAATGCGTGGATGCATTTTTCTCAGTTTCTATTTAACTGGTTTGGAGTTGGGTTTCAGAGTAATGTTATGGACAACAATGTCAGGATTGATTCCTGGCATGTCAGCGTAGGACCAAGTGAAAGCTTGGTTGCGGGCATGGAGGAAGGTAGTGAAGGCGTTTTTCGATGTGTTAAGAGATTGTCTCGATCTTCACGATGTGAGGATCGTCCTCTGTGTGGATGTTGATTTCTATAGTCGACTCATTCAACATGGTTTGAGTTTCAGATGGTAAGGCGTGTTGAATATAAGAGTCATCCGCGCCAAGGTAAGTGAGGATGGAGTCGTCATCCTGGCACTCAACAACATTAATTGAAGGTGAGTCTTCTTCGATCATGTCTGGATACAGAAGGGGAAGAGAAGATGGGTCTTCATTATCGCATTGATAAGTGAGAGGACCCAGGAAGATAGCATTTACAAAAAAAAAAAGTTAGGAGGGATAGATTCCGGGTCTATCGACTCTGTGGGTGAAGATGGCAAAATAGGTGATGATGGTTCAGAAGAGGTAATGTCGTTGTCTTCCCGGATACAACTGACACGAGGTTTCTTTGGTGTAAGTGTTTCAGAAAATCCAAGACCACTACGATCTTTGTGTTTGCGTGTAGTCACGGGAATGATTGTATGTCGGCCTTGTTCATAAAGACCGAAACCAAAACCTTTCCAAGCACAGTGAGTCAAGAAGGTGAGGGCGAAACGATGATTTGTTAGATATTGAAAATTGGATTGGAAGGGAACCACACCAAGGGGAGGTTCAGGGGTAACGGAGGATGCGTCGACACCCCCATATGTTAGGTTGGTGCGGAAATTAGGTGGTCCGTAGGAGATCACCTCCCCCACACGACGGTCATAGGTAGGATGCGCATGTAACTGTCTGTACTCCTGTGGGGTATGGAAAGTGCTAACGTTATATAGGTGATACTCCCCCAGCATAAGGCATTGAAAAACATCTACCAAGGGATCTGAGGTTGGGATGTTGTCCGCGGGGAAGGAAGTGGTATTTGCGGCGGTGGTTTCATTGGTTGAAGGTGTAGGTGCGGCTAAGGTGGATGGTTGAGGTGTGGGCGAAGTAGATGGTTGGGTTGGATGAATGGGTGCCTTGATTGGTACAAGCACATCATTAGGGCGATATAACATATTACAGGTTTTGAAGGGGGGAGCGTCAGCTTTTATGGTGTATGACTTCCCCTCATACTCGAATTTTATGCATCTATGTAAGGTGGAGGAATGCATCCCATAGCCCGAGATCCAAGGGTGGCCTAACAACATGTTGTATTGGAATTCTCCCTCAAGGACATAGAAGAGTTCGGGTAAGGTACGTGGCCCTACATGAATGTTAAGGATCACGGTGCCTAAAGTAGAAGTAATAACATCATTGAATGAATGTAACATGGTGGGGTTGGCACACATACAGCTAGAAGGGATATTCATTTGTTGGAAGGATTTGGAAGAGATGATGTTTAGGCTAGCGCCCTATCAATCATAACACGACGTACTCGGATGTCCCAGGACATAAGCCGAGATGAAAAGAGCGGGATCAGGATCTTCTGCACCAAAGACAACAATTTCTTCCTCGAAAAAACTAACAGCAGAATGGCTTGCTGTATAGGGATAGAAGTGGTTGTGGAGGTAGGTTGTTTGGTGAGAGAAGCGACGTGGTTGGGTGTTAAAATGGAGGTGACGGGCAAGGTTTCGTTAGGTAGGACCTCTATCCCTTGAAGGATCTCAATTAAAGCTTGTCGATGCGATTCAGATGTTTGAATGAGATCATAGAGTGTCATTTTGATAGGAGATTGGTGAAGTTGTTTGATCATGGTGCGGTGGGAAACTCCATCGAGACAGGGATAGGCAGGTCCACGAATGACCACTTTTGGTGGTGGTGCGATCGGGATGGCGGAAGGAGAAAGAGAGGCCGCAGGTGTGCTTTCTTTAGCTTTCCCATTGTTTTTCTACCCTCAAGTAGCAATACTAATCATGTTGATCTCGTGAACACGAGAGGAGGAAGATGGCAGGGATAAGTCATTGTCTTCGAGAGGTGGGGTTGCAATAATGATAGATCTTGGTGAGGCGGGGACATGTGGTATAGGAGAGGGGATTGAAGCTAAAGGTTTCTCCCTTCGTAAGTTGTCTTTCTTAACCTTTCTATCCGAGATAGGTGACTGTGAAGGATGGATTTCAAAGCTTTGCATCCCTCCACATCATGTTCTGGTGTGCGGTGGTAAGTGTAGATTTTAGACTCATCATAACCTATAGGTCGAGGTTTAGATGGATCATAGGGTCTGAGTGGGGGTAGGGAAATGGTCACATTCTCCACCAACATATCAAGGATCTTGGCGTAAGATCCTTTGAGCGGGTCAAAGTCAGAGGAAGATGAGGCTATTGATTGGGTGGGTTTTGGTAATGGTTGGGTATGGTTGGTTCATACGGGTGGTGGTTTAGACAAGGGGTTTTGATAATTGGATTTAACTAAACGTGGCTTCTTCGGCACAGAAGTCATGTTTAGCTAGTTAGATGATGAGGCCACAGATGACGTGGTGGTAGGAAACAACCACGGGGAAAGAGGAGTGATAGCAAACAAATCCTTTGATGATGGAGTTTGTTTAGGGTTGGTAGGTGGACAAGATATTTGGGGTGACAGTGTTGATACACCCGTGGATCTCTGTATGGGTGTAGAAGGTGCAGGTCGTTTTAAAGAAAACGTAGGAGGTATGATGTATTGAGGCAAGGTGGAGGGGTGAGGTCCCAATATAGAAGGTAGGTGTGACGGCGAGGGTTTTAGTTGTGACAGAGGCATAGATTGGACTTGAGGAGATTGGGTCTGTCTCCTAGGTGGATGGACAACTTTATTTTTGGATAAATCTAATTGTTTAGGTGGGTGTGTTAGGTTGGGTATTGGTGAAGTCCCAAGTGTAGGGGAAGGTTTGGTTAGGTTAATAGAGGTGGATGAGGTATTCGGTAGAGATGAGGGGGGTGAAGATGAGGACATAGGCATTTTGAGCTTTTGTAAACACCTCGGGTATATGGTAGAGGTGTCTGGATCGGTCATCTGCATTTGAGTAGAGCATGGTGTACTCAAACACTCCCATAGGACTCATCTATCTTCTGAGGGATGAAAATCTTCACGTGTGAAGAAGAAATTTTGTATGGAAGAGAGGTGGGTTGTGATTCCGGTCCACTGTGGGTGTGATACAGGGGGTAAATGAGGCGCTGTATCAATGGGTGTTAAGAGGTCAACCGGTCACTGAAAAGATTTAGGCGATGAAGAACTAATAGGTAGGAAGGCATGTTTGAGGGGATCCGTCATGATTAAGGAGTTTGGTGATGTCGGTTCGAGAGGTTTCTCTTCTAAGGGTGACAGAAAAAGTGGCAAACCTTCTTCTGTTGCAGTAAGAGTGGTGGAAGGAGATGTTTGGGAAATAGATAAGTTAGATAACATCCACTCACAGTCTTGCAGGGATGTGGTGTAAGAAGACTCATTCGTGAGAAGAGAACTCTGGGCGGTTAATTCCTTTATGGGTAAAGGAATGGCAAGGTTATCATCTTGTCTTGATGGTGGTGTAGGGGGTGCGGATCCCTGCGTTAGTGAAGAGGCCTGATTCAGAATTTCCTTGATAGAAGCTTTTGGTTGGGAGTTGAAAACTGCATGGATTTCATGAACACTCTTCTCCTCGGCTAAGGTGTCTTGGTTTATGTTACTGTTAGATGAATGATTTGGGAATGGTTTGTTGAAGATTTTCAAATTTTGATTAGCAGGGGCATTAGGATTATCGAGGGTTATATCCCCTGCATCAACCATTTCTTGCACTATGTTTTTCAACATCTTGCAGTTTTCGTGACTGTGTCCCTTCACGCGAGTGGAAGTTACAGAAGTCATTTTCTTTGTACCAAGAAGGTATAGCGCGGTGGAATCAAACCCGGAGTGAGGTTTAATAGGAGGCAAGGTGATAGCTCCTGCTTTGAGCAATTTGTCCAAGATCACACCATAAGTTTCTCCCAAGGGAGTGTAATTGATGGGCTCGGCTTTATACTTATAGGTGGCTTTTGGCGGGGTATTAGACGGTGCTTGGGATTTGACCATCACCGCGTGTACAACTCCTTTTGATTTTAAAGCAGTCGATGTGTGAGAATTGGTGGTGTTGGGTTTGTTGGTGGAGTCTTGGGTTCAGAAATTGGAGTTTTTGTTGTGCAACCTCAATTTCTCCTCCTCTAAGGCTCGAATCTCTAGTTTCCGAGCCATAGTAAAGGCCTCATCAAAGGTGTGGAAAGTTTGAATTTGGAGGGTGGGAGAAATGTGCTTAGCGCAGGCCCACGTAAAGAGTTTGATGAGTTCGGCCTGAGGTAAGGCATAAGTAAGTTGGTTGATGAGGCCCCGCCATCGTCCAACAAAATCTGCGATAGATTCGTCTTCAAATTGTCGAGATGGCATAGAGGTCGGTAATGGATACTTTCTTGGTAATATTGATGGAGAAGTGATCCAAGAAAGATTGGGCTAACTGGTTAAAGGAGAAAATTGAATCTTGGGCTGAAACCTTTGTACCACTCTAAGGCAGTCTGATAAGGACATGGGAAAGGTATGGAGTAGTAAAGCATCATCATGAGCAATCAGATAAGCGAGGAATGTCTAAACGATCGCAAGTGTTGTTGGGGGTCCTCCTTACTATTAAAGCGAGTAAATTTCAGTAATTCCCATTGAGGAGGATATGTATGAAGGGGGACAGAAGGATGAATAGGCTCCTGAAAAACTTGCTCATATGTCAGGGTGTTACGACTTCCTGAAACAGAAGCCTCAAGATTTTGCATCTTGTCCATCATCTGTTTGATTAAATCATTGGTTGGGTTAGATGATGGCGCTGTCGTTGTAAATAGAGGAGGATTGGTCCAAGAGCCGCTACTAGACAATGGTGGGATTAAATGTTGATAAGATAATGGTGATGAATGTGTTGGGGCAGCTGAATAAGGGTGTCCTATATAAGAGGTTGAGGCCACCGGATGAGTGTGTGGAAATGAAAAGGTGGGCGGAGCTTGTGAGGGAAAGCTCGTGTGTATAGGTGGCAGGGAGCAAGTTATGAAAGAGATAGTCTGTGAGAGAGATGAGGTAGGGTTAGTGGATGGTAGTGATATGTGGGGTCCCGGATTAACGAAAGGAAAACCAATCGGTGCAGTATGAACTACCGAAGCTACTGAGCTAGGAGATGGGACTAAGGATGAAGATGGTGAGGTGGAGTTATTAGGTGGGGAAGGGGCTAAGTGAGCGGCGATACTAATAGGCATACCAATGAGGAGCTGACCATCAGGTGTACAGTCAGGGGTATGAGCCAAATAATGTTGTACAATGCACAGGATTAGCATCCAAAAATTTGGAAAATTCCTTATCTCCTACAGGGATCTTAGGAAAATTGCTGGTATCCGTAGGATTCCCCATAGGATGCGAAGGGGGTGACTCAGGAAAGGCACGAATGGCATGTGAAACCATGGTTGCTGCTTGTTTCCGTGATAACAACCATGGAAAAGAGGACACAACAGGGATTTAATCAATCCGGAACGAAAACAACAACAAAATGTTGGAATTGATAGGTTGCTGGTGTGTCAAGAACTGTTAAACACAGTAACTGATATCGGTCAGATAACCGATGTCGGTCAGAATGTAACCGGCGTCGGTCAGTTAACCGATGTCAGTAGTATGGGACTGGTGTCGGTCACTGTGAAAGCAAAGAGAGGATGTAAGAAGCTGCTGGTTTGGGGATAACAATGCTTAATATACCTACCAAACTGTCTTGAAGTGATCACTGAAACAGTGTATGACAGAGAAACAGAACTAAAAACAAGCAAGATGCACAAGCAAACCAATAGACTAACCCTAGGATTAGTTTTAATCACTTTGGGCTTATGCCTTAGACGCCAGATGATGTCAATCCTAAATGAAAGACCTAAGGGAGATGTCAAGTTTGTTGTGGCTCATAAGGCTACCTCAATCGGGCGGAGGAATACCGCGGAAAGGGGGGAGGTTTGAGCTGTTGTATTGATTATGATGTGATTTGGTATGTGTTGTGTAGTGAGAGTAAGATTAATTTCTTGTCAATACCGTGGATATCACCCCCACGTGTATGACCTGTTACTTAATCTACGTTCACTAGAATTAAAAACAGCAAGCAAGAATGTGATGCACGTGTTTTAAACCCAAATCAAAAATGATATTCGATGAAGCAAAGAAGATGACTTTCACTAAATGCAAAGATATGAAAGCAAGACAAATTCTTTTACCAAAATGACAAAATATTTTGTGAATATTTAGCAGAAACAAACAGCAAGTATGCTCCCTATATGAAAGCAAGCAAGAAAGAAAGAAACTGAAATGGGTCCCACCAGGCGTGCCAAAATGTTTCACACAGAATGTTTCCGTTCCAGAATAGAGTTGCTTCTATCCTTTCATTCTCTTGAGAAATAGATAAGGGGTTAGGGCTAGGAGGAATACCTGTTGAGTGTTGGGAAGGTGTGCGTGTACCGTAGAGATATCAGACCGATTGTGGAGAACTCCTTTTTGTCTGGGAAGGACTACTCTTTCTTGATGAAGATTCAGGTCTGAGGAATGCAGTGACGAATGCCAGATTCAGGTGGGATGATCCGACAATCAAAAGTGAGCTGATGAAGCTATCCTCTAACTTTTCTAGTGCTTGGATGAGTGTGAAGGTGATCCAGTTACTCAGTTGCAATCTTGGGCTCGACGTCCTTCTCTGCAAACTCTTCTCTTTTCTTCACTTGTCTTCATCTTGCAAATGAATTCCAGATCTTTTTTTTTTTTTTGGTTGGGGAGGTCATTAACAACAGGAACCGATGGCGGCGATTCACGTGTACGGCGGTCGAGTAGGAACCGATGTCGGTTAGGTCAAAGTGGCTATTTTTAGTAAAACAACCATCTTTCCCTCCTTTTCTCCCAAGGGATCAGTTGTGGGCTTGGTCAAGTTATTATTAGGTTTGTTTTGATGCGGGTGAGGGGTGATGAGTCATGGGTGTGAGTCTGGACCAAGTCATAGGTCTTAATTAGGTTGGTTTAGGGTTAGGGCTAGGTCATGATGAGGTGGCAAGGTGAGGTGGCAGGGGTGGAGATGTGGATTTATTAATTATATGGTAATTAATAAATAATTAAGTGTGTAAGGTTTAGGTGGTGAGGTATGGTTAGGTTGCGAGGTGATATGCGGGTACAGGGCATCGTAAGACCCAAATTTGGTGTCTACAGGGGGGAAATGAGGCATTTTAGGGTTCTTTATTCTTGTTGAGTTTTTCTTTTAAATAAAGGAATTAAAATTAAAAAGCGATGAGAATTGGGGCGATTAGGGCAAAGAGGCGCTTGGGCTCCTTGCATCTATTTTTTTGTTCCTTTTTCCTTTTTGTTTTCTTGTGGATAGAGAAGACACCGCCATGGAGGGAGGAGGAAACCCCAGACTTGTCTACACACCCACTAGACTTAAGAAGGCACGGAGGAGGTTGTGGCTGTTGTGGCAGCTGAAAATGCACAGAAAAAGGAAAATGCCCGAAGGAAATGAGTCATACAATGCCTTGGTCGCCGATTTTACACATATCCGATTCGCGTAGGGCATTTTGTTTGTTTTTAAAGAAATTCCTTGCTAGATGTCATCTCATGGGTTGATGCGACTGTTCCAAAGTATCCTCCCAACTGTGTCAAAAATAACATGCCCAGACTGTATGGACAAATTTCAAAGCGTAAAAAGAAGCTTCCTCCCGCCTATACCAAAATGGGGATGTTTGAGTCTCAAGCCCATGCCAAAATGGAAGCTTTGGAATGCAGGTATGAACAAAAGAATCTAGTTTTTTGTAAGATTTTACACTTGCAAGTGTCATAGTTGATATGCATGAAAAATGTGGAAGTGCATTCAAGTCATGTGAACTGTTCGACAAAATGCCTCAGATATTTCAGCTCATGGAATGCAATGGTTTCAAGGTCTTCATAGATGAGCTTGTTGTAAAGGCCTTTGAAAATTTGAAGGAAATGTATTTGGCAATTGTGAAGCAACACTTAACAACCTTTTACAACACCCTCTCAGCTGCACCAAAATAAGTGTTTTAAATTGGGTATGGACATCCTTCAAAGAATTATGGAAAAGGGTTTTTTGAAATTTTATATAGTTGGAGAAAATCATTCACATAGGGTAGGAGAAATATTTGACAAAATGCCTCAAAGAAATGTTGTCTCATGGAGTGTCATGATTGTAAGATATGCGAAAATGGATTTTTGAAATAGCATGCGAATCTGTTTGTCATAGAAAATGTGGTCTCATGGATTGGGATGACTTCTTGAAAACACAAAATTGTTTTTTTTTATGAGACATGGGTGCACAACGAATGGCTTGGGTTTTCACGTGAATTGCTGGCATCATGTGGCAATAATGGTGGTCTCAACGGATCGTGAGTGTAAACCACTTGGAGCCCCTTATCCCCGTTTCACTCATCGTTCCCAGGCATGGTTCATCTTCCCTTACCTATCATAATTCTTGTGTTTTACTTCTCTTTTGTAACTTAATAGAATCTTAAAATATTAGGATTTTAATACAGTTAAATTTTTATATCAACTCGTTGCAAAAATAATGAAAGGTCATGTCGTAACTCACAAAATCAAAATAACTCTTCTGCATTAAACCATGAACTTCCACCCTCATTCTGAGGTGATTTAGAAACTTCTTACCCAACTAGATCACTTCAATATTGGTTTATCGACAAGACGAGATTGACTTCCCAGTAATAATGTGGACCTTCTCCCTGTTTAAATAGTTAATTTTTACATTTTTTGGAGACTCATTAAGTACCCTTCACACTCGAAAATGAGATGTTAAGCTAAATCCGTGTAACTTGTTGTGTGAGGAGTCACCTTGACCTTTGGATTGTCCCCAAATAAACATATGGGATCTTTTGATGCTCTTATAGGATCCTTGTTACACTATTTTACAGTAGTAAAAGTTGTTAAATCTAGAAAGTTGGCTTTCATTTTGAACTGCCATTTGAAACTTGGATAGAGAAATTATTTCCTATCTTCACAAACCTCTAGTGTTTATACTAGACAATTGCATGGAACATTCAGTTTAGGGAAAAGCACTTTTCTAGATAGTTTGGCAAAGCCATTTTGTAGGCCTCCAGTCGCAGTTTGACAAGGTCAAACTGGACCAATTTCAACTTGTCGCTCCAGAAAACTTGTCGCCATTTGAAAATGGTTTTCTAGTTCTCGTCTCATCGACTCTGATGAATTCTCATAATATAGGGGAACTTGTAGGAAGTGTCTCATTGTGTGCTCATCTATCGAATGTCAGTTATGGACATGGTTTTCTAGACCCTCAAGCTAACTTTTGTTCATTTGCAACTGGGTCAGCTATGACCAGTAGCCCCGGAAAACTAGCCGCCAAATGCAAACCGTTCACTTTTTCCCAATTCATCGATTCTTAGGAACTCTTGGTATATCTAGGAATATGTAGAAAGTTTATCATTGTGTACATTCTCATCGGAAGATAACTTCGAAGTGGTTTCTTAGCCTCCAAGCTTTGTTTTGAACATTTTGTAGCTAGTGAGAAAATGTAAAAATGGAAAGTCAGTGGGACCCTCGTAGGGTTGCCAAACCACCACTGAAAACTTTTGACACATGCAAATAACTGTTTAAAACTCTATAGTGTAGCTTGTTGTGTGAAATAGAACTTTTGACAAAATGGTGTTTTCTCTCTCTTCCCTTCTCTTTCTCTCTCCTGGGTTACAAAATGAAATAAAATGAAATGTAATGAATACATGTCTCTAAACCTTTTTATTTTGATTGCAAATTGTAATTATAATCATATGTAAATGGGAAACTGAAAAATGATAATTATGTTAGATTAGGGTGGATCCCATGCCAGCCAATTATCACTGATATCATGCTCACGTGGTTTTGCAGGGTGAAAGAATGACAACAAAAAGGTGTTGTGTAATGCATTAATTATCATTGTAATTTATATAGTTCATGGTTAAATGAATAAATTTATAATGTAGTCTCATGTTACAAAAGGTTACTTTTGATAATTTATTGTCATGTATGAGATGCTAGTTCCAGGACATCTAGGAAATGTGCATTTAATCATAGGTTCATTGTGATTCATAGTACACATGGTACAAATGGTTGATATTTATATAAGGTAAATGAATTTGAAGTAATATCTTGTAGTGTATATTTAGTGCTCAATAAATGATTAATGAGTCATCTTGTGCTTTCATACTTTGTAAATGTAATAAAGAGATTTAAATGAAACACTCTACCCCTATTCAATATCGAGCACAACTTGTTTTCATGTGTGATACTCCTTACCGTAGAAGACATTGAAAACCTTAGAGTGAACTTAAACCATGCACTCGATGGAACCTCTTAGTTTGAGTAAACAAGAGTCCAAGAATGGGTTTATCGTCTTAGTCAGTATGGTTAGTGACATTGTCATAAACCTGGTAGATAGGAGCGACACAGTCAAAACTGTATTTGGAGTATGTAGAGCTAACTCCTCTTTCGGAGCCTAGTGGATTACCTTGTTCTCCGAAGATAGATTTAAATTTAAAGTTCTTCATCGAGTGAAATCCCTGTTGGATCTAGATGACATAGATGGAGGTTGTGACTTAGTTGTTCTAGGTCTTAAACTCTTGTTAATGAACTCCTTAGCTCCGCTCAGCTAAATGTGTTACTTTGATTTCTCTCAACATAACACCTTGGTCCTTTCTGGAAGGTGGTTTAGCATAAGTGTGTCCTCTCACTTAAAAATGCATTTATAGTTGAGGGGTAGACCCTTAGGTGAAGTTGGAATTAATCTAAAACTCAGTTGAATTCGGATGTTAACTTAGGGTTCATGTGTAGCTTCAAGTCTCCTAATCATTTATGTCTTCAAGAGGTTAGACAAACACTTCGTAACTCTTTTTTCAAGACAATGATTGTAATAAGACCATAATGTGATGTAGAAAATTAAGCATGTAAGAGTAAAAAAAAAATGAGAGTGGGGAGGTTTGGAATAATGCCACTCTTGAAGTCCTTATAACTCAATTAAATATATGCATTTTTTCAAAGAATATGAATTGCCTTGGTATAATCCACCTTCGAGAAAACAAAATACATATATAAAACAAAATGGAATTTCACAAGTCATTGAATTAGAATAACTATGGTAGGGAAATAATTGTACCGTGATCAAGGAATGTTTTGTAGTAAAAAGCTATCTTGTATTTTAAATCTCTGTTAAATCCTAATATCACTATATGGACACCAAGTCACTTTCACATGGGTTGTAAGAGTAAAAAGGTAGACATTGAATATATGTTTGAGAAGAATATTCTTCACATAAGAACAAGATAATTAAGTATTTTTGTACGCATTTGAACTACGCCAAATAAGTATGCAAGCTATGGAAACTTTTGTAAAGAATAAGAAACCAACTTAAAAGGGGTGAATGATAATTTAACCGTGGAATGAACTTAAGAACCTGTAGGTGGAAAAACGAGGAATTTATCCTTGCACAATAATGTTCTTAGAATGTTAATCGTAACTAAAATACAATTAAAGAAATGATGTGTTGTGGATTTGCCTATCCTTGAGTCATTTTTCTTGTGGTTGGGTCATTGCTAGTATTCGTTCATTAGGAAAAGTGTGGCATCGACATGCCTATGTTGTTCTCTCGTGTCTATGTGAGTCGATGACCTATGTGATTGTCATGCGAGTCGAGTTTCGGTACTTGGATCCCTTGTTGTGTTGTGTGTAGTGAGCAATGTAAGTCAAAAAAATTATCCTGGTATTTTACTTTGTTGTCATTGTGTGTGTAAAATATTGGGCATTACATATGGTATCAGAGTGGAGGTTCATGCTCTTGAACCTCTAGGATGGATTGGAGTTGTGATGATTCGAATGATGGTGGTGGATATTGGAAGAGTAATGTGATATATGTTGTTATGTGAACTATGTTGTAATTGTGACCTTATGGAAGCACATGTGGTGCATGTCACTTAGTGCATATTTGTTATCATATTGATGTGCTTGTGATGAGAGTATTCACTCTCTATGTTGTTGATTCAATGAGGAATCCGTGTGTGATGTACCACCTTGTTGTGTGTGAAAGGAATGATATTGTGGATTGTAGAGTGTTGAAACATTTTGACCTTATGTGATGTGAAGATGTAATGATGTATTGCATGACAAAATTTATGTAAAGTGAATCACAATTTATCATGATGTCATCACCGTATTGTGATTCATTGTGTGCATCGTCGTGTTGTTTTGCAATTGACTATAGGTTGTAAGGCTAGACATTGTGTTCCTCATACATATAATTCATGTAATATGTGATGGTTCATGTCGTGATTTAGGGAATATGGTGAGTATGATCCCTAGTGTATAGTGATTGCACCTCGGGTGCAAGATGTGGTAATGTGATGTATCGTAACCCATGAAAGTAATGATTGTGTTATACCCTATATATAAATACCATGTGTAAGATGTTATGGTTAATGTGTGTGAATCACCATTGTGATAGTGATGTAGTTATGTGTATGTTGTGAACCTTACACTAGATGACCCTAAGGGGATAAATTGTCAAGAGTGTATGTGTGGAGAGAGGAGGCATGGACCAGGTTTTCATAATCTTGAGCCAAGTACAAGTGAGGAAGTGGAGTCTTATATAGACTGAAAAACCCACTTCTATCTGTTTAGTATACTTCGAGCTTACTCAGTAGATTGTGGTTGTGCACCACCTTAGGCTCAACTTATGTAACTAGAGTTCCCTACTCTTTCCTATTGGATTATTCATCGAATAATCCTATGTAATTTTGACTATGTTGATCCTTGTGGGAGTATGGAGGAATGATTTAGGCAGAGATGATGACAATTACATTATTTGATATACTCATTTCTGGTTACATGTATATTTCTACTAGCTAAGGCTTGATGATGAGTGCCAACAACTCGATGAGTACCCCTTTGGTGGTGGTATGAGGCCACATAGTGATTGTAATGTGCTATTTTCTCAATACGTATTTTATTCGTAAATTAATCTTTATCTCTCTTTTTGAAAGAACCAACCATTTTTCTTGATTGACATGTTCTTATATTTTGTGTATTTATTTGATTGTTGCATTAACATTTGGATTTTGCACTAACCATGGCTAATTAGCTATTTATTTTTCCTAGTTTTAAAACTTTCTTTTCATATTTAAAAGGTTTTTAGCCTAGCCCAAGGCTTTTGATATTTCCACTTGGCATTTGATTGGATTTTTATGTTGGTTCTAATGTCATAATGTGCTGAAATAGGGTCATGGGATTAACCATGGAGTGGTTAAACCTATGGACCCACTTCGTTGTATGGGGGTGTGCCTCGAGGAGTTACGAGATAACTAGTGGGTTGTTGAACCACGAGTTATTATGTCACTTTGTTGTGGGTGATGGGGCTCTATGTGCCCAAGGCCATAGGGTAACCCGACCTTATTAAGAGAAGAAAGGAGATGTGCCTCTATGGTTGAGTGACCTGTTATTCTTTAAGGCACTCTATGGTGGAGTGACCTGATATTCTTGATGGGGCTCTATGGTTGAGTGACCCGACTTGGTTTTGGAACTATGATTATTTCTCCTTAGGAGGTATATGGAGTTATTTGGTGATGGTTAGGGAGGTATATGGAGTTGTTTTATGATGCTTCAGGAGACATATGGAGTTATTTCTTGATATTTTGAGATGTGTGGAGTTGGTATAGTGAGTTATGTGTACTCTTGTGAGTCTCGTTAGACATTGTTATGATTGAGGATTGACATTTCCATTTGTATGGACTATTGGATATTGTCTTGGCACTATGTTGGTACAGTCATGGTTTTCTTAGGGTCTTGTGATACTCGTTGTATATGTATCAGTGCGATGATTATGTTTGTCAGTCTTGTGTGTGTACTAGATCTATGTCTAGGACGTAATTGTGGAAAATTATTTGCTATGTGTGTTATGTTTGTGGAGCCTATTTTCATGTTAGAGTTTGGTACACCTTCCATGTGCTACACTCGGATATTCTTATGGTGGACCCGCTCACCGATGAGTGGGTCAAGGGGGTTCGGGGTGAAGTCCCCCGATGGGGGCTCATGGGCAAAGCCCCGAATCAAATTTTCATGGGTGGTTTTGTTGATGGCGAATCACAGCACCCCTGAATGTCTGTAACTTGATGGGTTGAGACTCTTAGTGCAATTGCATAACATGGAGCTTTTCCCAAGTGTGGGACCTTGTGAAATCGGAAAAGCTCTCCGGATGAAGGCCGGTTCCTATTCCTCTGTTCAGATGCACACATAAAAATGAAAAGGGTTTACTAAAAACCTAATCTAACTTGCCAAGGAGACAGGGTAAGAAAATGCATAAAATAAAACCTAAACTACAAAGGTGATGCACCGAGGAATGAAGAAACATTTGTCTTGCCAATAAACACAAACCATTAAAATGTAATGCAAGATCATACACAGATAACAGATTTGTAGTGAAAGATCAGGAAGATGCAAATGAACATAGAGAGGGTTGAGAATCATCCACAAACATGCATTATTTTCTCCAAAGATTGATACAATACACCACAAAATGCCAAGAGGTAAAGTTGCATTACAGTTTTAGATGGGAGGTTTGAACTCCACAGATTCACCTGCCAAAGAGAAGAAGGGAGGGGCAAAACAAGAATGTCCAACCTTTAGAAAGAAGCCCCTCCTTACAATTTATAGGAAGAATGAGAGAGGGAAGAGAGAGGAAATCCAAATCTACCCCAACCACCTCCAAGTTGCATTTAATTCATCTCATTATGGTGGTAGGTGAGAACCCTAGCAAACCCAAAAAGTGGCGAACTATATTTTGCATTTTTAAGAACTTTTTCCCACCCAATTAAATATATCTAGTTGTAGTTGGATAGAGGACCTTGTAAGCTTTCCGAAAAGTCCAACCTTGCATGAATCCGAGCTCCCTGTGAAAAGTTATGGCCGTCTGAATATCTGGGTCAGGGTCTGCTTCCTGTCAGCGCTCAGAATGTTGCGCCTCCTGAAGGTGCGCCATAGGCGCATCCATATTTGTGTCAACACTCTCTTACCTATGCCAAAGGTGCATCCATATTTGTGTCGACACTCTTTGACGTGCGCCACTTACCTGCGCCTTGGGCGCAAATTTTCCCTTGTCGACACTCCGTGTTGTGCGCCCTTTACCTGCACCTTGGGCGTAACTTTTGATGTGTCGACATCTTCCTACTTGTGCCATGGGCGCATCCATATTTGTGTTGACATTATTTGACGTGCACCACTTACCTACGCCTTGGCATGAATTTTGGCATGTCGACACCTCTTGTTGTGTGCCTCTTACCTGTGCCTTGGGCGCAACTTTTTGGCGTGTCGACATCTTCCTACCTGCGCCATGGGTGCATCCATATTTGTGTCGACATCCTCTTACCTATGCCATAGGCACATCCATATTTGTGTCAACACTCTTTGATGTGCACCACTTACCTATGCCTTGGGTGAATTTTCCCTTATCGACACCTCTTGCTGTGTGCCTCTTACCTGCACCTTGAAGGCATGACTTTTTGCATGTCGACACCTCTTGTTGTGCACCTCTTACCTGCGCCTTGGTGTGACTTTTTGCATGTCGACACCTCTTGTTGTGTGCCTCTTACCTACGCCTTGGTGTAAATTTTTACATGTCGACACCTCTTGTTGTGCGCCTCTTACCTACGCCTTGGCGCAACTTTTGGCGTGTCGACATCTTCCTACCTACGCCATGGGTGTATCCATATTTGTGTCGACATCCTCTTACCTGCGCCATAGGTGCATCCATATTTGTGTCAACATTCTTTGACGTGTACCACTTACTGTTCCTTGGTGTAACTTTTGTTGGGGTCTGAGTTTCTTTGATTTCTAAATTCTTCTGTTTGTCTATATTTACCCGGGGGGAGATATATACAATAGGTTTATTAACCCATGGGTAATGGGTAACCATTATGGGTTGTTTTTGGGCCCATGGTTTTTCGGTACCCATTGTTTTGTAAAACCGCCTCTTTGGCTACCTATTGATGTACTTATAAATAGATGGACATACAATATGATTGATATGAGTGTGTTTTGTGAAGGTGAATAGTGTGTGTGAATTCAAGTGTGAATTCGGGAGGGTTTGTTGAGTGCAGCTCCAAACAAGATCTGATTATTGTAATTGTGAAGACTGTTGGCTTGTAATAAAATCTGAGCAAGTGTTCTTGGTGGATGTAGCCCACATTGGGTGAACCATGTTAAATATTGTCTTCGTGTTGTGCATTTTTCATTTCTGTAATTCTATTCATACTTCTTATTATTGTGATTCGAAGAATTATTCCACATTAGATATTATTAATTCCTAACAATTGGTATCAGAGCCTGGTTTGGTTTGTTTGAAGTGTTGAATTATAGGGAAAGTTTTAGCTTGAGTGGGAGCTATGGCAGATGATGGAAGATCTAGGGTTGATAAATTCAATGGGTAGAATTTTAGTCTTTGGAAGATGCAGATGGAAGATTACCTTTATCAGAAGGATCTTTATACTCTGTTGTCTGAGAAGGTGAACAAACCCTCGAGCATGACAGATGTGGAATGGGATTTTCTAGATAGGAAGGCACTTGGGAAAATTTGGTTGTGTCTTACATCTTCGGTATTATTTAATGTTTCAAAGGAAAAGACTACAAAATATCTAATGGATGCATTAGGGAAGTTGTATGAAAAACCCTCTGCCTCTAACAAGATATTTTTAATGAAAAACCCTCTCCTCTAACAAGATATTTTTAATGAAAAGTTCTTTAATATGAAGATGTCTAAGAATAGTTCAAGATGCGCAGATCATTTAAATGATTTCAATATAGTTGTGAATATGCTAGCTTTGGTTAGAATAGAATTTGATGAAGAAGTTAGGGCTTTATTAATTATGTGCTCTTACACGAAAGTTGGAATAGCACAGTAATGGCGGTAAGAAACTCAGTTCCAGCTAACTCGAAGTTGAAGTTTGAGGATGTTTTAGGGGTGATTCTAAGCGAGGATATGCGAAGAAAAAGCTACGGCGAATCTTCTACTTCAGGGAATGTTTTGACAGTGGAAACTAGAGGGAGACAAGAATAGAGGAAACCGTGGAATATCGAAAGATTGGGCAAGGTCAAAATCCAAGAGAAAGATTGTATGTTAGGAATTGTGGAAAGTTTGGGCACGTAAAGAAAGATCGTTGGGAGCTTCGGTATAAGAAGAAACAACAGAAGAAAACAAGGAGGAAAATGTGGCATCGTGTAATGTATGCCAAGATGCTTTGATTCTTTCTTTGCATAATATTACTAAATCTTGCGTTTTAGATTCAGGGGCTTCTTTTCATGCTACTCCACATAGGCATTTTTTGTTGATTATGTTCAAGGGGATTTTGGGCATGTTTTTCATGGTGATGATGAGCCTTACAAAGTATAGTTAGAAAAGGTTATGTTCAAGTTAAGATGCGAATGAGAATACATGGCTATTGAAGGATGTCGGACATGTGCCTACATTAAGGTGAAATTTGATATCGGTAGGGCAATTAGGAAGTGATGGTTGTACTCTGATATTTACATCCGACTCTTGGAAGGTTACCAAGGGTGCTCTTGTGGTGGCAAGAGGTAAGAAGGTTGGAACCTTGTATTTATCCACTGATAGTACTAATGATTGTAATCTTGTGGCTTCGTGTGCGATACAACATTATGGCACTATAGGCTCGGTCATATGAGCCATAAGGGCATGGACATCATAAAGAAGAATTTGCCTAGATATACAGAAACAAGTTTGGATTTATGTGAGAACTGCATATATGGGAAATAGAAGCGAGTAAGGTTTCTCAAGGTTGGACCTACGAAGAAAGAGAGTAAGTTAGAGTTGGTACATTCTAATGTGTGGGGGCTAGCTTAGGTATCATCTCTTGGGGGTTCAAGTTATTATGTTACTTTTATTGATGATGCAACAAGGAAATTTTGGGTTTATTGTATTAGAAACAAATCTGATGTATTTGATACTTTTGTTAAATGGAAAGCCTTGGTAGAGAATGAAACATGTCTTAAGTTAAAATTTCTTAGGTCAGATAATGGAGGGGAGTATTGCAGCAATGAATTTGATGATTATTGTTCTAAGAATGGAATCTGCAGGCTAAAAGATGGTTCCAGGAACCCCACAACAGAATGGGGTGTCAGAAAGGATGAATAGAACAATAATGGAATGTGCTAGGAGAATGAGGATACATGCAGGACTTCCTCTTTATTTTTTGGCAGAAGCGGTGAGCACAATTGTGTACTTGATAAACAAAGGACCCTCAAGTGCCTTGGATGGAGGCATACCTGAGGAGGCTTGGTACGGTAAGAAAGTCAATTACTCATTTCTTAGAGTCTTTGGATGTGAGGTGTTTGTTCATATTGACAATGATGATAGGACAAAGCTAGAGCCTAAATCATAAAAATGCACTTTTATTGGTTATGGTGGTGATGAATTTAGATTTAAATGTTGGAGTATTAAGGAAAAGAAAATCATTCGGTCTAGGGATGTGGTCTTTGATGAGAAAATAATGTATAAGCAATAGGAAGAATCAGAAAGAATATGCGGTGGTAGAGGATCTTCTAGAAGGGACAATAACCCATGGATAAGTTCAGAACCTACTCAACAGAACCCCAAACTCCTACGGTGGGGAGGTCTTATAGGGTAAGAAAATAACCTGAACATTTTTATCCTTCTCTTTATATTTATTACTCACTAATAGTGGAGAGCCGAGAGAGCTTTGATGAAGCAATGCGGGTAGATGTTAGTAAGAAGTGGAAGCAAGCCATGGATGAGGAGCATAAGTCTCTCATGGAGAACCGCACTTGGGATTTGGTGAAGCTACCGAAGGCAAAAGAGCATTGCGAAACAGAACAAGTGTGTACGAGAGCTAAAGATGAAGGAGGAAATAAAAGATATAAGGCCCGGTTGGTCGTTAAGGGGTTTGCACATAAATAAGGTATAGATTTTGATGAGATTTTTTTCTCCCGTAGTAAAAATGACTTCTATCGAATCTGTTCTTGGAATAGCAGGAGAAAACTTGCACTTAGGACGGGTTAGATGTAAAGACTGCATTTCTCCATGGTGATTTGGAGGAGGAGCTATATATGCAGCAGCCCGAAGCATATGAAGTCAAAGGTAAAGAGGAGATGGTGTGCAAACTGAAGAAGAGCTTGTATGGCCTGAAACAAGCTCCACGTCAATGGTATAAGAATTTTGATAGCTTCATGATGGAGAAAGGTTATATTAGATGTCATTCTGACCATTACGTGTATACAAAGAAATTTGAGGATGGAAGTTATATTATCTTGTGTTTGTATGTTGATGACATGATGGTTGCAGGTAAAAACATGTTGGAAATAAAAGTACTCAAGAAAAAGCTAAGTGATTCCTTTGATATGAAGGATTTGGGGGCAGCCAGACAAATCCTTAGTATGAGGATAACTTGAGATAAGAAGGAATGGAAGCTAACTTTATCTCAGGAAGAGTACATTAAGAAGGTATTGGTTAGATTTAACATGCAGGATGCTAAACCGGTTGGGACTCCTTTGGTAGGCCATTTTAAGTTATCAAAGGAACAGTGTCCCAAGACAGAGTAGGAAAGAAACCAGATGTCCAAGGTACCTTACTTATCAACGGTTGGTAGTTTGATGTATGCTATGGTGTGCACTTGACCTGATATTGCCCATGCAGTGGGAGCTGTGAGTAAATTTATGAGTGATCTAGCTAAAGAGCATTGGCAAGTAGTAAAGTGGATCCTTTGGTATTTTAGAGGGACCATGCGGATAGTTTTGTGCTACAGTGGATCATACACCACTTTACATGGTTATGTAGATTCAGACATGGCTAGAGATGTAGACAGCAGGAGGAGCATGATAGGTTATATTTACACTATAGGTGGGACATCAGTGAGCTGGATTTCATGACTATAGAAGCTGGTGGCTTTGTCAACCACGGAGGCTGAGTATGTTGTCGCCACATAGGCAAGCAAAGAGATGATTTGGTTATAATAATTGCTTGAGGAGTTGGGGCATAAGCAGGAGGAATGTAAGTTGCATAGTGATAGTCAGAGTGCTATACACCTAGCTAAGAACTCTACTTTCCACTCCAAGATGAAGCATATATATTTGAGATATCACTTCATCAAGATAGCTTTGGAGGAAGATAAGTTGAAGTTGGAGAATATTCATACTAGTCAGAATCTTGTAGACATGATGACCAAGGTGGTCACAAGGGATAAACTAAATCTATGTTCAGCTTTGGTTGGCTTTCGTGGATGATAGTGAAGGGTTGAGAAGCTTGCTCAGTGGAAATCAATCTCCAAGTGGGAGATTGTTATGTTTGTGGAGTCTATTTTCATGTTCGAGTTTAGTACACCTTCCATGTGTTACACTCGGATATTTTTATGGCAGTCCCGCTCACCGATGAGTGGGTCAAGGGGGTTCGGGGGTGAAGCCCTCAAGAAAATTTTCATGGGTGGTTTATTAACCCATGGGTAATGGGTAACCGTTATGGGTTGTTTTTGGGCCCATAGTTTTTTGGTACCCATTGTTTTGTAAAATCACCTCTTCAACTACCTATTAATGTACTTATAAATAGTTGGACATACAATAGGATTTATATGAGTGTGTTTTGTGAAGGTGAATAGTGTGTGTGAATTCAAGTGTGAATTCGGGAAGGTTTGTTGAGCGCAGCTCCAAACAAGATCTGATTATTGTAATTGTGAAGACTATTGGCTTGTAATAAAATCTGAGCAAGTGTTCTTGGTGGATGTAGCCCACATTGGGTGAACCACGTTAAATATTGTCTTCGTGTTGTGCATTTTTCATTTCTGTAATTCTATTCATACTTCTTATTATTGTGATTTTGAGGAATTATTCCACATTAGATATTATTAATTCCAAACAATGTGGACTACTTGTTGTCATTCCATGGAGGAATTAAAAGACCTTGTGATATGATATAGTCATGAAAGTAGGTAGCAAGATGTCTCATGGGTTGTATGTGTTGTGTTAAGTTTTGTGTGACATCTTGATGTTAGTTATTGTTGGGCACCCACAAACTTAAGACAACTGAAAATTCTAAACAATGAATATTATAATCTTGAGATAAGAAATACTGTAAAAGAAAATGCTAATTAAGTAATAAGGTAAAATGGAACTACCAATCTTCACAGAACCTTGAAAGTTAAATTTTCTACCTAATGTTCCTAGGGCCACCCCGTGGCCATGATTTTGTGTCTAAAATCTTAATCTTAGAGCATACCTTTGCCCATATTTGTTCCTTATTGCTACCTTTTCTCTTTCTTCACTATATGTCGCATCGAGGACGATGCTTTCTTAAGGGGAGGAGAATGTAGTGCCCCGTCCCTCATTCTCCTTTTTCTTCTTCAATGACGGTGTTGCTAAGCGTTTAACGTTGTTGTGCTCCTGCTGATCCTTGTTGGCTTCGCCTTTTCGATTACCCTGTTAAGGAAAAATCTCTTTCTCGAATTTGATAGGTGGTTTGAAGGATGACTTGATGTTGTTGGGGCATGACCAACTAGAGGGAACACCTGCATAATAATAATAATTCTTTTGAATTGTTGATTCTTGCTATTATTGTCTTGGTCAAGCTTGTATGTTGGTCCTTGTCAATGTGATTAATAAGTAGTATTAAGTTGTAATAATTATAGTAATAAAAATAGTAATAATATTATTATTTTAAGTATCGATCGACAATAACTTCATTATCTCGATCATTGATTTGTTATAAACTTTGTTGTTAACTATCGATAAGTGATTTTATTGTTAGATCGGTCACTTTGCGGATCGATCCTCAATTTACGCAAGAGGAGGGTATCCTGTTGCGACATTGTGGCTGGTCCTTGTCTTGTGTTCATTTTCAAACTCCTCTCTAGTTCCTCCTTGGTCGACCATGCTTGCTTGCGTACTCATTTTATTTGTCATTTTAAAGGTGAAATAATATTGCTACCACCTGAAGCTAACCAAGTCTCCTCTCGTATTATATATATATATATATATATATATATATATATATATATATATTATATCTAAGAAAGAATGGATTTAAAATAAAATTAAAATAAGAAACAAAATCATGATTAAAAAAATGGGAGGAGACGAAGCATTTTAGGGTTATTTATCCTTGTTGAGTTTTTTTAAAATAAAGGCATTAAAATTAAAAAGCCGTGAGAATTGGGGCGGTTAGGGCAAAGAGGCGCTTGGGCTCCTTGCATCTATTTTTTTTGTTCCTTTTTCCTTTTTGTTTGCTTGTGGATAGAGAATTCACCGCCATGGAGGGAGGAAACCCTAGACTTGTTTGCACACCCACTAGACTTAAGAAGGCGTGGAGGAGGTTGTGGTTGTTGTGGTAGCTGAAAATGCGTAGGAAAAAGGAAAAACACTTGAAGGAAATGAGTCATACAATGCCTTGGTCACCATTTTTACACAAATCTGATTCACTTAGGGCATTTTGTTTGTTTTTTTAAAGAAATTCCTTACCAGATGTCATCTCATGGGTTGTTCGACTGTCCCAAAGATCCTCCCAACACATTGTGTAAAAAAAATGCGCCTAGACTGCGTGGACAGGACATCAAAGTGTAAAAGATATAAGCTTCCTCCCAATCTACATCAAAATGGGGATGTGTCAGTCTAAAGCCCATGCCAAAATGGAAGCTTTGGAACATGGTATGAACAATAGAATCTAGTTTTTTGTAATATTTTGCACTTGCAAGTGTCATAGTTGATATGCGTGAAAAATGTGGAAGTGTATTCAAGTCATGTGAACTGTTTGACAAAATGCCTCAGATATTTCAGCTCATGGAATGCAATGGTTTCAAGGTATTCATAGATGAGCTTGTTGTAAAGGCCTTTGAAAATTTGAAGGAAATGTATTTGGCAGTTGTGAAGCAACACTTAACAACCTTTTTCAACACCCTCTCAGCTGCACCAAAATAAGTGTTTTAAATTGGGTATGGACATCCTTCAAAGAATTATGGAAAAGGGTTTTTTGACATTTTATACAGTTGGAGAAAAGCATTCACAAAGGGTAGGAGAAATATTTTACAGAACGCCTCAAATAAATGTTGTCTCATGGAGTGCCATGATTGCAAGATATGTGCAAAATGGATTTGTTGAAAAGGCGTGTGAACTGTTTGTCATAGAAAATGCGGTCTCATGGATCGGGATGACTTCTTGAAAAACAATATGGTTTTTATTTTATGATACATAGGTGCACAATGAATGGCTTGGGATTTCACGTGACTTGCTGGCATCATGTGGCAACAATGGTGGTCTCAATGGATCACGAGTGTAAATCACTTGGAGCCCCTTATACCCGTTTCGCTCATCATTTCCAAGCATGGTTCATCTTCCCTTACCTCTCATAATTCTCGTGTTTTAGTTCTCTTTTGCAACTTAATAGAATTTTAAAATATTAGGATTTTAATACAGTTAAATGTTTATATCAACTCGTTGCAAAAACAATGAAATGTCGTGTCGTAACTCACAAAATCAAAATAACTCTTCTGCATTAAACCATGAACTTCCACCCTCATTCTGAGGTGATTTAGAAAACTTCTTACCCAACTAGATCACTTCAATATTGGTTTATCGACAAGACAAGATTGACTTCCCAGTAATAATGTTGACCTTCTCCCTATTTAAATAGTTAATTTTTGCATTTTTCAGAGACTCATTAAGTACCCTTCATAACTTTGAAAACAAGATGTTAAGCTTCATTCGTGTACCTTTTTGTGTGAGAGTCACCTTGACCTTTGGATTGACCCCGAATGAACATATGAGATCTTTTGATGCTCTTATAGGAGCCTTGTTACACTATTTTACAGTAGTAGAAAGTTGTTAAATCTAGAAAGTTGGCTTTCATTTTGAACCGCCATTTAAAACCTGGATAGAGAAATTATTTCCGTCTTTGCAAACCTCTAGTGTTTATACTAGAAAATTACATGGAACATTCATTTTAGGGAAAATAACTTTTCTGGATAGTTTGGTAAATCCATTTTGTAGGCCTCCGGTCATAGTTTGACGAGGTCAACATGACCAATTTCGACTTGTCGCTCCAGAAAACTTGTCGCCGTTTGAAAATGGTTTTCAATTCTCAGTCCCGTTGACTCTGATGAATTCTCCTTATATAGGGGATCTTGTAGGAAGTGTCTCGTTGTGTGCTCATCCATCAAATTTCAGTTATGGATGTGGTTTTCTAGACCCTCAAGCTAACTTTTGTTCATTTGCAACTGGGTCAACTATGACTAATAGCCCCAAAAAACTAGCCGCCAAACGCAAACCGTTCGCTTTTTCACAATTATGTCAGTTGCTAGAACTCTTGGTATATCTGGGAACACGTAGAAATTTGATCATGGTGTGCATTCTCATCAGAAGTTAACTTCTAGAAGTGGTTTCTTACCCTTCGAGCATGTTTTAAACGTTTTGTAGCTAGTGAGAAAATGTAAAAATGGAAAGTCGCAAGACCCTCGTAGGGTTGCCAAACCACCCTGGAAACTTTTAAAACATGCAAATAATTGTTTAAAACTCTATAGTGTAGCTTGTTGTGTGAAATAGAACTTTTGAAAAATGGTGTTTTCTCTCTCTTCCCTTCTCTTTCTCTCTCTGGGTTACAAATGAAATAAAATGAAATGTAATGAATACATGTCTCTAAACCTTTTTATTTTGATTACAAATTGTAATTATTATCATATGTAAATGGGAAACTAAAAAATGATAAATATGTTAGATTAGGGTGGATCTAATGCCATCAATTATCACCGATATCATGCTCACATGGTTTTGCAGGGTGAAAGAATGACGACAAAATGCGTTGTGTAATGCATTAATTATCATTGTAATTTATATAGTTCATGGTTAAATGAATAAATTTATAATGTAGTCTCATGTTACAAAAGGTTACTTTTGATAATTTGTTGTCATGTATGAGATGCTAGTTCCAAGGACATCTAGGAAATGTGCATTTAATCATAGGTTCATTGTGATTCATAGTACACATGGTACAAAGGGTTGATATTTATATAAGGTAAATGAATTTGAAGTAATATCTTGTAGTGTATATTTAGTGCTCAATAAATGAGTAATGAGTCATCTTGTGCTTTGATACTTTGTAAATGTAATAAAGAGATTTAAATGAAACACTCTACCCTTATTTAATATCGGAGCAACACTTATTTTCATGTGTGATACTCCTTACCATAGAAGAAATTAAAAACCTTAGAGTGAACTTAAACCCTGCACTCGATGGAACCTCCTAGTTTGAGTAAACAACAGTCCTAGAATGGGTTTATCGTCTTAGTCAGTATGGTTAGTGACATTGTCATAAACCTGGTAGATAGGATTGACACAGTCAAAACTGTATTTGGAGTATGTAGAGCTAACTCCTCTTTCGGAGCCTAGTGGATTACCTTGTTCTCCGAAGATAGATTTAAATTTAAAGTTCTTCATCGAGTGAAATCCCTGTTGGATCCAGATGACATAGATGGAGGTTGTGACTTAGTTTTTCTAGGTCTTAAACTCTTGTTAATGAACTCCTTATCTCTGCTCAACTAAATGTGTTACTTTGATTTCTCTCAACATAACACCTTGGTCCTTTCTGGAAGGTGGTTTAGGATAAGTGTGTCCTCTCACTTAAAAACGCATTTATAGTTGAGGGGTAGACCCTTAGGTGACGTTGGAATTAATCTAAAACTCAGTTGATTTGGATGTTAACTTAGGGTTCATGTGTAGCTTCAAGTCTCCTAATCATTTATGTCTTCAAGAGGTTAGAAAACACTTCGTAACTCCTTTTTCAAGACAATGCTAGTAATAAGACCATAATGTGACGTAGAAAATAAAGCATATAAGAGTAAAAACGAGAGTGGAGGTTTGGAATAATGCCACTCTTGAAGACCTTATAACTCAATTAAATATATGCATTTGTTTCAAAGAATATGAATTTCCTTGGTATAATCCACCTTCGAGAAAACAAAATACATATATAAAACAAAATGGAATTTCACAAGTCATTGAATTAGAATAACTATGGTAGGGAAATAATTGTACCGTGATCAAGGAATGTTTTGTAGTAAAAAAGCTATCTTGTATTTTAAATCTCCGTTAAATCCTAATATCACTATATGGACATCAAGTCACTTTCACATGGGTTGTAAGAGTAAAAGGTAGACATTGAATATATGTTTGAGAAGAATATTCTTCACATAAGAACAAGATAATTAAGTATTTTTGTACGCATTTGAACTACACCAAATAAGTATGCAAGTTATGGAAACTTTTGTAAAGAATAAGAAACCAACTTAAAAGGGTTAACGGTAATTTAACCATGCAGAATGAACTTAAGATCTTATAGGTGGAAAAATGAGGAATTTATCCTTACACAATAATGTTCTTAGAATGTTAATCGTAAGTAAAATACAATTAAAGAAATGATGTGTTGTGGATTTTCCTATCCTTGAGTCATTTTTATTGTAGTTGGTTCATTGCTAGTATTCGCTCATTGGGAAAAGTGTGGCATCGACATGCCTATGTTGTTCTCTCGTTTCTATGTGATTCGATGACCAATGTGGTTGTCGTGCAAGTCAAGTTTTGGTACTTGGATCCCTTGTTGTGTTGTGCATAGTGAACAGTGTAGTCAAAAAAAATTATCCTAGTATTTTACTATTGTCATTGTGTGTGTAAAATGTTGGGCATTATAGGAATCACTTCACCCTTGTTTGGATAAACCTATCGACCTTAGGCAATGTAGAGTTTTCCTGCTCTTCAAACTAAAACTATGCTATAGTTTATACATCTACGTGTGTTTGACTATCGCTACCTTTGACCCTAGCCCATTACCTAGATTCTTGAGTAAACCTGGCTCCTTTTTCCCCTATTACCCACCTTCCTTTTCATCACATTTACCTTTTATCAAACCACTCACCGATTCTTCCTTCTGCCTCGCGGTTCCGGTTTGAGGGGATCACCTTCACCCACACATGGGGCAACCACATCTTATTTTTTCTAGCATTGCTTACCAATACAAGCTATGCAACAAAAAGGGGCAAAATGTAGACACTAAAATTAGGTCACACTCCCCTTTGGTCCCTCGACAAATAAACACCCTTCATCACATTAACCTAGCCATGGCCCCCTTCACCCCACTAATATTAATTTAATTAATTCATTATCCTCACCATATTTATTATTTAAATATCTTAATTAGGGATAATGTCCACATACATCTCACCTAGACACCTCATCAAGCCAACTCACCCTAAGACCTATTCTTAGTAAGTTGCCATAACTAACTAAGACTTACCCAAACCCTAAAAATCAATGCCTACATTCCCTCTAACCACATTCCCACATGCGTACAAGACGCTTCTAGTCTAATATGCAGGTTAACGACACGAGATCCCAGAAAATCAAGGGGATCTACCTAGTTTAGTAAACCTAGGAAATCCCACCTTGAACGACAATGGTTATGCCTAACCATTTTTGGTCACCTTTAATCCTAAAACAACCTTATTTTATTTGGAGGTTAGCAAACATAGAAACATTCCTAAGAAACATCACATCTTTCCGAGAACAAGTTTTAGCCGAACACACATGCAAGGAAGGAGATCAAGCATTTTCTCTTACACAGCCATCCAACATTCACCCCAACACAAATTTGATCCAACCAAGCAAAAGAGAATGCACATGCAGCCCATGCAGGAGCTTTCCAATGTTTGGTGATCTTCAACAGCATTCAACCCCTTTCTAGTACCTTCATCCCTTACTCACAAATTCCCAAGACCAGAATCCAAGTAAGTGGAATGTTATATTCCTTTGGTTCATTTCATTTTGTCATTATATTGTCACCCTTTTGTTCTCTTGGTCACCCACATACCTCCGTTAATACTCACCCCTCCATATACCCATTAAAACCTTGTCAAATCCCACCCAAACCACCTAATACCTCATTCGACTAACCAAAGTCCCTTGTGCAATCACAAAGGAAACCTAAAACTCATTTTGTAGCATTCCCAATTTTTTCCACAATAATCGACACCGGTTACACACAGATTCCAACCGCCGTCAGTCACCCTTAACTCGAATTGGTCTCTATATGTGCCCATACAACCCAGAACAGTGACCTATCCACCTAATTCCACATCACCCTTATTCACATGTGATCTACACCGAGACCTCTCGTCGGACTGCAGAGGCCCGAACCATTGTTTGACCTTCAGATCTTATTTTAACCTAGCTTGTTAGATTAGATCTTTCTTATTGTGTTTCAAGTGAGATACCTAAATCATTTCAAATTACAATAGGATTTATTTTACTACTTGCATTAAATTGTTTTAAACAGTGGACTGACAACCATCTAGGAAGTATCACACTTCTCGGATCTAGCACATGCTAGGCAATTCACTGCACATATTGTTTAACTCTTTTTGGTGGTCTTGCTTTCCATTACAGGTAGTTCCTCCTAGCCAAAAGGAAGCCCTCACAATCATCTTTGGATTCATAATTCATACGCACACACCAACTCATCAACTTGCATTTCAACAAGTATTCCTCATATGCCCGATACCCTATCTGTTTCGTCAATATTTCAAAGAAACGTCTAAGAATTAGGTGAAACAACTACTAGTGATCCTCCTGTTGACCTGTCCAAGGAAATTCTAAATGATTCTCTTATTGATTACATTTTAGATCTTGATAATAGCTCTCATACTGATTCTCCTCCTCATCAGACCACTATTATGGCTACATCTCATGACTCTCCTACTTCTGATATTGTTTCTCCTAATCCATCACATACTAGTTTGCATACTCTTTCATATTATGTTGATGATCCTATTGATAGTATGCTTAATGAAATTTTCATATCTGGATGTCGATGATATAATTAATAGTCATGATTCTACTACTTTTCATACTACTGAGTCTAAATCTCCTACTCCACTTTCTCTTGAGGTTATATCTATCATAATGCATGAGGCACCTCCATCTATTAGTTCTTCTACTCCTACCATCTCATCTCCTCCTAACACTTCACCTACATTTTTAGTTCATCTTCTCCTATCAAGGTATCTCCATCGGTTGCTTCACCTCCTATGGATGTTTCGATGCTAGTCCTACCACTACTATGGATGTTCCATATCCTTCATCTTCTATAGCTTCTCTGGAACCCACCCCTAGTATTCCTTTAGCATCAAAATCTCCTCTATCTTCTCTTAATATTCCTATGATCACTCACAATGGAAAGTTACAACCGCTTCAATACATTATTTGCCATATTCTATTATTCCTTCACATGATATCATATCTCTCACAAATGTCATAGGTCAATTGCAATCTCGGGTTGAGTCTCTCACTTTTGAAAATAGGGATTACTTGCTTCTATTGACAACAACTCATTACATAGTAACCCTATTCCCAAGAAGATTCATAACTTTGCATTTCCTAAGGACTTTATCATGCCTACATTCACATGTTTTGATGGTACTGGTGACCCTCATGCACATCTCCAACATTATTGCATGGCTATGGACCCCTATTCTAATGATAGGTTATTACTTAAGGACTTTGGACATGGTCTTATTGATGAGGCTTTACTGATAGTATAATCATCCCCCATTTGGGTCCATTAGTACTTACTATGACATGGAAGAATCTTTCCTCCACCATTTTATAATCAATAATTTCCCTAGAGTTACTTACACCACCTGAGATACGCTACCTCGGGCTCATTTGAATCTATCAAGGATTATATCTTATGGTTCAATGTTTGTATGCATCAACTAGTATTCCAACCTATTGATTTAGAGAAGCAATTCATTTTTACATTGTGGTTTGATTCCCATGCTTAAGAAAAGATTGCAATATGATACATGTGATTCATTCATTCTTCTGTGCTATAAAGTCATAGACCTAGAACAAGATCTTCTTCGACACATGTCATTGATCCTCCATGTACCTCCACTTCTATTGTATCATCTAGTGCTCCTCCATTGACATCGATTGAGCATCCTACACAATCTCCATCTCAACCTAGACAAGCAAGCTCAACCTTATACATCACAAAATCATCCTTCTCTTTCTCCTCTGTGATAGACTACTTTGCCATCTACTCCATCTGCTTTCCACGTGAGCCATTTCACTTCTTGCATCATGCTCGACCACATGATGTGTTGTGTGTTTTACTTAATGAGTGTCTAATTCACTTTCCCTCTAATTAGTATCATCCAAAACATCATCTACAATGTCAACATGATCAACCCTATTGTAATTATCATTACATCAATGACCATAGGGACAATGATTGATTTTCCCTTTATGATAGATTGCAATAATTAGAGGATAAGAGCATCATTTCATTTCGCTTTGACTCATGCAGTGGTCCATCTCTCCTCTTTGTTGTTTGCATGTTTCTACTATGGTTGATTTGTCTCCTCTATCAAATGCTAATTTTATTATAAGTCCATCGCCATAGGTTGTCACTCATGTGTGCTCTCCACCGTGTCCATCCATCATTGCACCATCACATCCACCACATCAACTTCATCCATCTCATCCACTACATCATGTTATTACTTCACATTGGATGCCACATCCCTCTACATTTATCCATCTTACCACAACTCCACATGTAATTTAGTTTGGTTCATATGCTCACGTGGTTCTCATGTCACATGCTAGAACCAATTCACATTGCCTTGGTCTTTAGTAGGTGATTACTATCACCTTACCCCCAACTATGCACTTGTGTTCTTACAGTTCTTACATGATTGTTGAGGTATTTTCTATAAGAACCTCTCATCATGTGCTTCTTTGATTCATCTAGCACACTCAATCATTTCTTGATGACACACTCTTGCTTTACATGGTTCATTCTAGACCAATGATGGGTCTTAACCAAATAAACCTCATCATCTATATGCAGGGGGCATCACTAATTCCCCTATCTTCATCATACTAACATGTGGTTCATTGTATTAGTACATATTAATCAATCATTTATCACAATTTTAGTTGCGCAATCACACTACATACATTGCCCATCATCGTCAACACTATATCATCATCACATTACACATTTTGTCTATCATTATCATACTACAAATATTCAATCAACAACCATAAACAATATCCACCACATTTCATAAATTACAACAATCACATGATTGTACATCATCAATCACATTATACTAACAACTACACATCATGAGTGACATTCAATACAATCATTCACAAATCATATCTCATTAGTCACATTATAACATTCATACACAATGAATATAATCATCATATGCCACTAACATCATATATATATATCGAGTGCAATCATAGTTACAAAAACATCTCATCACTAGGGGGAAATGCCCCTACATAATATACAACAATACAAATCAAATCTCATCATCACTATCGCTCTTTGGTACTATGAGAGCTCTCAAACTAGAATCCTCACCACTCACTTGATGTCGCTGATCACGACTCCTATACCTCTCCACTTGCCTACATAATAAGGTATTCTTTATAGACTGCTCAACAAAATGAATCTATAGTGCCATAAATTATGCAAACACATCCTGCACTAATGGACCACCACCGCCACCTCTCTCACCCATCATGTATCCTTGTGGGCCTCATCCCTCTCACCTAGTAACATAGTACATTTCATTGCCACTATAGAAACCGACTCAAACAAATGGGCATGCTCACCCACAATGTCATCCACATGCTCTAATATCCCTCCACCTGTAAGTACATTAGTCGGCACATTCCGCGTCAATGTGTGGATAGATGTGTCCACTATCAAGGACCAATATGCATCACCTACAATACATAGAACAACCCATTAGCTAACCATCACCATCATATAAACAAATAACACATCACGACATAATTATACAAATACTCACACTCGATATAGTTTTCCTTACATTGTCGGGGGCATGTGCTTCCCCCTCTCCCACTCCTCCATGTGGTAATCCTCACTGCTTCTACGAACAATGGAAACAATAATACCCATTGATGTGTTTCACACTATGCATGGTGAGCCTCCTTACACCCATCATCATCTCGAATCTATCGGCTCGATCATCATATCTCGCTTCATCTAGCCCGGAGGTACTAATTGCTTTCTTGTCGGCCACTGGTCTGGCCCGAGACCTCCTCGGTGCTCAAATGGCTCTCCAACCATATGGCTCTCAACCATATATATGGCTTTGGGACATGTCTGAGTCATGTCAAACTATCACGATATTCTCTTCACCTAGAATAGTTCATCCACTCCTAGAAATTGATCCTCTAACCACATAGTCCTACATATACACCACTACTCTACAGAATCCTCTGACCATCCTCCATAATCGTGGTATGGCCTCTATACAATTGCCTCATGCCCCATCCTATCTATCAATGCCCTGTAAGTATCATTGTCCATCTTACACCCATGCACATTAATCCATCTCCTCACAAATATATTTGGCCTATCCCACTCTACTCATGGACCTCCAACTGGCCTCAACACTGCTATATGCTCATATGCCCATACATGCAATAGTGTAGTGGATCCTATCCCACCACCATGCTCATCCTAAGTAAACCTATATAGATCTTTGGATATGTGAGACAACACACATCATGCCCACACATATCTGGTGATATCCTCCTCTATCGAGCAAAATATATCATGCATCTTATACAAGATTCCCACACCTCCTTCCTCTACTACAATAGATGAAGCAATAACCACGACTGTGAACTTCCAAAAATGTAGAACCCCGACCTCAAAATAGCATCTAAAATAATATGAGCCTCGAAAAGTACTTGATTCCCCACAAAATAACATCTACCCGACTTGCATTTTTCTATCCATATCCTTGATGGCATACCTTGTACCCTCTCCACAACAACTAGCAATCGTAGTATATGATACATGTCCTCCAAGGTAATTTTCATCTCACTCATAGGAAATCAAAATGTATAATTATCCACACACCACCTCTCACATAAGGTTGTTAGCATAGGTATATTATGGGGCACATCCCCCATTCGGGCTATGTGCCATAGACTAGCACAGTCCATAACCTACCAATCATCATCAGATAAACCCAATCCAAGTAAAGTACTCAAATGATGACCACTATAAAATTCCCTCAAGTGAATATACCTCTACACAACACAGAACGACAATAAAAGCGGTGTTAGAACACTATAAAAATCCAAACACACTCATTTATCACATTAATATACACTAGAAATCTGATTTTCACCATTATAAACCAAATACATACTCTCTAGACTAGGGTCCTCGGATATAGGATAGGGGTGCCCGGGAGTAGGACACTAGCACTCTAGGTCTAGGCACTCCTATCTCGGGGCCACTAGGGCTCTCACGATCTTGTCCAAATCTAAAATGCCAAGAAAACTAAACATTCCAAATTTGCACAAATTCAACAAAAATGACTAACACACATTTTTCAAAAAAAATCAAACTTACCAACTCCATCGTCGTATGCGTGATGCTATGACAATCGCCACCATCTCAAATTGGCTAGGTCGTGTTGCTCTCACTTACGACATCCTTACACACTCAAAGCTCACTCACACACTCACACAAAATATAAATGAAGTGACTAATCACTTTTTCACCTTACTATTTATAGTTACTTTCCATTAGCCTACTTTACTATGGTTATTATTTACCAATTGTGTCTTAGTAATACACACCACACTATTATAGCCATATCTTGAGCATTTTTACTTTGATTTACGCCCCGTTTGTGGAATTATTTTCATAATTCCACATACTATCATTTAATACACATGACACACACTTTATCTCCCCTTCATATTGTTCTTCACTCAATGTACACACATTTTTACTATCTTTATCACACTTTATCAATCTCACGCTTACTTTCAGACTTAGCATTTGTTCTATCATCACTTCCCCTTTCATTAAAAATGGGGGATACAATTGGATTCATCCTATAATTCCCCTTAAACCACTATGTGTCTAATCAACACTACCAATGTGACAATTATAAACACTTACTAATGCATTATGCGACATTTCACCATCGATTCCCCTAATGGTCTAACTTGGGGAAACAAGTGTTAATCCTCCACATGCAATACTACATCAATTTCTAGTGATTCCCCATAATGATCTAACCTAGGGACAAAAACACAAATTCTCTCCATGTGATATTTCATCAATTAATATCGACCCCCTAATGACCTAACCTAGAGGCAACAAACACAAATTCTCTCCATGCAATATTTCATTAATTACTATCGATCCCCCTAATGACCTAACCTAGGAGTGAATAGCATAAAATATCTTTATGAGTAACCAATAAAAAGAATCAATCAATAAAGCAATCAATGCATTCAAATCTATAACAATCAAAACCCCATCACTTAATTAATATAATATAACACAATTGGACTCCTAAATGACCTAACTTGGGAGTTACATGTGTTACTTTCCCATATGACCTAACTTGGGAAATTATTCTATGTTTTTCATTTACTTCCAGATGATCTAACTTTGAATCCATCATACATTTCTCATTTTCTTCCAAATGACCTAACTTGGAAGCCATCACATTGCGGTGACATATGTGGAGTGGGGAAAGAGTTCCTTTCTATACCACTCCTATATGGGTCTACTGTTTGATCAAAATTATTTGGATCCAAAAACCACAAAAATTTTGATCTGAGTCTGTCTACATTAGATAGATCTTGAGGATGTAGTTAGAGGTTGGAGAATAACACACCTTTATCCCTACACTCTTCCTTTGATAACAGGATGCCCAAATCCTCTCGATTGATTTTTCATATACATATAATCATGTTGGGAACTGATCAATCCTTACCCTATCATATCGTTATCATACATCATCAGTTAATCAATATCATAGTCATCTCTCTCATTTAGTATAACTCATCACAATATTTATGTTTCTTGTTATGTTGCATGGATCAATATGTTGATCCATGGTTTAGAATGTTATATGGTTCATTTGACATGCTCTTCTACCACATTTGTGTGTTCTACTACAACATGGTCTTCTCTAGATTTCTCTCAGGTACACATCTCTATCTAATTTATGTTACTGATATTTCCACTCACCAACATAAAGTGGGGGGAAATGTAGTCACAAAATCATGCGATTCTTGTTATAATTATACACGCCAGTATGTTGTTTTATATATGGATCTTGTGCAAGAAAAATATTCACTAATGGCTCATCCCCTAGTATTTTTGTCAGTTTAGTCAATCATGGTCATTGAATATTTTACATAGTCATCGGTTACTTGCATAGTTTCGGTTGTCTCTCGGGAGTATCAACGTCGTTAATTACTCAGTTGTCATCTTTAGTCTTTGAATAGGGTGTCTAGGGAGGGATTAGGGTGCTCATGGGAACTTTGTTCCTCATTCCTAGGTGCCCTAGTCCTAGTCATACTTGGTTCTCATTTAGATGTTCGAGGTCGGTCTTTATAATTTTCCCATTCCCCTAGATACTAATCAGCATTTCAAGTCATTAGTGTTAAAATTTGAGAAAGAGATCCCTATATAAACACAAAATACACATTATCTTAAGGGAAGACTATTTATGCTAAGGGCTAGCTATCTACATAAGGCAAGGGACTGCATTTGAGCACTATTTTGCATCACAAACTACATAAGAAGGGTATTTTATTCCATTCCATCCACCATTTGCATTTTTATCTAGCTAGTGTCTGCTACCTTTGGCGTCATTGGCGCTAGGGCACCCTAATAACATGATTACACACACAAGAACATAGAACTACATCGGGTCTAAGATGTAGTGTAATATTCAATCATAAGTCCATCCATTTGGTAGTTGAGGATAGTCTGACCCATTCATTTGCATATTTTTTTTTTAGGGTTTGATGCTTTTGTGTGGGGTTTTGCAAGAGATTATTCATTGGTGATTTACAGTGACATCAAACAAAGCAATGCGATACCAACCAAATCAAAGGTGAAATATTGTGAGGGTTTAGCGACCTTATCATATTCATTTTAGTCAATCCATAGACCGGGGTGTCACACTTCGGATCGGGGCACCCACAGGGCCCTCGATCCTCTCAGTGTCCTAGTCTAGCCAAATCTACCACTTCTACAATTTTTTGAGGTTCGTCATGACATCTAGCTCCACTAGAACATCACTCTATACAAATCCAAGTTATTGTGAGGTAATTTATTTTTAGGTTAGTACATTTTCCCTCCTATTTCATTTATTTCATTTCATTTAAAATATCAAATAAATTACTTAACATTTACATTTCAATATATTTCATTTATTGCATTGTTGTACTTCTTATATTAACCTATAAAAACTAGATTTTAGTTAATCAATAGGATAACTTGAAACCTTAACTAAATCCTAGTGTTTTTAATCAACAATAAATTTTTACATTTAAAAATTACAGTTTGTAATTATCTTAACATAGACTCAAAGAGAGTATTTATTAGCCCAAACCTTAATGAAAATTATTTATGAGATTACAAGGAATGAATCTTTTAGAGAAATTATATTTATATTATTTAAGACATTGTCACAAGAATCCTTAAATATTTGAGTATCTCAAGTTTTGAAAATTGCACGTCACGAAGTCCATAATGTGATATAATTATTATATTTAGGAGCTACATGATTATCTTGTTTCCCTTGTAATATTATTCAACTAGGGTAAATAATTCAACATTCACTTTTTAAACAATTGGATCATTACAAATTTTTCAAAAAATATTAAAAATCCAAAGAAAAACAAAACTAACCGAGTAGAAGGTAAAAAATAGTAGCGAAATAGGGAGTAGAGCTATCCACAAAAGAATATAGTCCACAAATAACTACATTATCATCACACATAAACATTTCCTTTAGAAAAAAATCATGCATGAACAACCATAATATGCATGTTGATAACGAGCCAATCACAAAGTGAAACATCATATTGGTCAATTGCGTTATGCACGATATAATAATAAAAGTTACAATCTCTGCAACATAAAGAACTAAGTATTAGTCAAAATGGAATCTTAGATAAAAGTTTTTTCAAGCTTTGTGTGCACATTGCAACAATAAGAAAAACCATTTGACAGAAAGGGACTCTATTACATTCAATATCTCTATATGTAGGTACAAAAATAAGAGAAAATTGTTGAAAGGATTTTAACATTGAGCGCTAGCTATTATATACACCTTTTTTTTTTCTCTCTTAATGAATTTTATGTACTATTGACATATTAATTCCCAAATAAATGTCTTATGAGGCATATTAGGAGTGAGGATGGTGTAAAAAAACTAGGATAAATAGAGGTACATATGAGAGACCTTGATGTTAGTCCTTAATACCTTGGCTATATTATCCTTTACATCTCATGGTCTTCCTTTTGCAGCATCCTACGACATCACCTTACAATCCTTTTATCGTTATAGACACTCGAATTTGGTAATTTACATTTTGGAAACTCTTGATTTGATTATGCATTCTTGCTATGATAATAAAAATTCTCCATTCCTACTCACCTAACATTATCCCCCTTTCACCCCATATTAACATTAATTTAATTATCCACAATTAATTCAATACTCACCCTCACTCCATTTATTAATTTAATTACTTTAATTAAATGGATGCACACCTCACCTAGCCACCTCACATAGACACCTCACCATAGACCTATTCATAGCATGTTTCCATAACTAACTAAGACTTAGCCCTACTTACCTTAATGAACTAAGACTTAGTATAACCCTAAAAGCACATGCCTATTCTTCCTCTAACCATATTCCCATGTATCTAAGCACAACGTTCCATTTAGACCCAGGCACCAACTAGCAAAGATGAAAAAAGATAGCCAAGATCTACTATTTTAGGCAACCTAGGATATCCCACCTTAACCGATGCGGTCAACCCGAAATCGACGCCGTCACCCTAAACCATCATCAGTTACCATATAACCATTTTGGTAACCTTGTTTGAGAGGTTAGACACATTCTCAAGTTTTGGAGCAAAGGAGATATCTACATGCAAGAAAGAACTAGAGCTCTTTCACACATCCAGATAGCCATAGCCAACACAACCATTGATCGAAGAGGTATTTGCATTCACGGTAGCATTCAGGAAGCACTTCCACTGCACTAATTTCCATTTCACCAATCAACCATCACCACCACCCATGCCATTGAACCTACACACAAGTAGTAAGTGTGTTTCTAACCTACACCATTTCATTTCTATTCAGTTTATAAGAGTTCTTCACCTTTGTTTATCAACCACCATTTATATTTTTACCTCACCACTATTGCCTTCCTGTGAACCCGACCATTCCCATCACTCATAACCATTTTAATCACCTATGTCTACTCCTGAGTACCTCTGAATATTCCCAACACCTCCCTAGACCTAAACCAACTCCTTACCATCTCTGATTCAGTCTCAAAAAATCCCCAAAACCATGAACTATTGAGTTATTATCATCCCACCTTAACCATCGTCGGTTCTTACTAAACCATCATCGGTCATACTAGATTGACATCGGTCTCTCTATATTTGCAGTCTTGCTAATACAAATCCCTATAACCTTTTCCAAGTGACCCAAGTGACCTAGAACTTGACCTACTGACCTATTCCAACACCTTGATTATTTACCTTATTTCCAGATCTGATCATAGCCTAGCCTGTTATGTTAGATTTTCTTATTGTATTTGGATGAGATACCTAAATCATATCAACTACAGTAGAACCTTATTTATTTATGTCATTTCTTGCATTAAATTGTATTAAATAGTGGGTTGACTACCACCGAGGAAGTATCACACTTCCTGGATCTAGCACACGCTAGGCAGCCCACTGACATATATTGTTTAACTCTTTCTTGTGGTCTTGTTGTGTATTTCAGGTAGTTCCTCCTAGCCAAAAGGAATCTCTCATAGTCAGCATTGGATCAAGAAGTCAAAACACACAACAACCTTCAAACCCATCATGAATAATGTATTCCTCCTTGGCCCACACCCTTATCTGTTTCATCTAAAAACTTAAAGAAAATGGTGAAACATTTTGGCATGCCTGGTGGGACCCATCCGGGGTTCCTTGCATTTTATTCATTCCTAGGTGAAAGTTGTGTGTTTTTTTCCCTTCTTGAAAAGCTTACACATTAATTTTCCTCTCTGGAATCTTCCTCTCTTTCTATTGTCTAAAAGCAATCATGTTTTTGGTGCTATAAAAAGAATACTTCTTTTCTTTCATTAGTATTGCATTAGTGAAAGAGCATTCCTCTTCCTATTCATTACTTGTTACATCAAATATCACACTTTGATTTGGGCTTAAAACACTTGCATAACATTATGATTTTTGCATCTTAGCTCACATTAAAATGAGGGCAACCTATATGTTGGAAGTCATGCCCAACTGATGGTTGACATAATTGAATCATAGAAAAGCACATTCTTTCTTCTCTCTCTTTTCCAAACTACACAATTTGAAATATATACATCTTCTTAAAACAACATCCCACCCGAGAAGAAGTTGTCAATGATCACACGATCAGAGGATTGATAGTGGGCACCCAGCTGGTTATCTCTATCTAGTACCCCATCAGAGGATGGCCCGCCCCACCATAACATAACCTGAAACCTCACCTTTAGAATTTCCTTCTTCGTAGGAAGCCTTCCCAACCAAAAACTCTACTCTAAATTCACGAGTCAATATTTTAAATAGCATAAGCTAAACACACTAAATTCACTTGTTGGATTACATATTTTTCTTAGCTTTGTGCTTGACTTGCATTTTGAGGTGTGAGGATACGATTCTTCATTTTTATTTTTTCCTTTCACACTCTGCCATCATCAGGTTGGAGTATTCTGACTTTCTCAGAGTGTGTCAGGACCTCATCTTATCATCCCCAGACTTCTGGGTTGATTATTCATCTAATCTAAATTCACAAAAATTCATTTTCTTCATTCTTCATATTTCCAATAACTGGCATCGGTCCAGTGACCACCGCGGTTTACATCTAACCACCATCATCGGTTTACCTAACCAATGTCGGTTCCTTGTTCTTTTGGTTAATTTACCCAAAAGACACTTATCTCATCTTCTCTTCTGTTTAGAGTCTCTTTGTGTATCATTGTACTCTTTGTACTCTAATAACAATCATCAAATACAACTTTTCTTATCGTGATCATCATCATTTCTACCTCATTTTCTAAAACTGTCATTTTCTCATAGTATGGTATCGGTTCCTGTAACCACATCGGTCACCCCTTAACCATCATCGGTTAGTTAGACTGGCGTTGGTCACTCTATTTTTATTTTAATCAAAACATTTACCAACTTTCCCTCCCAGAATTTGTTTTGTCCCATCTCTTGTTGTTCCCTGTGTCATTTACAGTACAGTTCACCTGATATACATTGATTCACATGGTGTTGACTCATAGCCAAACTAATGCCCTCGTATTTCATGCTAGCCATCAGCCACTCCCACCTAGTCCATCACCACATCCATTCTGTCACCTATGGATCCAACTCAGCTTATCCCCATCACTACTGGTGATGAGGAGTTCACGAGACTCCTCGACCAAAATCCTTGCTTTCCCTCTAGTACTACCTTGCTCATTCTTCCACCCGGGATTCCTCAGGATAGTTAATATATGACATGCCCATATCTATCCCTCCTGTCTCTAGCCCCCACTTCTGCATCAGCTAGCACCAGTTTGGTGCTACCATCATCCACTTTATCACCTGTGGTGTCTCAGCTAAATCCCATAACTACTTATAACTGCAACATCTACGTCATCTATCACACCCATGACATCAATTGTCCCTCTAAAATCCACTTATGAGTATAGCTTCATCTACACCCACCACTTCACATATACCCATTGCATCATAACCACCTCCAGTGTTGAAAACTTACACCCCTTTCCAAAACCTCATCCTTTCTATCCCACAGTCCTTACCCCCAATCACCACTAGAGTTGTTACGACTACCCCACCCACTTACACATACTACCAACAACCCCCGACCTCATCTATCACTTATGTTGGCTATGTGCCACCTACATCTATTCCTCTGCTAGTTCTCATACTCAAGTGCCACCATACACTAGCATACCACCCACCTCATACATTCAACATCAACCCCCTTTTTCTACGGGGGCACCCATTCATCCCAACCTACTAACGACCTCATTAAAATGATGATGGAGAAGATGCAGACCTTAGAAGCATCTGTTTCTAGCTCCATAATTCTTTAACATATGATGAAATCTATAATGAGCCTATCCATCCATCTATTCCCATTCATCCTTACCCAGTGCATTGGGAAATGCCTAAATTCAATCGCTTCAATAGTAAAGAAGACCCATGCAACAACACTTGCGGTCATTCAAACATGGGTGTTACCTAATCACCCACGATGACGCTTTGCTCCTACAAACTTTCCCAATGTCCTTGACGGACCAACATTGGATTGGTATAGTGGACTACCTCGACATTCTATTTATTCCTTTAATCAAGTAGCCCAAGCTTTCTTAGATCATTTTTCAATCAATGTTACCAAGAAAGTCACCATGACCGATCTCTATTCAACCCGACAGTATGAAGATGAATCTATCACAGATTTCATTTCCCATTGGCGAGAGTCTTATTAACCAATTGACATTCCAACTACCTCAGACTGAACTTATTGAGTTGTTCACTAGAGCTTGTGCCAGACACATCTCACCAACTCTGTAAGTCCAAACCTTTGAACCTTTGATGAAGCATTCACCATGGCCCAAAAACTAGAAATTCATGCCCATTGAAGAAAAGAAAATCCAATTACGAAACAAGAACACCCCATTCAAATCAAATGATTCTTCTTCATCTTCAAAACCTCAAAATAACTATTCAAATCCCAAAGGATCTACCAACGTGGTAGTCCTCAAGGTGGTCCACCTCATCCTTCTAATCAGGCCCAACCTTCTTCCAATCTTTCTCCTGTCCAGCCTTTCAGCTCTGGTGGGAACAACGAAATACACTTCGATTGGAGAGCCCTATTCATCAGTCTTGGAAAAATTCTTAAAGTTGGAGCCATTACACTTCCTCCCATAAAACCTCATACAGGTTTTGATCCTGTTCTCATCCCATGCCGACATGGTATAAAGAACATGACTACTATAATTATCATCGCATTAAAGGACATAGTGATGGTAACTTGCATAACTTTTAAAAACATTGTTCAAGAGATGATAGAAAATGGAGACCTTGTTATAGTAGACAACCCAAATGCGCCAAAAAATCAAAATTTTCACATCTTCAAAAATTCATTCCCTAATCATAAACCATCATCTAATCAAAATAGTGAACCTTCATCCAGTGACAATAATGTCCATGAAGTTCACACAGTTTTTGATATCATGCCAACTTGTTCCTCAAAACCTACCTACTTCATCTATTGAGGAAATCTTGGCATGAGCTCCTCCACCCATAGAGGAGCATACCTCTTCTACTCCTCCACCCACAGAGGAGTCCCCCTCATCTCCCCTTTCTCTCATGGAGGAACCCACACTTTCTACCGATGTCATTTCATCATCTGCTTCCCAACCTTCTTGAACCATCAACACTTGTTATTCTCCCATCCACAGAGAATCATCATCACCTTCTCCTCCACCAAGAGAGAAGTCTACCTCACCCCACCTATTATCTCTCCTACCCATGGGAGATTCTTCAGACATGTCACTACCTATTGGGGATAATTTTCCCCTAGCATCCCAGGACCCTATTGACATGATCTCGGCTCTTTTACCTACAGAATCCAGGCTAGCCAATTCCTATCTCATAGACATATTTTACAGGGATTTCCACCCAACCCATTCCATCCTCTTCTTCAGTAGTCCCATTTTCATGGTTGGTCGATCGTTTGGATTACGTTGATCATTCCATGCTCTGGGGATGTCTTCGGCTCCCCATTTTGACCCAAATGCAAATGTTTCCTAAAGATACTTCCACGATCTACCCAAAGGTATTTTTGGAAACCAAAACTACACTTGACCATGCCATGATTGAAATGGCTTCCTCTTCATCATCCCTACCTCCATCCAAACTTCTACCCATCACTACAACTATTCCCAAACCTAAAAACCTACCCACACTTATCCCCTCACCCATATCTAGACCCATCACTACTTTGGGTGTCATGCAACATCAAGCCTTACTCACCCACCTATCAGATTGGACTTAGCCACATCTTCTCAAGTCCACACAACATTATCCTCCCACCTAAAAGGAAAACCCAACCTTCTAGGCCATACACCAGTCTCTCCTACCACACCTTTGTCACCTTCCCCCTTCCATCCATCCTAGGGCCTCATCCATCAACCTTGACCAAACAATCTCATACCCAAGGCCATTCAAAAGCTAAACAACCTACTCCTACCTCACGAGCCTTTGTTACACCTCATTCACCCAAAACCAAACTTCCTCACCCTCACCCATACACTTCTTGCCACCTATACCTCCACCAGTTACTATAACCCCAACCTTTCCTATACGACTTCAACCAATGCCACCTACCCAACCTCTACCAACCACCTCCACCATAACTCGGTTTCCCCCATGGGTAACCCATCCTCTTCCACCATCTTTTTCCTTCTACATCCCATACTCCCCCATGTCACCTTTACCCAAGAAGGTGTAACCCAAAGATAAGAATCCACTACCCTCCAATAAGGTAGTCAAACCAACCAAACCTTCCATCACCAGCTCTTCTACCCCACCTTTACCCAAGTAGATGCCAAGCAAGACCTAAGACCACTCCACATACCAAACTAGTAGACCAACCCATTCCCCCTCCTATAAAGCCTCTTCCCTCACAATCATCCACACTTGTACCCAAACCCACACTCACTTCCCATTGTGATCCATTAGCGGGGTCCTACGCCAACATTTTAACCAATCTCTTAGAGACTTCCGTCATCACATTACCACCACTTTGACCTTATGATCCTCTCAAACCCAAACCAAAAGGGTTTGATGAAACCAATATTTGTGCCTATCATCATGTGCCAGACATGATGTCAAAATTGTAAGGCTCTTGAAAACCATTCTTCTCCAACTTTTCCTCTGAACAAAATTTTTTTGATGATGATGACCTTCTTGATGAGGACCATGCTCCACCTTCACCTATCACCACACATCATCATCCTTTACCCATTCAGCGATCAATATCTCCACCCCCACAACCATTTTTCCCACCTCCAAAATTTGAGATCAACATGGTCCGTATTAGAGAGTTGGCCAAACCACCACCCAAATGTCAGTGCACCCTACTCATTTCACAAGGCTCTTATCCACCACTAGGATTTTTCCCCTCATGTCCATTATACCTTTCATGACACACCCTCTCCATCCACCTCCCCTCAGATTAACATGGTTCACGTTGCTACCCATGCTCAAAAAGACAAAGGAAAAGAAAAAAACTAGCCCATCAACCAACCCCATACCCAATATACCATCTACACTCCCCAAAATCACCATCCATGGACCTACATACCCTATCTCTGATGGGGTCACCCATCACATAATGATAAAACAACTACATCAGTCTCCTCTAAAGATGTCTTTGTATGATCTCGTCCAACTTTTGAATCCCACAGACAAGCCCTTATTGAGGTTTTACAATCCATTGAAGTTTTACCCAATGACCCCACACCAGTGGCCTCGATTATCACCCCTCACCATGTGGCCTCACTAACCAAATCAGCTCCTTCTTCTACCCCCATGACCACTCCTCAAGTCACCGACCCTCGCTTCTCTAAAGAGGAGATTGTACCTCTCAATCAGAGATGACCTGATCCCACCCTATTCATTTCTATCTATATCGATAACATACATGTATGACGACATCATGATTGATGGTGGTGCTAGCATTAACATCATCTCCTCCCACACATACAATCAAATGTGTATTCCTTCTAATTATATGCATAATAACCCAATTATGTTGCGCTCCTTCAATGATGCCATCACCTCCACCCTTGGCACTATTATCCTTCATGTTTGCGTAGGCCCTCACACTATCCCAAAACTATTCTACATCTTAGAGGGGAGTTCTAGTATAACCTATTGCTCGGAGACCTGGATTCACATCATGGGTTGTGTCCCTTCAACTTTACACCATTGTGTAAAATTTGAGCATGAGGGACATAACTACACCATCCCTCGCCACCGTCACCATTCAAAACCTATAACATGTTGTACCGACCCAACGATGTGCTTGTACCAGTCAAGGCATCTACCACTACCCCCACTTCACCTTCACCCACAAGCCCATCCACCAATGTTGCCACCACCTCTCATGCATCTAATTCTTCTATTCCTACTACTTTACTAGCTTCCATGCACCACCACTCTACTTCCCAACCAATCGATACCCCTCCTCCAATCATCTAGAGTCATCTATCCCCACTACCCACATATCGACTACTGATCCCTTAGAAGGTGTTTTTCAATGCCTCACTCTGGGGAGTACCACCTATACAATATCGACACATTCCTCACTCCATGCAGAGTATGGGAACTGCCAACACCCTAGTTATGACTACCACGTAGGTGAGGTTTTTCCTTATGGTCCTCCCCACCTTCACACTAATCTAACATATGGGGACTTGATATTGCCACCTATTCACCCAACCTCCATCCCAAACATGACCATTTTCATCTGACCTACAATCCCTTACTAACCACCACTTTTCCCACACTTTCCTCCACCATTGCACATGGAAAGGCTTTGGCTTCATTTTTATGAACAAGGCCACCATACTATCATTTCATGTACCACTCATAAACACAATGACCATAGTGGCATTGGCTTTTCCACACCACCTCCCAAGAAGGCCCATGCGTCGACCTCATTGAGGAAGACAAACCTTCTCCACCTCATTCACCCATGTCACCATCTTCACCCACGAGTCCATAGATCCCGAATCTATTCCTCCTAACTTTTTTTTTTAAACACAATTTCCTAGGACCTCTGACCTATCAACACGATGGTGAGGCTCCCTCTTCTCTCCCCTTCCTATATCCTACATGATCGATGATGATACACCTTCTATTAACATTTTTTCAATGTTAGGATGATGAGTCCATCCTCACCTACCTTGGTGCGGAAGACTCTTATATTCACTAGTCATTACCCTCTGAGACGTAAACCATGTTGAATGAATCGACTATCAAATCAACATTAATACTCAAGGATGACCCACACATTCTAAAGATAGGTCAATCTTTAGATGTTTTTGAACAAGAAGCTTTTACCTCTTTCCTCCGGGACCATAACAATGCTTTTTCTTGGTCTTATGCCGATATGCCTAGTATTGACCCAAAAATCATGGTCCACAATATCATAACCATTCCTAATGCCAAACCCATCAAACAAAAGCTACGGAAAATGCATCCTCGCATTGCTCTTCTGTCAAAGAAGAACTTCAAGCACCTTCTCTCGGTTTCCTTCATCCTACCCATTGACTATCCCCAATGGATTTCTAACATCGTTCCTATCACAAAGGCAACAGGGGGACTCCACATTTGCATGGATTTCCGTGACCTCAACCTAGCTTGTCCCAAAGATGATTTTCCCCTACCAGGCATTGACCAACTAGTTGATCTCACTACCGCCATGAAATGCTATCACTCATGGATGGTTTCTTGGGTTATAATCAAATATTACTTGCTCTAAAAGATCAACACAAAACTACCTTCATCACTCCTTGGGGACCTTCTGCTTATCGAGTCATGCCTTTTGGCCTTAAAAATGTTGGTGCTACATATCAGTGAGCCATGACTTACATCTTCCATGACATCATGCATCACATATTGGAAGATTACGTAGATGATCTTCTTGCCAAATCCAAACATCGAAGCCAAACACTGACCATCCTTAAGGTCATCTTTGACCACCTCATCAAGTATTGTGTTCATCTTCAACCAAAGAAGTGCATCTTTGCGGTACTTTCAGAGAAAACTCCTTGGTTTCATCATTTCTTTGTGTGGCATAGAAGTTGATCCTACTAAAGTAAAGGCTATTCTAGAAATGCCTCCACCTACTAATCTCCATCAACTTTGAAGCTTGCAAGGTAAGTTACAATCCATTCATCATTTTATCTCACATACTTTTCGACATTGTCAACCATTTCATCATCTTCTCAAGAAGGATGTTTCATTCAAATGGGATGATGAATGCCATAAATCCTTTGATGCCTTAAAACAATACCTTCTTCAACCACCAGTGCTCATTCCTCCTAAGGATGACCAACCCTTTTACCTATACATTTCCTGCCACTGACCATTCTTTAGGTGCCATGCTCACTCATCATGATGAGAAACACAGAGAGCAAGTGGTTTATTACATAATCCATACCCTTTGGACTACGAAACTAGATACACCCATGCCAAAAAACTTCTTTAGCCTTAGTTTTCATCACCACCAAACTCCACCATTACCTACTCAACCACAAAAACCTTTGTTGTTACCAATCTACCCCCCCCCTACACTACATGTATGCCAAAAACCCTACAACATCAATGTGTTGTCATATTGGCTCATGCTTCTTGCATGACCTTGACCTTGAATTCATCCATCAAAAATCCATCAAGGGCCAAACCATCACTTGACCAACTAGCAGATGCACCTCTTTCCAGAGAATCAACCCTCTAACTTTGATTTCCCAGATGAATCCATAACTACCCTCTCCTTAGATGATACCACTTACCAAATGACACTCTTCTTTGATGGCTCCAAGTGTTAGCATGGGAGGTGGGGCTGGTGTTATCCTCATTCCTCTTGATGGTGAACCTATGCCTTTATCTTTCAAACTAGATTTTGATTGTACAAACAATATCACCAAATACGAAGCACTCGTATTGGGTCTCCAGGATGCTTATGCCTTAGATGTTAAGTCAATCAATATCTTTGGTGATTCCCAGCTAGTTGTAAACCAAGTCAATGGTATATACCAATGTCATAATGAAATACTTCAAAAGTATAAACATCATGTAGACATACTTTTGACTACCTTTGACCATTACGAACTTCAAACCACCCCATGTTCTACCAATAAATTTGTGGATACCATGGCCTTTTGGCTTCTCAGATACCCACTTTCACCCTTGACGACTCTAAAATCTTTGTCACAATACAAAGGTTACAATCACCCTCTTATTTACCTCATGAGGTCTACTCCATCGGAACCATTGCACTTGACCCACGTGACCTTTGGTATAAGCAGTTTGTAGACTATCTTTCCCTTTCCATTCTACCTCTTGATCTCACTCATAATGGACAATGTGCCTTTCTTAAAAGTGTCTCTCACTATGTCATCATGGGTGGTCTCCTTTATAAGTGTGGCTTTGACGGTATTCTCTTACGATGCCTTACAAGTTCTAAATTCCCTACACCATCAAGGAAGTTCACGATGGAATTTTGGAGGCCACTTTAGTGGTTTAGCTTATCATAAAAACACATTCTTCACCTTGGCTATTATTGGCCAACCCTAAACCATGACTATTGTGACTATGTCAAATGTTGTGTGAAATGCCAACAACATGCTAATCTTCATCACACACCTAGTCATGCCTTACAGGTCACATGAGACCTTTGGCCTTTTCTCAATGGGGCTTAGATCTTGTCGGAGAGATCAATCCCCATTCTTCACAATGCCATCAATGGATTATAACCACTACTAATATTATACTAAATGGGTAGAAGCCATTCCCCTCATTTCTACAAAAGCTGAGAAAATATGTGAATTCATCAACCATCACATCATTTGTCACTTTGGTGTTCCTCACCATCTCATCACTGATAATGGAAAGCAATTCAAAAACAAAACCCTACATAAGTTGTGTGATGCTTTTGGCATCCAACTCAGTTTCTCATCACCTTATTACCCACAAACCAATGGCCAAGTAGAATCAACCAATAAAACCTTGAACAAAATTCTTATGAAAGTAGTTGATGATACTTGGAAAGGATTGGCATTCACACATTCCTTTTTCACCTTGTGGGCTTATCACACTAGTATTCACACTTTGATTGCTGCCACACCTTTTCTCTAGGTCTATGGTACCGAGGTTGTCTTGCCTCTCAAAGTCCAGATTCCATCTCTCTGCATCTCACTACAAGACATGCTCAACGATGATGACTTTTTCCAGGATCATTTGGCGCAACTTGAGTTATTAGATGAACATCATCTTAATGCTCTTGACCATCTCCAAATCTACCAAAAATGTATCAAACGTGCCTATGAAAAACATGTCCATGAATGAACCTTTCAGGTTGGTGACCTCATCTGAAGGAAAATCAACATGTAACTAAAGAAGAGAAAAGTAAATGGGGAAAATTTTCTCCTAATTGGCTTGGACCCTATATCATTACCCATGCCTATGGATCGGTGCTTATCATTTGTCTTCACTCAAAGGTAAACCCAAACTGAGCCCCTCAATGCATTACATCTTTGACCATTTTATTGTTGACATTAAGTCCTATATCACCTTTTGTCATTGACCACTCATCCCTTGAGCGTTGTTCACCTTCCATATTACCCATTTTTTAGGATCAATGACTAAACAAGAATCATGTGATTACCCATCACCTTTCAACCTTATCTTCAATATGAGTACCATGGCTCTACTCATGCATGATTCTCATGGATACTTTTCATCTTTTTAAAGATGGAATCCCATGGTCATTCATCACTTGAAACCACCTCTTTCATAGTTAACCCTTGTGTACTATGGTTTTGTCTTCTAAACAAGAACCTAATCTTCCTCTATAGTCTTGTCCATGACTTAAACGTCCAAAAACAAAATGGGATTCAACTCCTTGAGTCAAACTTCCAGAAAAAAGATGACTCCCTCAAAATGGGACATCTCTTCTCTCTATTTCACACTATAAATAGACTTCTCCTTGAAGAAGGACAACTATATAAAGTTATTGCAAAAATACAATAAAAATATCCAAAAGCTTCCCACATCGATCATCACGAAGACCTCAAGGAGATAATATACTCATCCCATATAGACTTCCCGCATCGATCAGTCTATTAAAAACAAACAAATGAAGAAAATGATGAAATTTTTGTCATGGACTTGCCTATTTTTGATCTTGGGTTTCTTGCTAAGTAAACATGTTGTCATACACTAAATTACACTAAACCACCCACTTTCACCTCATTTCCTTTTCACCCTAATTTTCTCTCCGCTCAAGGGACTTTCGCCATAACTGTGACATTTCATGATCATGTGACTTTCTTCACCCTTAGAATAGTCCATTATACAATGCCTTTAGGGTCTTACGTTCATAAGCCCATCTTGGGTATGGTAGACTCATTAGGGTTCTTATCAATTAAGTGGCTCTTTTACCACCTCTTACCATTCACCTTCCTCATTACTTATTGATTATCCTACAGGACTAAACCATCGAACCTACATTTAAAATGACTCAACCATGCCTATGACCTAAAACTCAACCATGCCTATGACCTACATTCAATCATGCCTAAAATCTACCAACCCATTCCTCTAATTCATCATATTCTTCCCTAGCTTATGGGAGAACTACATCGGCCTAAGGCCCCTTTTCATCGGGGCTATGTAGGCAGCACTTTGAGGGCATGGGGCCCTTGAAGGTTAGCTCGACCACTCTTTACCATAACCAATTTCCCCTTCACTTTCCTATGCATGCTCTACCTTAGTTAGTTTCCATTTTATATCAACAGTTGGAAATTAAACCAAACAAGCACCAATTAACAAACATTTTTACCACTTCATCACATCATTCATTTATTATTTTTATATTTCCACCATAGCTAATATTTGGAAATTTAAACCATAACATGCATGACCATCATCATTTGTCTTCCATGTTACCAACAACTTGGAACTTAAAACAAAAAACCATAAACATGACTCAACTCAACCATGCCTAAATCTTGACTCCACTGCCTAAATCATGACTCCATCTGCCATCATGACCCACTCCATCGACCTAAATCCTCCCTAATCATGCCATCATATACTGACCACTCCATGCCTAAACTTGATCCATCATTCTATGACTCCATCATGCCTAACCACTAACTCCCATCATGCCTACAAACTCTCAATCTCATCATGCCTAGTCCACCTAGTTTCCATCACATACACAATAATAATAGAAATCAACACACCACCTAATCTGACATCATATCATAAATATAACCATCATCATATAACATAATATATATAAAATATCCTCAAAACCTCATATATATGGCACAATGTCTGAATGAAATACATGTCCTCATATACAAATGTCTCAAAATATTCATCACGTACACAAGGTGGTATAATATACAAAAATCAAAACTCAAATCTCTCATATACATCCTCGCTATCTTTGGCACGTAGGTCGGTATAAATAAAAAAATATACAAAAAAATATGTATAATGAACACATATGGTGACTAATCACCTGATATCCATATCTGTCTCATCCATGTCTCCTCCTCTCCTCCATCTCGTGCACTCTCAACATCTCTCCACCCTAGCATGGGTCTAGCCTTCGCTCACCCTCTTCTTGGCCTACAGTTGGGTCCAGCCTCCATGAGCTAGTCACCTCTCCCTGACCCTATCTCTGGGCTCATCGGCCCCCTGTACTCTCTACACTATGTGTGTAGAGATCTCGTCCTCTCACTCGAGGCCTGTTATGCTTTGTGTACTCCTCATAGAAGGGATATCTATCCTACAGCCATCAAATGATCTTGATAGTACCATGCCTCACTCGGGGGCATCCCAAATCTACCATCGCCATCGACATTATCTCGTGGTGGCCCCATGGGTCTCGGACCACCCTAAAATGGGACCTTCCATACCTACCTCTCATCCCCATGTCTTGTGAATGGGCCCTAAGGCCATCCTCTCTATACCATGGGACCTGTCTCTGTGCCATGCTACTATACTGTGGGTGCACCTGTACCATGTCTCATCCCTCCTGTGTAAGGCCACATTTGCTCATCTAGGCCTAATGTACCCTTTGCAGTGGCTACTACTAGCCTTGTAAACCCTGCCACCTCTTTGCACTGTGACCTGCCAACTTACCCTATAAACTCTATAATCTGGCCTATAAGGTGAGCCACTTTCCATGTAGTGTATCCCTACTGAATGTGAGGGTGGCCACATCTGGCTGACCTAGCCTAGGTGGTGCTGCTCATAGCTTGGGCTACCACCACCATCTGTATGCATCTGTACATCCCATCATCAATCTAATCGGTGACATGATGCTCCTCCTGCCTGGTTTGACATTTGCATAGGTCGTGGTGGAGACATAGGTCTCTCCACGTCATCCCTCCTATACTTGTGGAAATGGAGGTGGCACGTCTGGGGAAATCCCAACTATCGTCTAACCCTGTCAATGGGGATCATCTCATGCTCACCGGCATGATGCCCCTCTATCCATCTCACCAGTTGTAATCCATCCAGCTCCACTGCCATCTACCTATATGAGGGGAAGCCAACATACAACCTCCAGATAATGTCTACACTAGATAAACCCTCCAACATGTGCACCTGTAGTATGCTACATCATGTGTAGCCTTGGCATCCTGCGCTCTCTCCCAACAACAGCACCCAATGCTTATAGCCAACTTGAAAGCCCCTCGAATGCATCTGGTCGGGGCATACCAACTGACACACACATATGATGTGCTCGTATGCCCAGTAGTGTAAGAGAAAGGTGCAACACAAGTTGAACCTCTACAACCACCCATAGGCCCATAACTCCTAGTATAATTGCACCAAGTATATTGGTGCCCAAGAAAAATAGGTCCTATCCTCCATCATGTCATGGAGAACCCCCATCAGTTCCCATGGGAATCTCCCACCCTCCACATCTAGCGGTGTGTAAACAACACACTACCTCCATAATCAAGACCACTAGCCTCATCTCCTCAGGATGGGCCACGTACATCTCTCCATAACTCAGCTCACACTATGGAACCTCATCTCTACCATCCCCTCTCCAAATACTATCAACATCAACTCCTCTGATGCCTCTGAAGAAATAGAATACACTACATCCCCACTATCGATAACCGTAGATCTGTACACATCCTCTAGGGTGACTGTGATCTCACCCATCGGCAAGATGAAATGTGTTGGTCATTGAATCCCATCTATCGATGAGTGTGACCATCAAGCTCAACTCCCAAACTATGTGCCTATACCATCTGACCCCAATAAGGCCAACATCTATAACATGACACCACTCCTCCACATCACACTCCCTCATACTGATAATAATAGGTGGTACTTTGTCTCTCATCTGCAACTGGTCCCTCTTTGCACCCCAAAAAATCACAACATTATTAATCCTTCACCATACCCCACACATCTCTTACCCAAAAAACCTATTCCCAAAACCCTTATTGCTTATTATACCCCAACCCTACAGATCACCCCTTGTTACCATAATCCACTCATACCATTTATACCTATTACCCTACTCATTACCCTCTATGAATATATTACCCTACCTATCATCACTCCACTTGTCGTTATATCCCATTACCTACCTTTTCCCTCCCAACCTTTCCACTTATTGACCTACTTCCCTCTAACTCCAACCGGCATCGGTCTCTGGTGACCGGCATCAGTCCTTCATGACCGCATCGACCACATACTACTCGCGATGCGGCCAAACCATGCTGACCAACATTGGCCAAACCTTGACTAGCGTCGGTCACTTTGTCGTGGCGACCAAATCCATAAAAACCCCCCCATTTTTTTTTCCCAAAATTTTCAACCTAACCTAGAAACCTATCCTACCCTACCCAAAGCTAACCCAAACCCCTCCCCACCCCTATCTAACCTATCTCAAACCTCCCCCTCCCTCATTACACCAATTTTCACCACAAATTTAATTATATACCTATACCCAAAAACCCATACCCATACCTTATTTTCCCAAATAAATACATAGAAAGGATGAAATCCTACCTCATCTCGATGTCATCGATGGTGGCATACTAGCCATTGCGCTAGTGGCCCACCCAAACCCTCTCCTACTTCTACCATGCCCAAATCACCACAACCCACTCCTCTAATCCAACCAATCAAATTGATACCCCTGAGCTCATGGACCCATCTCCCTAGCTCCTCTCACCCACTCGTACTCTCCACCTCAGCCGGTATAATGCCATGTCCTTCTCTCTCTCAAAAATGTGGCACAAAAGTCAAATGGCTTTGTCATTTTCTCCAAAGTTACAAAGCAACAATGATTCCATAAAATATGAAATTTTTTGTTTTATAAACCCAACTTGATATATGACCGACGCATCATTTTTGTGCCTATCCAACCAACGTTGGTCACCCTATAACCGACATTGGTCAACCCTTCTAACTATTTAGCCTTATTATGCTTCCTTTTCCTACAATCATCATGACAACACACCTTTATCATTTCGACCACCCATTGAAACATACCTACAAGCCCAACCTACCCCTACATTTCCTTTGTTGCATCTTAGGAGTTGTTATTTTACCTATACCTTGGCCTTACCATGCCATGACCTGTTTTCCTTGAACTTGACCTACTTGGTGTGACCATTGACCTTATGTACTCATTATACCTTACGATGTTGTTACCTATGTTGTTTTAGCCTAACAACCATACCTTGCCTATTATCGTGTCATTTATCTCGACCAAACCTTTGGTGTATTGGAGCATACCTAAACATTCCTACACCTAACCTACATTTGTGTTTCTTGACCATATCCTATACCTTGGATACCTAATCACTTCACCCTTGTTTGGATAAACCTATCGACCTTGGACGATGTAGAGTTTATAAGCTCTTTCAACTTTGGTACCATGTTGCAATCTATACATGTGCATGCATTTGATTGTCATTACCCATGACCCGAATTTTGACCATGACCTACTACCCATTACCCAAGTTGACCATCACCCTTTCCCTCAATACTCAAACCTTTCCCCACCTATCTTCCCCACCTACACATTTATCAAACCACTCACCGATTCCATATTTTACCTCATCAGTGCCTGGTTTGAGGGGGATCACCTTCAACCACACATGGGGCAATCACTTCCTATTTTTGTCAACATCACTTACCAATACAAGCTACGCAACAAAAAGGGGCAAAATGTAGACACCAAAATTGGGTCACACTCCCCTTGGTCCCCTTTCAAATAACTAACTTAAACATACTCACCTAACATTAGCCCCCTTTCACCCCATATTAACATTAATTTAATTATCCATAATTAATTCAATACTCACCCTCACTCCATTTATTAATTTAATTACTTTAATTAAATGGATGCACACCTCACCTAGCCACCTCACATAGACACCTCACCATAGACCTATTCATAACATGTTTCCATAACTAACTAAGACTTAGCCCTACTTACCTTAATGAACTAAGACTTAGTATAACCCTAAAAGCACATGCCTATTCTTCCTCTAACCATATTCCCATGTATCTAAGTACAACATTCCATTTAGACCCAACACCAACTAGAAAATTTGAAAAAGATAGCCAAGATCTACTATTTTAGGCAACCTAGGATATCCTGCCTTAACCGATTGATCAAACCAAAACCAACACTTTGGTCACCCTAAACCATCGTCGGTTACCATATAACCATTTTGGTAACCTTGTTTGAGAGGTTAGACACATTCTCAAGTTTTGGAGAAAAGGAGATCTACATGTAAGAAAGAACCGAGCTCTTTCACACATCCAACATCATAACCAAGCAACATAACCATTGATCAGAAGGTATTTACATTCACGGTAACATTTTGGGAAGCACTTCTACTCCACTAATCGTCATTTCACCGATCAATCAACCATCACCACCACCCAGCCATTGAACCTGCACAATAGTAAGTGTGTTTCTAACCTACACCATTTCATTTCTATTCAGTTTATAAGAGTTCTTCACCTTTGTTTATCAACCACCATTTATATTTTTACCTCACCACTATTGCCTTCTTGTGAACCCAACCATTCCCATCACTCATAACCATTTTAATCACCTTTATCTACTCCTAAGTACCTCTAAATATTCCCAACACCTCCCCAGACCTAAACCAACTCCTTACCATCTCTGATTTAGTCTCAGACAAATCCCCAAAACCATGAACTATTGAGTTATTATCAGCTCGCATTAACCATCATTGGTTCTTACTAAACCATCATCGGTCATACCAGACTGACGTCGGTCTCTATATTTGGCAATCTTGCTAATACCATATCCCTACAAACCTTTTCCCAAGTGACCCAAGTGACCCAAAACCTGACCTTGACTTGTTCCAAGCACCTCGATTACCTACCCTACTTCCATATCTGATCATAACCTAGTCTGTTGTGTTAGATTTGTTTATTGTATTTGGATGAGATACCTAAATCATATCAACTACAGTAGGATTCTATTTATTTACATTATTTCTTACATTAAATTGTATTAAATAGTGGGTTGACTGCCACCGAGGAAGTATCACACTTCTGGATATAGCACAAGGCAAAACCATTGACATATATTGTTTAACTCTTTCTTATGGTCTTGTTGTGTATTTCAGGTAGTTCCTCCTAGCCAAAAGGAAGCTCTCACAATCAGCATTGGATCAAGAAGTTAGAATGCGCACAATGACCTTCAAACCGACCATTGCAATAGGTATTTCTCCTTGGCCCACACCCTTATCTGTTTCATCTAAAAAATTAAAGAAAATGGTGAAACACTTGCTTAGAAATTTTGAGGTCCATTATTTGGCTTTTTAATCCTTGCACACACCGATATGTCGACACATTTTGATAATACAATCCATATAATCAATAGAAAAGATCGGTTTAGTAGCTCCAAACTTTGTGTGGCATATCTTTTCTCTAAGTCGGGACTATACATTCTAGTCAAGAATTCATATATGGTTCGACCCATATGTACGGTCTAGAATGAATTTTCCTCCAACTCTACTTTCAAAGGGATATATTTCATTAGATAGTATACTTCATTTAGGTTGGCCTCTTGGATAATTCATCTGCCTATATTTAAGCATGTAAACATTACCTCATTTGCTAACTTTGTTACTAATAAATCAATGCACTATAGACACACATGCAAATGATATGTAAAACTCCTAAATATTACACTATAACATTTGAAGTCATTAGGGTAACACCCACTTTAGGTTTGAATATAAAATGAGGTCAAGGAAACCATATCTCTCATCTGTAAGCACTTAAACATCCTCTCTCCAAGTGTTTTAGCAAGAGTCAAGTAAAAACAAGCATGGTCAAAAAAATTACCAAAAATTAATGATCTATCTAGATATCACATGTTAGATGGAAAACGACGTGTAGTTTGAGGCCTCTTCAAAGTAGTGTTGATTTCGGCGGTGCATGAGGGTACCCACAACCCTTATAATTTTTATTTTATAGGACTCTTCATCCATGGCTAGGGCTTGAAGTGAAGTCCATTCCATTAAGAGATCCTTGTTGTATGTGCAACAATTAGGAGTTGAAAATAATAGAGAAATCCAAGCAAGTGACCAACTAAAAATTTTTTAGGAGGAGAATAAGAGTAGGTTCAAGACCGTACAAAAGGGTTAGGACCATATGGTATGGTCCTGACAGTTTAGTATGGCCCTACCCTAGGTTGATTGGCAGTTTTAGCATTTATTACAAGGGTCATTTAGGTTCAAATCCCCCAATTTCATTGTTGTAAAACCCAAGATCTCTCTAGAAGTCATGTGTAAATCAACTAATTTCCTATATACATCCACTTTGTATTGTCGATTGTATGTTAGGTTGATTAGTGTTTGTTATATTCTTCCTATTTGATCTCGAGTTGTAAATTTGAGTTATTATTTCTATTATAACATCTTTGTAGGATCTACATAAAATATAATCTAATCTAAAATGTAATTAAATTGACATAAAATTTAATCAAGGTTTAAACATTTTAGGGAACTTTGTTTTCATCAAACCCTTCATCTAATCTAAGATCTTCTTCGTTCTTTGTGTATTATTCCTACGGATATAAAAACCATAATGCACTAAGGGTTTCTTATGATCTTATTCAATGGTATATTCTTATTTTTCATTTGTATTACCATGTCATTATATTCTATATTCTTGTTGTCGTGCAAATGTGCGACAAGGAAATTTGAAGTTTCCAAGCACGACAACTATACCCCTGTGCCAAAATTTTCATGTTTTATCATTCCTAGGCATCCCAGGTCAAATATGTCATTCTGGTCACCCCTTGTTTGATGTAAAAATTTCCCTAGGTGATTTTAGGAGTTCTTTAAAAATGCAAATTTCGGGCAGTCACAGGAAGGGCTATCGTTGGCCTTCCCAAGACTAGATCAACCCCTAGAGCAAAATAGAAGGGCCAAATTCAACATGGAGGTGAATTTAAGACCTTATAAAATCATGGAAATTATTTTGGAAGGTTTGGGGAATTTTTGAAAGACTTGGAGCAGTCTAAATAAAAATAGGGTTCATAAGCCTAGGCAGTACACAAGCCTAAAACAATTGTTGAGCTTCAGAAGAAGATTCTGGGAGCTCCAGATGGAGTTAGGAGTAAAAAAAAACATCTTTAGAAATATAATTCCAATACCTACAAGATTATGAAATCATATTTTTCACAACACCTTGGCGCATAGGGTTTGCAGGCATTTTTTCTCAGGCACATGTAGAGTACCAAATAAAAAATCCATTTTTTCATGGATAATATGGAAGAATAAATACATGATACCCACACCATTGGATTCAAAATTCCATTTCCAATCAATATCATATAAAATTTCACCAATAAATTCCATCGGGAGCTCAAGTTATCATCGTTCTAAGTTACCCTCTTGGATACAATTCGGGGAGTTAGTCAATTTTTGGGAGGACACGTGTTAGTACTAGGAGCCTGGCAGGATTTTATGTCCCCGAGGTCAGGTACATAAACCTTGAAAAAATGTTCCCAGCCCCCATGTGACCTCTGGGACCCTCATGTGACCTTTAGACTTGACAGTTTAGCCCTAAGTGCATTTTGGAGCTCAAATTCCCTACCATCGGATCGAGGACACGTGTCATCCTATTTCTCACCATGGAATTTTATGTCCCTCACATCCCTAAGGTCAAGGAAAAATACATGGAAAAATTTTCCCAGCCCCTATGGTGAGTCCTTTGGTCATCCACATGACCGACTTTCACCCCAGTGCTTTGAGCCGCTTTTTCACCTCTATTCCCTGTTGTCCGATCACCGCCACGTGTCAACTCCAAGACCACCATGGAATTTGATGTCCCTCATGTCCCTAAGGTTAGGGACATCAAGACATGAAAAATTTCCCAACTCAAACTCAAAAATTTGAAAAAAATCTAACTGTTAGTTGTTTCTTGTTGCTTCTCACTGACTAGAAGAAAAGTTGCAGAGAACACCAGTCCACCACTCCACCATTGCCAAAGCTCAAACCAGCTCAATCACAACACATTATCCTTCACTCCATGATGGAACATAGGTCACAGAAGGAATATTGATCAAACCAAGAAGAAATAATGAAGAACAAAGGAAAAGAAGTTTGAAAACTCCATTGCCATAAAACCAAGAATCGAACATATCTTGCAAATTGTTGCACGGATTGAAAAACCATTTGTTGTTGAATTATTATCTCTTAAAGGCCATTAAAAAATCATATTCAAACCTCCAATTTTCATCAATGAATTCTCACAGTGAATAAATTTCACTTCCATCTCCACGAAGAACAAAGTTCAATTTCTATCAAACTAGTTGACAGATTGAAATAAAATTTCACGTGAAGCACCAAAAGCAAAAACCTATAGCAATGGAATTTATTTAATCATGAACAGAAAAAAAAATCAGACCTAAAAATTCAAGCTCCGTTAATGGCCACCATGACATAGTAATGGAAAAAATCAGTGAGTTACCTCTCCAAGCTTCTCAAGGTTCCAGTGGCGAGATCACCTAATAGTTGGAGGAAATGATCGTTGAAAAATCTAGTTTCGTGTCAACTAGTTTTCACACCATGAAATCCATATTTTTTAGGGATATGGAGGGATTTTTTTTTAATAATAATTATTCCCTCTTTAAAGAATTTTCAAATTCCTAAAGATCTCGGGTGAAATCATCCAAATTCGGAGGAAGCGTCTCCAAAAAATCTAGTTTCTCTCAAACTAGTTTTTGCACGAAAAAGTTGCCAGCTTCTTGAGATATGAAGGAATGCATTTTTATTAGTATTCTTCCCTGGTACCTCCATACTCAAAGCTCCTACAAGACATAAATTTCCATTTTTCATTTCTGAGCTTTTTGGAAAGTGAATCATGATGAAAATTGGAGAATGGGTTTGTGACAAAGATTTGAATCCAAAAAAGTTGTTCCCATCGCAAAAATATGTCATTTTCACCAATTAATAAAAATAGCATATTTTATATTTCCTCGCATGCTATAAATTATGAGTCCCACTAAATTGCAAGTTATATCACTCAAGACAATCAGAAAAGGGATAAAATTAAAAGTAAGACAGAAAATGACTTCTTCCAAAAATAGTAGGTCCCCATATAACAACCAGGTAAAAATAGAAATGTGATAAAAATAGCAATATATCAGTAATAGAAGAGGTTGGAATATGGTAGATAGTTCAAAAGGTGAAACTGGAACAAGACAAGTGATATGTCTTAGAATAGCAGAGCACATGCTCATATTCTAAAAATAGAAAGTTTTCATTTCGAGTGGAAAGTTGCATATGAATTCGTTTTCACTCACCTTACTACTTTTTGGACTCCCTTTTGGATAATGAGATGGTTTCATGAGTTGAAAATGAGGAATGATAACTTCACAGAGGTCCTAGAAGCATCATCTTGAGAGCGATGGTTTACAAAAGCAAAGCAAGGCATCGCAAGGCACATCATCTGAATTCATCTTCATCACTTAAGGAACTGAGTGATCCAAAGTGAATTGGTTAGAATGATTTCAATGAGTCAAAGGGTTCATCAACCATGTTTCAAGGAGGTTCATTGTGGGCATTATATGTGTTCATCTCAAGTTTGCAGTGGTAAACATCATAACAATGTTTCTAGACACTCATTCTATGGTCCAGGATGTCCATGCATCATAGAGTTTGTAGTCATCACTAGATTGGGAAAATGATTCAAAGTTATTCAAGGGAGCAATCTTCATCAATGTAGAATATCACCAGTGGAAGAAATCCTTACTCAAAGTTCATGGTTACATCAAGGCATTCAAATCATTTCATCATGAGGAGTGTTTTCCCCTCCATCCCTTCCCTCTCCCTCTCTTTCCCTCTCTACTTTCTCTCTCCATTATAATTCTTCATTATGCATCATCATTGTATTTCGTCCTATTCACTTAAGTGACCCATTTTAATTGTAAAAATTATCTTCTCAAAATTATAAGAGAAATACTTAATTCATGGAAAATGAAAGGTCATGAGTGGAATATGGAAACGAAGAGTCATGTGAGGGAGGTGAAAGGTCAATTCAGATTGCTATAAATTGTAATGAGCTCTTCATTCCAAAGGGTTCTTCTAATTCTGAAATTCTTCTAGCTGGTTGTATTCTTGTAAGTTCATGAGAGAGATTTTTCTCCCTTGTGAGTGAAAAGAGTTAGCCACTTCTCCCCTATTCTCAATGTCTTCCATTCTCAAACTATGTACAATTTCTTCTTGAGCATCAATAAAAGGAGTTTCGAGCCTTTTTAAACTAAGGGTTTTATTGATACTATTTTTTCCTTAAATTCTAATTGGTCTTGTTGTTATTCCCAGTATTGTTTCTTCCTAACTTTAGTGCATGTGATGAAACTTATAACTAGTGTGTGTAGGAATATGATTTTCTACCTGTAACATTAGTTCCCCTACCTCTTTTCTCACTCCCCTTTCCCACTCTTCATACAAAGTCTCCCTAACAAGAGATTGCTAGCTTTTCCACAAGGTCAGTGGAGTGCCCCTATTGGATTCCCCACACAAGGCCACCAAGAAAATCCACCTTTACTCGCGCATGCATATATGGCAGTTGCACCGGTTAAGTAGAGGGACTTAGATTCCTAGAGAGTTGGAAATAAATCCACAAGTTTGTTCACCTGACAAGTTTTCTACTTAAAAATTTTTGGTGCCCACCATGGGGCAGATTTAACAGCATCTACACCTAAAATACGACTGCAAGGTATGAAAATAAAAATATATATATTTGATTTCAAAGGAAAATAATTTGTGAAGGAGAATCCATCAAGGAATGAACCCATGTCACGTTCATTTCCCACATCATGAAGAAATTTCCAAATTGGAGTGAAGTACCAATGAGTGACAGTGAAGAAGAAGAAGAAGAAGATGTCTTCCCGAGAAAATAAAATTGTTGATCGTACCACGGTTCCGGACTAGTGCTTTGACAAAGGCAAGAATAAATAACCTATCTCTCGATGAAGAGGAATGGATTCAAAGGAGACATAAGCTAAGGTGTGAAGTTTGAGAATATGTCAAATTATTGCAAGAGATGAACGAGCAACTTGAAGAAGCCCATAGCAAGGAAGAAGAAGAGGAGAGTTTTCCTATAGAGGAAGATCTTGAAGATCATTCATACCATAGGGTTTTCATACCAAATTTTTCTTAAATTTCATTTGAAGAAAATCATATCCTTGAGCCTTCCAATGAAGATAAAATCAACATTCAGGAAGATGATGAAAGACAGGACGGTGCAAGATCCACCGAAGAAGATTTTACAATCTCACACAGCTCACTACAAAATTAATAATTTTTTCCTTCTTCCACCATTCTCTAAATGAATTCTTTGCATACGGTGATGAATAAATGAACATGTTGAAAAGAGAATATGTGAAAATACTTGAGAGTGTAATAAAAGGAAATTCTGACCCCAAAGTCTTTGATGGAATTTGGAGGTATGTTTTAGCTCTACAAAGAAGATATGGACATCTTGAAGCTCCACATCAAATGGAGGAAGAAGACATGATGTGTCCTATGGAAGAAGACCCGGATTATTGCCCATATTATGAGGCTTTTGTTCCAAAATGATTCTTGGATGCTCTTGAAGAAGATCTTATCATGGAACCTTCGATGAAAGCCAAAGCAATGTCATGGAGGAAGAAGTAGAAGAGACAAAGATAGAATCACCATTCAGAAATTCCATTTGGCTTGAGTCACACCCATGGGGGGAATAATATATTCAATAAAGGAAGATCCTTGCTGCATAATGGATGATCCAATGCTCTCCGAAGACTCCACTAATGATGAAGAAGATGGCCAATTCAAAGTAAGCATGGATGATCTCTTTTCAAATTTTTATCTTTCAATTGATGATGAAATGGAGAGATGTGAAGAAGTGCAAGAAATTCAGCTGACATCATGGTCTGAAAATGATGAATTCAAGATGGTCATAGATAATCTTCCCTCCTATTTTGATTCTTCAAGTGATGTAGAAATGTTTCATGAAGAAATGGAGGAAGTCAAAGAATCAAAATCTCTTCTCGATGCAATCATGGATGATAAAATGGAAGAATCCCACTCTCTTTTCAAATATGAGGAGAACAAACAATTTAAACACAACCTCTACTCACTCGGGGAGCAGAATCATCATCACGGTGAAAACATAGCCTTTCATCTTTCACTTGAGCAAGAAGATTCAATAATGGATGGTCAAGATGTAGCTGAAAATTCTTCTCATATTGTTGCCCCAACACGAGTTCTCTACTTCTTACCAAGAAGAAGATGATATGGATTTTAAGCAAGAGGAGTGCCCTTTCCACAAATCTTGGACATATTCTCCTTGTTAGTAGGTGTCATGAATCAAGTATGCTCGTGTTTGCAAGAAAGTGAATATTTGGCAATGCAAAGCATGGAAGAGGTGAAAAGGATGTTTCAAATAAATCATGGGCCCATATGGATCAAATTTTTAACCATCTCCTAAAGGTAAAACAAGAAGATTCTTCCAATGAAGATAAAAATGAGCCTATGGAAATTTCAAAATAACTATTCATACAAGATATCTTGAAGGCTGTAGAAGAAACTGAAGATCCTTAACTCAGTATTGAACTCTTAACCTAGGCCATGGAGATAAAAGACATGTATGAGTCAATTTTTTCTTCCTATCTTGGTAGACCAATTTTTGATGTTGAGATGGAGCAGTTGGATAATCTCAATGACTTCCATAATAATTCGGTTAATGAGAATAGACATGAAAACATGTCTTTTTATTCCACATCATGCAAAGAATTTCGTGATTGCAAAAGAAGAAAAGTTCATGAATCACCTTTAGACATATCCAATTTTGAAGACAACACCTCTGCCATGGAAGAAGATAATAGGGAAAACATTGAGTTGATTTGCATTGAAGAAAGTTGTTCAAAACATGGTAAAAATCTATAGCAATGTTTGGAGTATATTCAAAACCAACTCACTCCCACCATTTCAGAATGATCCATCAATGAAAAATAAAATTTCATATGGAAAAATCAAATGAAGGGTGAAGAATGCTTACATGGCCAAACCAAAAGATGCATTTTTGAAAATGATGTCAAGATGCACTCCGTACAAATGCATATTGGCAACCATTTCTCTAGACAATAAAGCTGGAATATACATGATTCTTGCCAAATGATCCAAAATCAAACTACACTCACCATCCTCCAAGCTCAGATTCACCTTGAACATGTTTCCATGCTGCAACAATATCTCAAGGATGATGAAGATCTCCATCTCAATGATTTAACCTTCATGTCTGAAAACACTTTCTCAAAGAAACAAAGCGGGATGTTTGGGGAAGTTCTTGAATGGGAAGAAAACCAATTTGTCCTCACTCCTTCCAAGTGTTTTGCTGATATGAGAGACAATTTGAGGTTGCAATTCAAAGAAGATGAATTTTTTCATGATAGCAGCAATTTTCCCACTCTCGAAGACATGGAGGGATGGTGTCTCATGTTTGTAGACATCAAGAGGAATCTTCAAAATGAAAAATTTTCAAGAGGTTAACCAAATTTTCAATGGATGAAGAAACATTCTCAATATAGTATGAGTAAAAGGATGGAATTATGGTCAGCCTTCTTCTTCTCAAGCCATGCAAATCCATCACCAAAGCATGGTTTGATCATATAATAGTTTTGTGCTTCAATGGTCATACTTCAATCCGTTATTTCATGATGGCATGTACTTTTCTCAACCCGTTGTCGGGTATGTGTATATCCTTTTCCCACCTCTGTAGATTTCCCTCCCCTTGTATATAATTTCCTTTTTGTGGTGTGTTTCCCTTTATGTTGTGTGTCATGTGTTTCCTTTCCATAATTTTTTTGTGTGTGTTTTTCCTTCTTCGTTATCCTTCTCTCTTGTAAGTTGTACATGAATCCGTATAACCAATGGATAAGACAACGATCAATAGATTATATGGTCTAAAATTGAGATTCTGGATTCTCCATGTCATGTCTTTTACGTACTCGAGTCTATGCATGTCCCCAAGATAGAGCTAGTTGTTTTCGTACAAATTTGTGATAGGGAAATTTGAAATTTTCAAGCACGAAAACGATACCCATGTGTAAAACTTTTCATGTTTTATCATTCCTAGGCACCCTAGGTCAAATTCATTAGTCTAGTCACCCCTATTTGATGTCAAATTGGTCCCCTAGGTGATTTAGGAAAGTCCATTCATTCCCCCTAGGTGATTTTAGGATTTCTTTAAAAATGCAAATTTCAAGCAGTCACAGGAAGGGCTATCGTTGGCCTTCCCAGGAATGGATCAACCCCTAGAGTGGAACGGAAGGGAAAAATTAAACATTGAGGTGAATTGAATACCTTAGAACATCATGTAAATTATTTTGGAAGGTTTAGGGAATTTTGAAAGACTTGGAGCAATCTAAATAAAAATAGGGTTCACAAGCCTAGGAAGTACACAGGAATAAAACAACTATTGAGCTTCAAAAGAAGATTCCAGGAGCTCTGGATGGATTTAGGAGTAAAACAAAACATCTCCAAAAATATAATTCCAATCCCTAAAAGATTATGAAATCATATTTTTCACAACACCTTGGTGCATATGGTTTGCAGGCAGTTTTTCTCAGGCATAGGTAGAGTACCAAATAAAAAATCCATTTTTTTAAGGATCAAATGGAGAATAAAGACATGATACCCCCACCATTGGATTCAAAATTCCATTTCCAGTCAGGATCTTATAAACTTTCACCAATAAATTCCACTAGGAACTCAATTTATCATCGTTCCAAGTTACCCTCTTGGAGACAGTTCGGGAGTTAGTCAATTTTCGGAGGACATGTGTCAACACTAGGATCCTAGTGGGATTTTATGTCCCCAATTTCCCTAATTCAGGTAGATCAACCTTGGAAAAATATTCCCATCCCCCATGTGACCTTCAGATTTGACAGTTTATCCCCAAGTGCATTTTTGGAGCTCAAATTCCCTATCGTCGGATCGAGAACATGTGTCATCCTCTTGCTCACCATGGAATTTGATGTCCCTCATGTCCCTGAGGTTAGGGATAGAATACATGGAAAAATGTTCCCAACCCCTATGGGGAGTCCTTTGGTCATCCACGTGACTAGCTTTAAGCCCCCAGTTCTTTAAAGCCACTTTTTTCACCTCCATTCCCTGTCGTTTGATCGCCACCACATGTCAGCTCTAGGACCGCCATGGAATTTTATGTCCCTCATGTCCCTGAGGTCAAGAAAATAAAGACATGAAAAATTTTCCAAACTTAAACTCAAAAATTTGAAAAAATTTCTAACTATTAGTTGTTTCTTGTTTTCTCAACTTTAGAAGAAAAAAGTTGTAGAGAACACCAGTCCACCACTCCACCATTTCCAAAGCTCAAACCAGCTCCATCACAAAACATTATCCTTCACTCCATGATGGCACATAGGTCAAAAAAGTAATATTTATCAAACCAAGAAGAAAATAACGAAGAGCAGAGAGGAAAATAAGTCTCGAAAACTCCATTACCATAAAACCAATAATCGAACATATCTTGCAAACTATTGCACGGATTAACAAATAATTTTTTTTGAGTTCTTCTCTCTTAAAAGTTCTTCTCTGGCCATTAAAAACTCATATTCAAACCTCTAATTTGCAGCAATGAATTCTCACAGTGAATAAATTTCACTTCTGGCTCCACGAAGAACAAAGTTCAATTTCCCATCAAACCGGTTGTTGGATTGAAGTAAAATTTTGTGTGAAGCACCAGAAGTAAAAACCTATCACAATGGAATTTATTTAATCACAAATAGAAAAAAAACCAGACCTGCAAATTTCAAGCTCCATTAATGGCCACCATGACATAGTAATGGAAAAAATCAGCGAGCTACCTCTCCGCTTCTCAAGGTTCCAGTGGGTGAAATCACTGAAAATTGGAGGAAATGATCGTTGAAAAATTTAGTTTTACATCAACTATTTTTCACGCCATGAAGTCCTTATTTTTAGGGATATTTAGGGATGTGTTTCTTATCATAATTTTTCCCTCTTCGAATAAATTTTCAAATTCCCGAAGATACGGTGGGTGAAATCATCCAAAATTCAGAGGGAAGGGTCTCTAAAAAATCTAGTTTCTCTTAAACTAGTTTTTGCATGAAGAAGTTGCCAATTTCTCAAGATATGAAGGACTGAATTTTTATTAGTATTCTACCCTAGTAGCTCCATACCCAAATCTCTTACAAGACATAAATTTCCATTTTTCATTTCTGAGATTTTGGAAAGCGAATCATGATGAAAATTGGAGCACGAGTTTGTGACAAGATTCGAATCCAAAAAAGTTGTTCTCGTTGCAAACAGATGTCATTTTCACCACTTACTAAAAATATCATATGTTATATTTCCTCTTATTCTATAAATTAAAAGTCCCACTAAATTTCACGTTCTATCACTCAGGACAATCAAAAAAAGGGTAAAATGAAAAGTAAGACAGAAAATGACTTCTTCCCAAAATAGCAGGTCCTAAATAACAACCTGCTAAAAATAGAAATGTGCTAAAAATAGAAATATCTCAAGTAACATAAGAGGTTGGAATATGGTAGATAGTTCAAAAGTTGAAACTAGAACAAGACAGGTGATATGTCTTAGAATAACATAGCACAAGCTCATATTCTAAAAATAGAAAGTTTTCATTTTAGAGTGGAAAATTGCATATGACTTTGTTTTCACTCACCTTACTACTTTTTGGACTCCCTTTTGGATAATGAGATGGTTTCATGAGTTTAAAAGGAGGAATGAGAACTTCACGGAGGTCTGGAAGCATCATCTTAAGAGTGATGGTTTACAGAAGCAAAGTAAGGCATTGTAAGGCACATCATGTGAATTCATCTTCATCACTTAAGGAACCAAGTGATCCAAAGTGAATTTCTTAGAATGATTTCAAAAGGAAAAGGGTTCATCAACCATGTTTCAAGGAGGGTCATCATGGGCATCGTATGTGTTCATCTCAATTTTGCAGTGGTAAACATCATAACAGTGTTTCTAGACACTCATTCTATGGTCTAGGATGTCCATGCATCATAGAGTTTGCGGTCATCACTAGATTGGGAAAATGATTCAAAGTTATTCAAGGGAGAAATCTTCATCAGTGTAGAAGATCACCAATGGAATAAATCCTCACTCAAAGTTCATGGTTACATCAAGGCATTCAAAGAATTTCATCACGAGGAGTGTTTTCCCCTCCATCCCTTCCCTCTCCCTCTCTTTCCCTCTCTACTTTCTCTCTCCATTCTAATTCTTCATTATGCATCATCATTATATTTCATCCTATTCACTTAAGTGACCCATTTTAATTGTAAAAGTATCTTCTCAAAATTATAAGAGAAATACTTAATTCATGGAAAACGAAAGGTCATGAGTGGAATATGGAAACGAAGAGTCATGTGAGGGAGGTGAAAGGTCAATTTAGATTGCTATAAATTGTAATGAGCTCTTCATTCCAAAGGGTTATTCTAATTCTGAAATTATTCTAGCTAGTTGTATTCTTGTAAGTTCATGAGAGATATTTTTCTCCCTTGTGAGTGAAAAGAGTTAGCCACTTCTCCCCTATTCTCAATGTCTTCCATTCTCAAACTATGTACAATTTCTACTTGAGCATCAATACAAGAAGAAGGATTTTCGAGCCTTTTTTGACTAAGGGGTTTACTGATACTTTGTGTTCATTAAATTCTAATTGGTCTTGTTTTTGTTTGCAGTATTGTTTCTTCCTAACTTTAGTGCATGTGATGAAACTTCTAAGTAGTGTGTGCGCGGGAATCGATTTTCTACTGCAACGTTAATTCCCTACCTATTTTCTCACTCCCCTTTCCCACTCTTCAGACAAAGTCTCCCCTAACAAGAGATTTCTAGCTTTTCTGTAGGGTCAGTGGAGTGCCCCTGTTGGATCCCTAGCCACAAGGCCACCAGGAAAATCCACCTTTACTCGTGCATGTGTATATGGCAGATGCACCGGTTAAATAGAGGGACTTAGATTCCCATAGCGTTGGTGATAAATCCACAAGTTTTTCCACCTAACAAATTTTCTCACCAACAATTCTATGCTCTTTGATTCAGGTCTAACAACTCTCCCTATATGATAGAATTGGCCAATATCTTTGTAAAAAGGTCCAGGTTGATTCTTTTCCTATTAGTAAGAGTCCTTAACCTAATCGTACTTGCCACATGGCTGATACCTCCCTCACCTATATGGATATACACTTTTAGGATATTCTTGTTACTACTCAGGTTTCCTCTGTGCTTCGGATCTAACTCCATATTTCCCACCATTAATGTTTTCACCACACGTCGCATAAGAAACCCATAGGGAAACTCATATTTGCCTCTTCCATCTTCAAATATTATGGCTAAGCCTAATGCATCCTCTAAGTTGTATAACCTAGTAGAACAAAATAATAATACTCATGGTAATATATCTCTCTTGGATATCCTCCAAAATAATTGGTGTATAAAGACATCCTTCAACCTACTTTTGGAATCATTTACATTACCTAATAATAATCAACCAATTATTTTTCTTCTCTCATGGATATTTTTAAATCCCTTGAGCATGATATTACCTTTAAAGCCATTGATATCCCTACTATCTATGATTTCAATACCTACCTACCTCTTTTTATTACCACACGTGTTTACGCTTTTCTCATTAAATGGGTTTTGATTGATAACGACTCTAGTATTAATACATATCATAGGTATCTTCTTTTGCAAATGGGCATTTCTCCTAGTGTGATGAACACTATTGTTACTACCAGCCCCTATCTTTTTATAATATTTCCACCCCACTACAAAATATGGTCAACACATTGGATTATCTATGACACAGTACATCCTATTTCCATCCGTGCTCATTGTGATAAACCACATAATTTGTTGCATATCTATATTGATCACGAATTCCTCATTTTTACTTCTAAGTGGCATTGTCCTAATCTCAAACTTTCCCACCAATTTGGTATCCATTTTTACAAATATCATTACATCTTTGGACATGACACCAATCATTGCCAATATTTTATTCACATAAGCAATGAGCTTAAATCATGTGGACATATTGTTTTATTGTCTACAACAACACGCTCCCCACATACTCATATTCTATCAATTTATCTATCTCAAGTGTGATGTCATATTGTGATACTTTTACTAGCACTTTTTACATTCATGGTCACTATTGTCCACATGTGCCACTTAATTTGCATACAAATATAGGCACTCAAATTTGGTAATTCTACTCTTTGACATTGTTATTCTTGACATTTCTCTCTTATTCAAACAACTACACTCTACCCATCCTCATCTGGTATATCCCTAGGTCTCTTGTCTAGCTTTCTTGATCTTACACACGCACTTGTCAATAATTTTTAAGAATTAAATGAATGAAACATAGTAAGACACTCTACTTTCCAGCTTCCAAACTTCACATTGCAAGTTTTCACTCTTGGGTCAAAAACCTATAGTATGGGCATGAACATCTATACTTTTTGACCCTATTATCTGATCCTTTCCTAGCTTACTTTGCTTCTAATCCTATCATTAGACATTATTCTTTGGGTCACTTACTTCCTCTTAGCCAACCTTTCTAACTTAAATCACCTTTAGAAGCATATACAAATAAGTGAAAATCACCTCATTTAGTACCTAACAAACTTAAAAATTATGTGTTCTCCTATTGAAAAAGCTAAGATAAAAGGAACCCAAATCTCCCCATTCTAAAAATATCTCTCCACATTCATTAATGAAAACTTATCTACAAGTTTGAATCTTTCCACTAGGTCCAAGGAATTTATTCCCATAATTGCAAGCACTCAAATCCACCCACTCAAGTAGATTGCACAAGAGATAAACTCAAGTTAAGCATTGTCAAAGAGATATTTCCAAATATGATTGCATTACAACTATATATTACATGCTAGGTAGATAACGACATGTGGTTTGAGGCCTTTTAGGAGTAGTGTCAATATCATAAATGCAAATGGGCTACCATAACCTAACTAATGTTTATTTTGTAGGATTTCATCCATGGTTGGTGTTTTGAAGGATTTAGAAGAGTAGTCATATCTCCTCGTAGTTTGATCAAGTGTGACCGAAAGATAGTGATGAAGATAATTAAACAAGTGTGTTGGGCCCCTAAAATATTGACTAAGTACAAAAGGGTGCATGAGTGCGCAAGGCCTAAGTTGAGGGTTGGTCACGTAAGGAGAAGGTGCATAAGGTAGGGTTCTATGAGGGTTTTAAAAGGACCCATGATACGATCTGGTAGAACAAGGTCTTGGTACTTAGCCATATTTGGTGTATCAGACAGGACATGAGAAAAGCATGACCCGTCTGCACATGATGAGTGGATAAGGTGCCAGTCTGGTAATAGGTTAGCCTAGGAAGGAATATACCTTGCGTTGAAATCTTCTAGAAGACCATCATGGTAAGGAGTGGAGAGCATAGGCCTGGAGGAGCATGCCCCCATGGAGGACCACATTAGGACACTTGGTGTCGGATCTGAAGCCATTGAAAGGTGAGTTGGTAGTTTGAGAGGCCTATAAATACAAGCACCCACAATAGAAAATAAGAAATCAATAGAGAGTGGAGCTCTACAAAAATGTACGAGGAGTTGTATTGGGTTGGGTAGATAAAATATAGGAGAAGGATGCATCAGGGGCTTGGGATTGTAATTTAATTTGTTGAGAGCTAAGGATGTCAATCCGGTTATGATGTATGACTTTGGCTGCCATACTATGATGTTACTGTAATGGATCCAATGGATGTAAAGAGGTTACCAACTTATTTGAATATGATCATTAAAGATGTTGGTCCATACATATACTTTATAGCTATGTTTCATGTATGTTTATGGAATGAGTATAAATCCTTATGCATTTTCCTTTTTGTTTTGGTTCATTCATGTAGTCTATTAAGTATCTTTCCTGTTTGGAATGACTGTATTGTCTAGAAGCCATTTTGAGATCTATGATGATTGCATGTCTCGTTTCCACTCACTCTCCTTAAGTTCCTATCATAGATGATGTCTCCCACTAAACTCACATAAAGGAGAGACTCAACACCCGCGCATGCCTTGGGTGAGCTCCCAGTGCCCATTGGGTGATAGGTCGGTGCACATGGGGTTGCCTTGTTCTTTGGTGGGTGTAAAAATGACTACAAAGTGACAAACCTAGAAAGTCACAAGTTATAATTCTAATTAGGTACAAAATTTATATCCATTTATGTCCCTATTATGCGGTCCTACCTTGAGTGGTATTCAACACACATATCTGGTTTTGAAGATTTTTAAGTATAGAAATCCCTAATCCACCATTCAAAACACCTCGATCGGGCACTCGGTCTCATGTATTTTTAAGTTTGTATTAAAGTGTTATTCTAATATTGAATGGTTAATGTTGGAAGATAATTAATCGGAACAACCCCCGTAACATTTATTTCATTCCTAGTTTAATTATAGTTGTAAAACCCTAATCAAAATTAAAAGGGTGAAAACATTCGGTGAACCCAACTATTGAATCAAACATTATATCCCCAAAGCCTAGGTGCCCTAGGGTTCAAATTTTTGAATGTTATCAACAACCTTATTTTAGGTATGATCTTTCTATTTCTTATGACCCTCATGGATTCTTCTCATGCTCAAACTCTCTCACTCTTTAAATATCTCAACCATAACCCTACCTTTAGAGATGCACTCTTTTAAATCCTTCACACAATCTCAATTCATGCTTATACACCCTTTGAGCAGGTAATGTCCATTTTCATGTCATACTTAGTACATCTTGTTAAGGGTGTACCTCCCCAAAGAGGTAGTAGTTTTGGTTCAAAATAATATTCATCATACACCATATCCTACTTTGGAATCTCTACCATCTGTCAATAATGATCTAGGAATTGTACCTAATATTATGCATACACAAACACCACATTCTTCCCATGATTATACTTTTTATGATGATCTTAGTAGACATTCTATTAACACAAGACATGATGGTTCCTCTCCACGCACTTGATCATGTGGCATTTCCTAACAATGATTTTTCACCTACCAATGTTGTAGCACACAATGCATATGCAAAACCTTCTTCCATGGATAATGCTACAATAGATTCCACAACTCATGTTGCTCCTCTTTGTGATGGTTCAAGTAGTGATCATGAACAATCACAATTTTTCCCCTAGTAGCTGATGATTACAAAGATGATTTTGCTTCTAATGATGATGAATGTGTTTCTATCTTACATGTGGATGATATTCCTTCCATTTATACATTGATTGATGATGGTCCTTATGCTTCCACTAATGAGCTAGAATCAATTCATAGTGATATCCATTATGATGACATACATAGGAAAACTGAATTGAATTAACATACTTGTGTCTCACCTACTCCTTTTGAATGCAAAAATGGTGAACTTTATTGTAACATATCTACCTATTTTACACAATATTCTTGTTATATTTTATCTAAATGCTAAGAGAATGCTATTATTTATACTATCACTTCTAGATGCAATAATGATATAATTTCTTCTCTTTATATTGTACATGATACATATTGTGTTTCTACTCTTCCTCTTAAAATAAAAAGAAATGATTCTATTATTACTTCTTCATTCCCAGATTATAAATGAATGCGGACTTAGTGATCATATTAGAAAATTTATACATGTTGCTTCTTCTTTGGTTACATCTAATGCACATGTTTTTGACATGTCTCCTAGTGTGAGTAATTTTATTATTGATAGTGGTAATATATCTTTAGAACCTCTTCTTGAGATTATCCCTTAAAGCCTCAACTTTTACCAAATTTGATTTCACACAACACATTTCCCACTATGGCTTCTAGACCAACCAATGTTCCCATGGATACTATTAATGGAAAAGTACAAACTTTGAATGAGCCTCTCAATGTCTATGTCATACCACCTCAAGAGGTGCTTTCTCTTATGCATGTGGTTGGTGATTTACAATGTAAGGTTCATACTTTGACTCTAGAAACAAAATCCTATTATGCTATCATTGATGTTAACACCATTTATGGAAATCCAATCTCACAAAAATATTTTAATCTCCTTTCCCTAGGAATTTGTTCATGCCCACATTCCAATTGTTCCATAGCACTTCAAATACATATAGACATCTTATGCATTATATGTCACTTATGCCTTCATATGACAATGATATAATCCTTCTAAAATCCTTTTTTCGAAGTCTTATAGGTGATTCTCTCTATTGGTTCACCCATCTTCCCAATGGTTCCTTAGGTTATTTTTTCCACCTTGAAGATGCTTTTCTAGCACAATTTAATTGTGATAGAGGCCCTAGGGTTACATATGAGCATCTAGCTTCTTTATGTCAAGGTATGACCGAGCTCATAGCTGATTATATTCTACACTTCAAAGAAAATATGCACTTAAGTGTATATCAACCAAGTGATTTAGAAATGTAATTTATATTCTATAAAGGTCTCATGTGACCTCTCAAGGAGTAATTACTTTATGATACATGTGACTAGTTTAATGATATTTTTGTGTGTTCTTGAATTTGAGATAAACATAAGACAACAAAAAGACACAAATTTTGGATATAAATATTGCCACCCCTCATGTTACACATAAGCATGAAAAATAAAAATTCTATATGCACTGATCATCTAGTCAAAATCTTGCATTTTGGTAACACTTTTACCATCTTGGTCCTAAACCAAAAGTTTATTTGTCACCCCCTCCAAAAAGGAAACCTATCTATTTTGAAAAATTTATTGATTGGCTTCATGTCATTATATTCATACCAATAGAAAAGAGGTTAATTTGGTTACCACCCAATGATCGTCACCCTCCACATCAGTTAGAGTGAGAAATGTGGCATTCGTTTTACAATTTTCATCATATTAATCAACGTTGTGACAATGATTGTTATGCACTGGATCAAAAACTCAAGTTATTAGAATACAAAGCCATTATATCTTATGATACATGACACTCAAACTTATCTACTTCACCTCCTCCATGATATAATCCTTTTACACATGTTTCATTTGAGGATCATTATTTTTCTATTGCATTTGGTAATGTTTATCACACCAAAGTTATTCCTACACGTCAGAAATCTAAGGCTATTTACAAATTGATTTACAAGGACCAAGGGAATTTTCCCAAAAGTTACACATGTCACTTTAAAAAAACCTTCAAATAACTCCATTGTGCATTCTGTCAAGCTAAAGATTTGCATTTAAATGTTGCGAAAGTGCATTTTTAGTGACTTATTTAACTACTAAACATTAAACATAGTACTTTCACATCCAATGTTGTAATCATTACATCTATAATCCAAAATTCTCAATTTTTCTACCCTTTTACCTAAGTTTCCTTTGGGCATATTTTTGGATCACCCTTCCTTCTCTCTTTAATTATAGGTTATTCATCTTATATTTTCACGTGGAATTATATAAGGATTATGCATAATATGTGTGACATTTCCTCCCATTGTTATGTGAATATCACTAACAAGGCACAATAAAACATACCAATCTCATATATTACATATTGTTATACATTACTCTTCTCTTAATCACTCTTTGGCACATATCACTACCAATGTTTCATTGGCACTTGAGTCACATCCAATGCCACACCCTCCATCATCTCCAACAATTTATTCACCTCCTTTAAAGATTCTTATTTGGTAGATTTCATGTTATTCCCACTTTGTATACATAGCTATACACTTGAAAATTCCAAAAACATTGATATAATCAAAAATGCAAAAATATTCACATATTTTCAAAAATGCAAAACTTGGGACTTGTTTATTCAACATGCATTGGTATCAATTTACATTACACATGTTGTTTATCCTTTTTGTTTTTTGGAAAAGCGTAAAAGTGGGGGTTTTGAAAGGACCCTCATCCTTGTAAAAAAATTCCAAAAGGAAGAATATGTCAATGAAGTAAGAAGAGAACAAGCTCATAGGCAACAAAAAATAAAAAACCTCTAAGGCACAAACCAAAAAGATCCAATTACATTTTGTGAATATTTTTAAGGATAGTTATTACTTCCTTAGTTGCAGTAGTAGATCTTATATTGACCAACACACCCCAAATTTAATGAATTCCAAGAATTATTTGTTGATGTTCTTTCAAGTCATGTTCGTGTGGATTTTCCATTCTTTGATAGCAGAGAGAAGGCCCTGTTTAGTTTTCCAAGAATATTGAGGATGATAAATTCATGAATAGGATCATGTTGGGTGAGAGTTATATTCTCCAAGGGCTCTTGATGATCAAAATTTTCATCTTTAGAGAAGTCAGCATCCGAAGAAGGGATACCGGGGGGCATATTCTCATACAAAGGGGAATTAGGGTATAACATGGAGAGGCCCAAAAAAACATTGGGAATATCCGAGTCAATGCAAAAATCCATGGAATCAAAAGGGGGTATCATCGGGGCATCCATGACCAATGGAGAAGAGTCACTAACAACCATGACAACATCTAGGGAGATAAGAGGTGAAAATAGAGAAGTGACAACAAGGAGGTAGTGAATAAGGAGAGATCAGCAAGGAAAGTAGTTTGGTGACAATGGGAGAGTGCTCCGAGGGATCTATAGTGTTAAAATATTATAGAGAGGAAGAGGGAGAAACATAAGAATAATTAGAGGGAGATCACCTAACCACTCGGAAGAATGATCATGATATCGAATCGAGTCGCAAGGAGATGAAGACAGGGACAACGATGATGGGTAGAGACAACGAGAAGAGAAGGGGAGGAGGGGGCACACGAGGTTGAGAATAATAATGGGTGACTTGATATTGTTTCCCAAGATTAGGGGAACCTTAAGATATCCTTTTTGGAAGCCGTCATTTTGAATCCTTAGTGAAGGAAAGGCCCTTCCTCTTACTATATATACTATAAGAGACTGCTTGAGCGAATAAAATAGAAAAGTAACAAAGTGTACCTTCTTATAATGTTTGAGATGAGCTAGAAGAAATAAATGAGGGCCATATATCAGTTTAAACCATACCTCTAGCATAAAATAAAACATCAATTATTCAATAAACATATCCCACAAATGTGGAAGTGAGTCCTTTTCAAATCCTAATTAATACTTTCACAGAGTTTTCACCATGACACAGAAATAGTCTAACTTGACCCGAAGCGAGTGCTTGAAATAAATGTCTCCCTCCATAGGGAGCTTGGTCACAGCCGCAATGGAATCAGGAAAAATAACAAATTTCTTCCCACCCACTTTAACTTTACATTTCTTCTAAGATGTCAGCACACTGTTGGTCACTCAGACAGAGTGACCAATTAATCTTTCGATGAAATTCATAATACTCCCTACCTAAAGAATATTCCATACATCTAGGTTGGTCTTAATTTCTTCATAAGAAGTGGGCTCAAATATTTTGATATTGCCACCCATAATGAACTATAAAATTATGGCAAAGATTTTTAAAGGCCCGCGGAAGAATTTTATTAAATAGCAATGGCGGGCACCATCAAGAAAATCTTCCACACATGCCTCTAGGATTTCAATATAAAATCTTCCCTTATTAAAAATATAGTCACGTGTATGTATAATCATTAATCAAATCGGTCCATCACACGAACATGATCTATCAATATCATAAATGCCAATAAAATCTATGCATGTTGTATCCTTGTTATTACCGATATAAAAAAAGTGGCACCCATCTTAGTGATGTTGTATCTAAATGAAACCACAATGAATAAGTTGAAGATAAAAATCAACAACCAAGAAGAACTATGTTTTGGGCAACGATCATTGGCAACAAGGGTAAGAATATCCTTTGGGAAATCTCCCATCCAATTTTTTTCACATCGAAAAAACAAATATTAGCCAAGAAATCAACAACCTTGTTTCCCTCCCGGTAGATATGTTGAAACTTAATCATCTAAAAATAATATTGAAGGGATCTTATATCTTTAATGATGTTGTAGATGGTCCATTGAGGGTGCTCATTCGAGTTGAGGATTCTTACCATGTTTAGAGAATCACTTTACAAAATTAGGTGTTCGAGCCAATCACGAGCACCAATTCAATACCTTTAAGTATAATAAGGGCTTCATCCCTATGATTAGTTACAAACCCAAAGCAAACAGCTAAGGCATCCAGGGGGTTGCCAGTGTCATCTCTAAGAAAGAAACCTCCACCAAAGGCACCCATGTTACCCTTGGTCATACCATCCATGTTAAGATTCAACCAACCCATTGGGCGAGTGACCAAAAAGTATTAGCGCAAGTTGAAAATATGGGAGGAGGGACCGGGGGATGAGGAGGCTGTCTAGGCCAAGGTTCTAAAATAATTAAGAAAACTTTATGTTTATGTTTCTCCCAGATGTAGCAATTCATATTTTCTTGAAAACCAAGTAACCACCATGTTGAAGACCTACCACAAGCCACGAGATTATTCCTTAAAAATAGACATATTCCATTATTTCCATATGCCCCATAGAACATGGGAAGAAGTAGGTTCCAGGAAAGGGTAGAAAATTTGTGAACAAAGGGGAATTCCATTGAGTGAATTCCTTTAGGAGGGAGGAAGGAAGAACCCATGCAATCCCAAATATTTCCAAAAGGAGACACCAAAGAGAATGTGAGAAGGGGCAGTGGAGGAAAAGGTGAGTAGAGTCTTCCAAAGCATTAAGATAGAGAATGCACTGACTAGGGAGGGAGAAGCCCCTTTGCTTGAGATTTTCCCCCAGAGAGGATAGCATCCCTAGAGGTAAGCCAGGAGAAGAAACTAATTTTTGGGAGGACTTGAGGGATCCAAATCTGATAGAGATACGGGCCATAAGGGGTGTGAGGGCATGATAGATAGGTGGATTTGATAGAGAAGAAACTAGAGGAGGTGTGTCGGCTAGATGCACACATCCAAAGATAGAGAGAATTGGATATATTGAGAGGATAAAAGAACCTTAAGGATGTCAATTTGTTGTAACTGGATCAAGCTATATCTATCCCGGGAAGGGATGAGCCAGTAAGGCTTGCCACCATTTCTATCAATATAGTCACTTATAGTCATACCACATATAACCAAGAGGGAGGGGTGGATAGGAACCCAAAAGAATCATCCAATAAAGGCTTATCACCAATCCACCAATAATTCAAAAATCAATGGTCAACCTATTACCCAAATACCATTTAGTTCTAGTCTTCAGGAGTTATTGGCTATTGGTGATATATTTCCAGATGGAAGCCTCGTGAGATATCAGAAGATAAAAAAATCTCCAGAAGGTGGGAGATATTTTCAGACAAGCATTTTCACCCAAGGGTTTCTTTCCTTCATGCCAAGTTCCCGGTTCAAATTGTCTAACATGGTCTTATTCATCTTTGATAATTTTCTCAAACCAAGCCCCGATGCCGGAGGTTTGTAAAAAACATTCTAAGGAAACAGATCTATCCTTTTAAATTCTTTAGAACCACACCGGAGGAAGTATTTTTGAATTTATTTGATACGAGAAGCAACCACCAAAGGTATCTCGAGGAGTGACCTAAAAATTAGTGGGAGGATTTGAAGGGTTATTTTAACAAGCCACAGTTTACCAGCTTGGCTCAAAAGTGATCCCTTCCATCCCGTCAACTTCTTCTAGAATATTTCAATCACTGGTGCCCATAGATTATTCAATTGTCTACCTTTGAAAAGAGGGAGACCTAAATAAGATGGTGTGAGATTAGAAATGCTACAACAAAATATATTAGCAATCTTTCTTTTCCTAATAGGAGACATATTTACAAAGGAAATATTGTTTTTAGCAAAATTAATAAGTTATTATGAAGATGATTGGTAATATTTGAGGGTCTTCTTAATTGTTTTAGATTCAACAAAAGAGGCCAAACCAGGAGGAGAGTATCATCCTTAAATAGAATATGGGTTGTCATCGGTTCCTCTAGAGTTTATTTTCAAACCCGAGATGACCACAACATTTTTAGCATCCCCTAGGGCTCTACTTAATGAATCAACCATCAAAATGAAGAGAAAAGGTGAGAGAGGATCACCTTGTCTAATACCTCTACTGTTAGTGAAGTAACCAACCGAATACCATTCACCAAAATAGAGAAGTGTGGAGAGGAGATACATCCTTGAATCCAACTACACCATTTCTCACAGAAGCCAAATTTTTCAAGAACTCTGCGGAGGAAGGACCAACTAACCCTATCAAAATATTTCTGCATATCCATCTTAAGTATCATCCCTATTGATTTAGAATGTTGAGCCATGTGAATAGATTCATGAACAGTGATCACTTCACCTTAAATGAGGCAGCCCTCAATAAACCCATTATACTTATCAAACATTAGGTGGTCTATATAAGGCTTCAACCTAGTAGCCAATCATTATCCAAAATGTGCCCCTGCTCATTTTTTGTGGCTAACTCCTCTCATTTTTTCCTCTCTTGTGCCTCAGTCATAATTTTTGCTTTTCAGGCACTCAAAAATTTCTGGAAATGACACCATTGGATAGAGCTCTTTCTCAGCTTTCCAAAAAGGTAATTTTTTCCTCCTAACTCCATGTATTTTTGAAGTTATGGCTCGGCATATTTTTTTGGGAAAATTTTCCTGAAAGGCCCGCGGCCAATGAGATGCCGCCACGTGTCATGGAAGTGGCGGGGGTTGGAGGAAGACTTGGAATTTTCACCAAGTGTTGGCGCATGGAAAATTTTGAAGGAAGAGCCCGCACCCAATAGAAAAGGGCCATGTGGCACTGGAAAGGTGAAGCATGGGGAAATTTTGGAAAATTTTCCAAATGACCAAAAAGGTAAAAAAATCAAATTTTTGCCCGCCAATCCGATTTGGCCCTGTTTTTGCCCTAAAATTTCAAATGGCCATATCTTTCAATCCAAGGCTTAATTTTCACGTTCTTTATATCAATGGAAAGCTGGTGAAATTATCCACAAGATTCCTGGGTCATTTATGCATTTTGATAGAGTTTAGAGAGAGAAAATTGAAAAACACCTCTGGCACGTGGTCATGGACAGAAATGACGTTTCAACTACCATTTTTAATGAAGAATGGCTCGCATTCTCTCCTAGCATGGCTAAAAATGTTAGCGGATGGGTCTATAAGGATGCCCATTCTGTTTTGAATGTGTTTTGGTCAATGGTTGAATCCCTTCCATTTTTTCTTGCGTTTCTCTCTCCTGGGCTCGTCCCTTGCACTGCAAAAGCTAGTTTTGGCTCATTTTCAAAGGGTTGAACATTTTTTGTGTATTGCAGGTCCCCTTTCTCCCCTTGGAAGTGATTTTTGTGGAATATCAGACCTTTTCTAAGAATTTCAACTCATTTTTTCCTCCCAGGTGTTATAATGCAAGTGATTTTGATGTTAAAATAACAATACAGGCCCTGTGATTAATTTTTCATCCTCTGCTTGGTGTTGTTTGACTAATTTTTGATTCTTCATTATAGTTATCAGTTTGTGCATGTTGTTTTGTTGCATTTTATGAATTGTGTCAATCTACAGAAGTGAGAAATTCTCACCACTCCTTTGGTGCATCACCTATTAGCATTAGTTTTAGCTTTTTGCATTCTCTATCTCTGTCTCCTTTGGAATTTAGGGTAGGGTTAGGAATATAGACCTTTGCAACTTGTAAGTGATAAATCTGACTAGAGGAATTGAGGAACTAGCCTCTAAACTGGAGATTCCTTTCTCATTTTGCAATTCCCACACTTGGTGAAAGGATTCAATGTTGTGCAATCACACTGGATGCTAGTATGATCAAACTAGAAATCTGATCAACATCCAGGGGGTGTTGCTGATTTGCAACAACAGTTTTGGCACACCCGGTGGGACCTTAGAGGTCTTCATCTTCATTGTAACAAAATTGATGTGCATTTGTTGCAAGTTCTTGCTTTAAAGGAGCTATAAATTACACATCTGGTGACTTCAAGGAAGAAGAATCAGCTAGTTTTAGCAGTGCAAACCTGAAAACTCATGAGAAGAATCACTACAAGGTTAAGAGTTTGGAGAAGAAGAGGTGTTGTTTGAATATCTACAATTATCTCCAAGAAGAAGGTAAAGTGGGAGGAGAATCCAAAGGTCTCCATCTCCACCAAACAGAACTCTCTCAACTCATCCACCTGTAGGCCTTTTGTTCAATCAACAAGAATTCTAAGGCCAATCAAAATGACACAAAAACAACCCCTATGTCAATTTCACTTTGTGGCAGCAGCCCACTTGCTTTCAATGCACAAAATCCAATCCCAATTGCAGCATTGAAAAACATCCCATACTTCATCGGAGAGAATCGGACCACTCTTGGTGATCATGTCAAGGATATTACCAACATTTTTGCAATCCATGAGATCAATGAGATGTAAGTTCTTTGTAAAAGGAAAGCTTTGTAATGGTTCAGAGCCTTGCCTCGGTTCTATTCAAAATTGGAATCAGCTATGTATAGCCCTCTATGAGCAGTTTGGGGAAAAGGGAGACAACTTGTCCCTTTTAGAATAGCTGACAACCATCAAGAGAGCTCCCAACGAGCAGCTGACTGATTTTAACTTCAGATTTCAAAGGACTTGGGAGAGAATTCCAGTGGCAGTCAGGCCAACAGCAGAAGGTGCTTTTCTTTATTACCTCAAAGCTTTAAATTCTGATATTTCTATGTTAATTCAGTCCATGGGAGGCACAACTATCCCCATTTCTTATAGTATTTCCATTAGAGCTGAAAATTGTTTGATACAAGCTAGCAAGTTGGCTCCTAGACCTCCAATGCCATTGTTTCCAAGTTTAGAGAGCCCAAACACTAATCAAATGCCTAATTTAGCTCCTATTCCCACTCCCAGGAATCAAAATTTGAATGAAGCTTCTACTTCATCTTCTAGTGCCTCAAATGAGCTTCAAGAAGTCATGAAGCAGCTGTAAAATCTAGGCAATGAGCTAGTTACTCTCAAGAGGCAGCAAGCCCAAGGTTTTAGACCTTCTTTCTAGCCCCAAGCTTAGCCTAACAGGCAGCCATATCAACCCCAAAGACCACCCAATCCAGCTTGCAAATCTAAATCAAGTAAGGCCTCCTGCCAACAGACCATTTCAGCCCTATAATCCCAATGCTACATCTGCCTCTAAAGCATTAGTGCCAGTACAAAACAATATAGCTCAAGAGTATGATTGGTGTTTCCCATGCAATGAACCTCATAACCAATCCATGTGCTTCAACGGTGCCTTGAATCAAGCATTAATGGTGACAACAGCTGGTGTAGAGGTTGAAGGTAGTCAAGGAAGTAACCAACAACAAGACACATTCCAGCAGCAGTCAGCTCCAAATGATACCACACTTGTAAACTGGCAGGCAGAAGATTTTTGTGGCATGAATCAAATGGTTTCCCAAAGTGTTGCAGCCAACACAAGGTCAAAGAGGAGAAATTTGGGTGAAGAACAGCCATTAGCCCCAAGCAATCCACAACCTTCTATCACTCCACAAAATATTGGCAAACAAAATCCAGCTCCAAATACACAAGGACTGCCTAAAACAGTTCCTAGGCCAACTCAAATGCCAGTTGTTGCTGCCCATACACAAGGAATGAATGTGCAGGCCAAGGGATAACAAAGAGATGCTTCATCTCCATTCAATATCATTGATCAGATGAAGAAGACAAATGTAAACATATCAATGTGGGAATCACTATCTATCCCAGGCCAAAGAGATTTGCTACAAGCTGCCATGAAGGAAGGGTCAACTTCAAATCAGCAAGTCCAAATGCAAGAGAAGGTGCTCACAAATGTTGCCCAGCCTGAGGGGAACCATGGAGGACAACAAGGTAAAATGTTGAAGCCCCCTCCATTCTATGTTTCATTGATCATTGGGAACCAACTAGTACACAATTGCATGATTGATTCTGGGGCAAGTAGTTCAGTAATGCCCAAGCAAATAGCTGATCAGTTGGGAATTCAGTATGAAACCATATCCAAAGGGGTAGTGCAATTGGATGGGATAGCAGTAACAATAGTTGGAGTGATAAAAAACTTGAGTCTTACTTTGCATGCATGTCCCAACATGGTTATTTTGCAAGATGTCTCAGTAATAGACCTTCCACCACTCTTTGCCCTATGTTTGTCAAGGGATTTCATAGCCAAGATTGGAGGTTACTTATCTACTGATTGGTCACACATGTTGTTCAGAACAAGATATGGAACCAAGGCCACAATCAGATCTGAGCCTATTGCAAACTTTCACATTGAGCCTTACACTCCAAGCCAAATCAATACAAATTGTTCAGCATTTGATCAAGAGGATTGTCTAAGCACTGATGAAGCTAACACCAAGGTTGGAAGCATCCTAGATCTAACTCTTGATGAATGGGAAAACAAGGTGCATGCTTTTGATCCTTATCAAGAAATAGAAGAATCTGAACTAGGAGTCTATTGCATGCATGAAGAAAATCAGCCTATTCCTAGCATCACCAAGCCAGACCACAAGGATGAAAATGAGGTATGGCAGTTGTTTTTTGATGGATCAAGGAGTAGACAAGGTGCAAGAGGGGGAGCCATGATGGTTTCACCTCAAGGAGTGAAGTATTATTCAGCTTTTAGATTTCAGTTTGCATGCTCTAATAACACTGCTGAATATGAAGCTTTGGTGCAAGGATTGCATTGGTCAATCAAAAGGGGGATAAAGAACTTGCAAGTCTTTGGTGACAGTGAGTTGATTGTCAACCAAGTTAAAGGGCAGCATGTTGTCAAGAATAATCTACTCAAGTGCTACAAGAATAGGGTATGGGACCTCATTGAAGATTTTGAGGGCTTTAACATAAAATCCATTCCTAGAAAAGAGAACCAAGCTGCTAATAGGCTTACAGCAGTTGGGGCAGCCTTTGACATTGTTGAAAGCATTCAAAAAGACAAGGTATGGCCAAACATCCATGTGATTGTGAAGCCTTGATGGCTGACAAACAATGTAAGTTGGCAAGTGTTTGAAAATGATCAGTAAATTATCCATTTCTTGCAAGAAGAGGCTGAATTCTCAGCCAAAAATCAGGAAAAGTTAGAGCAACAGTATGGTGACCAAGTGGTGCAGCTGAGAACCAACAAACTACCAAAGGGAATTATTACTTTGGATTCCATTTTCAATCCTAATGATCAGTTTAGGAAGGAGAAAGCAAACATCCAAGTGAAGGGAGAAGATTCAGTGTCCATCTCAGTAGAAAGAGGTAAATCACTCCAAATTGGTAAGATGACAACTGAGCAAGAAAGGTATGAGTTCATACAACTTTGTCAAGAATTCCCTGATGTGTTTGCTTGGAGCTATGAAGATTTGAAAGGTTTCAATCCCGAGTTAGCTCAACACACCATTGAATTGGATCCAAATACTAAGCCCATCAGGCAGAAACAAAGGCCAGTCAACCCCCACATGGAGCCTCTCATGAGAAAATAATTGAATAAGTTGATAGAATCAAGAATCATATTCCCTATCAAGCATTCTAGTTGGGTTTCCAACTTGGTTCCAGTCAGAAAGAAGAGTGGGGAAATTAGATTGTGTGTTGACTTCAGAGATTTGAATAGAGCATCTCTCAAGGATCATTATCCACTTCCTTCCATGGAGCAGATTTTACAAGTTGTTGCTGGCTCTGAGAGGTTTTCACTACTTGATGGCTATTCAAGGTATAATCAGATTATGGTGAAGGAAGAAGATCAGTTCAAGACAGCCTTTACAACCAAATGGGGAACTTATGCATACAGGAAAATGCCATTTGGGCTATCCAACGCTGGAGCTACCTTCCAAAGGGCAATGGACATGGCGTTCAAGGGTTTGATTAACAACATAGTGCTGATATATCTTGATGATATCACTGTTTTTTCAAAAAATGCAGCAGACCATCTCTTTCATTTGAGACAAGTGTTCACAAGGTGCAGACGGTTTGGAGTATCCTTGAATCCTAAAAAGTGTGTTTTTCTAGCCCATGAAGGAAAACTCCTTGGCCACATTGTCTCCAAAGAAGGATTAGCAATTGATCCAGAAAGAGTTGAAGCCATAAGAGCACTACCATTGCCAAGCCACAAGAAGGCCCTTCAAAGTTTCTTGGGGAGAATAAATTTTGTTTGGAGGTTTGTCCCGAATTTTGCAGCCCTAGTCAAGCCCATCACCAAGATGTTAAAGAAAAGCATGGCTTTCAAATGGACAACAAAAGGAAAAGAAAGTTTTGAACAAATCAAAGAAGCCATCTCTCAAGCACCAACTCTCATCAACCCAGATTTCTCCAAGGATTTCATCCTCTATGCATTTGGGGGTGATGACACTATTTCTGCAATTTTGGTACAGCGAACAAACAAGGACAATGATGAGCAGCCAATTGCTTTCTTCAGCCAAAGCCTGGAGGACTATGAGGTGAGATATTCTTTCATTGAGAAGCATGTTCTTGCAGTAATCAGAAGCTTGAAGAAATTCAAGCATTTAGTCTCAAACAACAAGGTTCAATTGTTGGTTTCTCATGTGGGGTTAAAGACTTCCTCCTCAACAAAGACTTGAATGAAAAGAGAGCAGGTTGGATTACTCGTGTCATGGAATATGACATAGAGATCAAGGTCACCAAGTTGGTTAGAGGAAAAGGATTGTGTGAGCAGCTGATTTTAAGCAAACAAGAGGAAGCATGCAATGAGAAAGAGACTGTTTTGGCGTTGCAAGACAACCATGAGCAAGAAAGCACTCAAGAGGAAAATAATGGTGTCCCCACTCCTTGCTGGACCCAAAGTATAATGCACTTCCTAAGCACAGGCCTATGCCCTCCAGAGATGAACAAGACCCAAAGAAGACACTTCAGATTGCAGGCTGTCCCATATGCCCTTGTTGATGGTGTTTCGTTCAAAAGAGATGTAAATGGAGTACTTTGCTTTGAGATGCATTAGCACAAATTCGATTCATAGGGTGTTGGAAGAGTTCCATGGTGGACCAGCTGGTGGTCATTTTGCACCAAGAGTGATAGCTCTAAAGATCATGAGGGCTGGCTATTATTGGCCCAAGATTTTCAATGATTGTTATGCATGGATCAAGAGGTGCAAGAATTGTGCATTCTTCACAGGTAAAGAGAGGCTAGTTGCCCTTCCATTGCATCTAATTTCAGTTGACCAGCCATTCATGCAATGGGGTTTAGACTTCATTGGAGTCATTAATCCCAATTCAAGCCAAGGACACAAGTGGATTTTAACAGCCACAGATTACTTCACTAAGTGGACTGAAGTAGTAGCACTCAAGGAAGCAAATGAAGCTAGTATCCTAGACTTCTATGAGGGAATAGTAACCAGGTTTGGCATACCAGCTACAATAATATCAGATAATGCATTAGCATTCATTGGATCCAAGGTGACTGAATGGGCTGTCAAGAACGGGATCTACCTAAGTACTTCATCAAACTATTACCCTCAGGGTAATGGCCAGGCTGAGTCTACAAACAAGAACTTGTTGAAGATCATTAGGAGGACTCTTGATGAAAATCAGAGGTCTTGGCATACTAAATTGAAATCAGCTTTATGGGCTGATAGGATAACTCCCAAGAGATCTACAGGTAATTCTCCATTCAAGCTTGTTTATGGGAGAGAGGCAATTTTACCCATGTCTCTTGAGTTGCCAACATTGGAACTCATGAAACAGTTGGAGTTGTTGGAGTTTGAGCCCATGGAGGTTAGATATGCAGAATTGATGGAGCTCCAAGAAATCAGAAATCAGGCATCCCAAGCAATGGAGAAGGATCAAGATTTGATAAAGAGGACCTTTGATAGAAAGGCCAAGAATAGATCCTTCCAAGTTGGAGATCTAGTGCTAAAATGGGATGCAGATAGAGAAAACTAGGGAGGCATTCAAAATTTGATGCCATTTGGAGTGGCCCATACATGGTCACAAAGTGTAAGGACAACAATGCCTTCTAATTGTCTTCATTGGATGGTGAAGAACTGCAGATTCCAGTCAATGGAATCCATCTAAAGCATTGCTACTAAAGGGAAATTCTCCACCTTGTAAATATTAGCTTAGGTTTTCATTCCTCCAAGTGCTTGTGCACATTGTTCATTGTAGGTTAGTTTGCTTTCCCTAAGTGCTTTGGCACAAGCTTGTTGTTCCTAGAGATGTGTTTGCAGGCCTTGCTCCATCAGGTGATATTCCATCTTCCTCCTTGCAATGTTCTAGTCAGTTGGGGTATCAAACAGAGAATTCAATGACTCCATGCCCAATGGATTACTTGAGGCAACTGGTAACTTCATCCAGCAGGTAGATGACCCCTCTGAGTCGCAAAAATTGTTATCCAAAATGTGCCCCTGCTCATTTTTTGTGGCTAACTCCTCTCATTTTTTCCTCTCTTGTGCCTCAGTCATAATTTTTGCTTTTCAGGCACTCAAAAATTTCTAGAAATGACACCATTGGATAGAGCTCTTTCTCAGCTTTCCAGAAAGGTAAATTTTTCCTCCTAACTCCATGTATTTTTGAAGTTATGGCTCGGTGGAGTTTTTTGGGAAAATTTTCCCTGAAAGGCCCGTGGCCAATGAGATGCTGCCACATGTCATGGAAGTGGCAGGGGTCGAAGGAAGACTTGAAATTTTCACCAAGTGTTGGCACATGGAAAATTTTGAAGGAAGAGCCCACACCCAATAGAAACGTGCCACGTGGCACCTGGAAAGGTGGAGCATGGGGAAATTTTGGAAAATTTTCCAAATGACCAAAAAGGTAAAAAATTCAAATTTTTGCCCGCCAATCCGATTTGGCCCTGTTTTTGCCCTAAAATTTCAAATGGCCATATCTTTTGATCCAGAGCTCGTTTTTCACGTTCTTTATATCAATGGAAAGCTGGTGAAATTATCTACAATATTCCAGGGTAATTTTTTCATTTTGATAGAGTTTGGAGAGATAAAATTGAAAAACACCTCTGACACATGGTCATGGACAGAAATGACGTTTCAATCACCGTTTTTAATGAAGAATGGCTCGCATTCTCTCCCAAAGATTGCTAAAAATGTTAGGGGATGGGTCTGTAAGGATGCCCATGCTATTTTGAATATGTTTTGGTCAATGGTTGAATCCCTTCCACGTTTTCCTGCGTTTCTCTCTCCTGGGCTTGTCCCTTGCACCGCAAAAAGCCGATTTTGGCTTATTTTCAAAGGGTTGAACATTTTTGTGTATTGCAGGTCCCCTTTCTCCCCTTAGAAGTGATTTTGGTGGAATATCGGACCTTTTCTAATAATCTGCAACTCATTTTTCCTCCCGGTGTGTTATAATGCAAGTGATTTTGATGTTAAAATAACAATGCAGGCCCTGTGATTAATTTTTCATCCTCTGTTGGTGTTGTTTGACTAATTTCTGATTCTTCATTATAGTTATCAGTTTGTGCATGTTGTTTTTTTACATTTTATGAATTGTGTCAATCTGCAGAAGTGAGAAATGCTCACCACTCCTTTGGTGCATCACCTATTAGCATTAGTTTTAGCTTTTTGCATTCTCTATCTCTATCTCCTTTGGAATTTAGGGTAGGGTTAGGAATATAGACCTTTGCAACTTGTAAGTGATAAATCTGACCAGAGGAATTGAGGAACTAGCCTCTAAACTGGAGATTCCTTTCTCATTTTGCAAGTCCCACACTTAGGGAAAGGATTCAATGTTGTGCAATCACACTGGATGCTAGTATGATCAAACTAGAAATCTAATCAACATCCAGGGGGTGCTGCTGATTTGAAACAACACCAACATCTTAGTAATGATTTTGTAGGAGGTATTACAAAGACAGATAGGCCAAAAATTAGACCCAAGAGATTTGGGAGCCAAAGATAAAAAATTATTGTTCCATTATCTTATAATAGAGTCATTTCCTTAGAACTCATTTACTACCTCCAAAGCAGTCTGATTTAATAATATTCCAATACGAATGATAGAATTCTAAAAGCCATTAGGACATGGATATTTTTCCCCTTTCATGGAAAAAACCTCTTTATGAACTTCTTTGAGGGAGAAAGGCTCAGAAGATTTTCACTAATTTCATCCGTAATCAGCCTCGATATGTGTAGTAGCATTTCTTTAGCATCCTCCTATTTATGGGACCTTCCTCCTTGAGAAGGTTACTATAGAAATTAACCAGCCCTACTAATATATTAGTCTCGATGTCAAATGATTCCCTTAGTAATATTAATATCCTTACTCTTATCTCTCGCTTTTATGTTTACTGGTTGTAGCATTAAAAAAATTGTTGTGACCTCCATTTTATAGCCAAAGAGCCTTAGATATTTCCCTCCAACAGATTTCTTCTTGAGAAAGAGTATTATAAAATTCACTCAGTAGCTTCAAATCTTGTTGATGTAGGGAAGGGGTTCTACCAGTTATTTCAATATGTGCAGAAACTTCAACTATCTTCAAGGATAGTTGTTGTTTCCTTTCTCTTATGTCCCCAAAAGTTTTGGATTTCCAAATTTTAAGTTGTTTCTTGATGAAGCTAAGTTTCCTCAAAAATATGAACATAGTTGATCCTTAAATTTCCACCCTACACCAATACTCAATGAGATTACCTAGGTTGTGGTTACGAAGTCGAGCTAGCTCAAATATGAAGGGGGATTCTTAGTATTTAGAAACTTTGTTGCATCCAAGAGAAGGGGTGATCGGAAGTAGCTTTGGGAATGGGCACCATTGGAAATCACTAAAGAGTGACAAATAAATCCATGGATACAAGGACCTTATCCAACAAAATTTGGATATGATTGATCCCTAATATTCTATTTGACCAGGTAAAAGAAGCTCCATGTAGGTCAAAATCAATAAACTCACCATGTCTAATGAAGTTGGAAAGAGATTCCATACTGCTACAACTAGTTAGAGCACCACCATGTTTTTCTGAAGGAAAAAGAGGGGTGTTAAAATCCCCAATAATGAGCCAAGGTAGATGTTTACAACTATTTCTAAAATCTAGCAGAGCTTCCCAGATGTTATCCCTTTGTGATTCCAAATTAGGAGCATAAACATTGATTGCAATCTAGCCCAAGTTTGAACCAATTTCTTGAAAGAATACACCCAAGAAATGAGGTGTATTAATGATGCATTCACCAAAAAGGATAGAAGGATTCCAAAAGGTAAAAAGCCCTCTAGAATTACCAGCCAAAACATGGGAGGAAAAGGAGGCTTTGGGCCAAATCCTAGGAAGGATATTATCCTCTTTGAGCTTTGTTTCTTGTAACATGATGATATTAAGATAATGTTTCAATCTAATTTCCTTTAGAACTCTTCTTTTTGGGGGCATTGATTCCCCTAATGTTCCAAGAAATAATCTTCATTTCTTAGGTTTGGATTTCCCCCACCCTCAATGGAGAGAGTACCTTGAGTTCCTTGAGAAATATTTTGAGCAGTTTCAAGCTGAAGCTTAACTATTTTGGAAGGTCTTACATTCTTTTTGTTGAGTCCCAAATCCAATTTTTTTAATAGTTTATTATAGTTATTCTATGTGGGTTGTAATCTTCAATCACCAAATATGAAGGAGAGTTCAAAGAGGTATTTTCTTCTAAATGGGAAATGTGAGTAGGGGAAGTGGGATTTGTAGATATCCTATCCTCGAGAGGGATGGGTAAACAAAAGAGGAGGTTCAACATTTGGTGGAGGGTTAGAGATATCTTAAAGTGAGGAGGAAGACGGATCTAAGGTAGGGAGGTCCACTTTGGAACCACGATTCGGAGTTAGACAGGGGTTCCTCGGAGGGTAAGATCTTGACATCTTCCATTAGAGCTTCAAAAGGATTAGAAGTTCCCACCTATGGAGATACTTTGGGGATAAATTTTCTTTCCTAATTAGGAAAAACATAGGAGCTTTCTATTTTGGATTAGGTTTAGAGGGACAAGCAAGGGCTCTGTGGCCAATGCTTTTACAAATGGAGCAATCTTATGGCACATATTCATACTCAATGGGTTGGGTCCAAGTACCAAAATCTAAGAGGAGATCAATAGACTTAGGCAGAGGATTACTAACATCATCATTTACATAGAATTGAGCATGAATGAGTCTTGATCACACTTTAGTAGCTTGATCAACTATAATAAGGGAACCTAAGGAAAGTGCAATACCTTCAATCACCACAACATCGCAAAACTCAAATCGTAGTCCTAGCAGTCAAACCCAAATTGAATCATGCGTCATTGCTTCAGTGTGAGGGTTAAAACCAAGGGTCCATTTTCATAGATAGAAACCATGTCATCCAAAGAACCAGGGTCCCCCAAGAAGAACTCTGGAAAAATCCTCTTTGTGTCAAAAGGTAAAAATAATAAATCCATTCAGCATAGCTGCAATTTCAAGGGGTCCACAAGGGACTCACTTTATACGAGCCCATTTTTAATATCTTCCAAAGGGGGTCTTGGTCCCATTACTTTACTGATCAAAGATATATCCCTCGATGCCGAGTAGCATCCATAATCTCGAAGGTATTAGTAGAGATAAAGTCCCATCCCGAAGTGTAGCTCTGTAATTTCATAGATTGTGCCACCTTAAGGAATCCAGGTGCCAACATATTTCCATGAGCCAAGAGGGACCCATGATGAGGCATCACCAAAGCCATCGAGAAGGGGATCAATATCTGAACCAAGTGGATCTGGCATAACCACTTAATGATATTATAATGATTTAAATATTATTGTTTTAAGGAATTTGTTTATCCTTTTTGTTGATAGATAACATTGTTTATTCTTTACACAAATGCATTAACATGGTATATTAAGGTTGATTTAGGACATACTAATTGATACATGATTATGGTAGCTATCAATTTTCCTTACATCTTCTAGGGTCATCCCTCCACACAAACTAGGTACCATTGGTTCATTATAGTACCATCCTGTAGTGTAACCTACAATTTCACATATTGTGCCACCTTAAGGGATCCAATGACAACATCTTTCCATGAGCCAGGAGGGACCCATGATGAGGTGTCACCATAGCCATTAGAAGGGGGATCATTATCCGAACTAGGTGGATATGGCATAACCATTAAAATCCCATGCGTAAAATTCAAAAATTTCCAAGAGTGGGAGAAGGAGAGCCCTAGATGATATTATATTGATTTAAATATTATTGTTACAAGGAATTTGTTTATCTTTTTGTTGATGGATAACATTATTTCTTCTTTACACACATGCGTTCACATGGTATATTAAGCTTGATGTAGGACGTACTGATTGTTACATGATTATGGGAGCTATCAAGGTTCCTTACAACTTCTAGGGCATCCCTCCACACAAACTAGGTGCTATTATTTCATTATAGTACCTTTTCACTTCCTCATTACACTTGATTACATATATAGTGTATTTTCTATCTTTTGAACTAACATGACTAACACATGTGTCTTGTGTGGTGTTGATAACTTTTTTTTTCACATGTTTTTCTATATCTCACTTGCTATGTCATTTTATCACATTATGATACTTTTTTTTCATACATGTTTGCTAGTTGTGTGTGTAGTTCATTGTTTGCTACTCTAATTATGGCCTAAGGGCCTTGTTTGTCTTGTGACACCGTGGGTGTCCCATGTTTGTGGCATCATGCCTTTCTTGTGTGATATTACATCTCTTGTTTGAAGGACAAAGGGCCTTGATTATCTTGTGACACCGTGGGTGTCCCATGTTTACAAGCATTAATCCTTTTCACGTGATATTTTTGCACATTTATGTTTTTACTTACATCTGCATTTCTATTGGTTCTCTTGTTTACAATGTTTTTATCATCCTTCTTATTTCTCTTGTTTCTCTTGATTATGCATCATGGTATCCATCATGCATATCCTATTTTGTAGGTACAGGTTCTTGGTGGCCACCACATTAACCTTTTATGTGTTTCCTACACAAATTATAAGACTTATCGACTTAGTTGCACATATATTCTTTTGAGCCACATGCTCAAACTCTTCATCACATGTGCCTCAAAAGAGGGGGCATTCATCCAAGTTGATTATACACCTACAACATACATATACAGATTTTTAGACTCGAGACAAAAAACACAAAACATGTAAAATCACTTAGAAATAAAATCAGACATAGAAAACCAACAAAGAAAGCACGGGGTCAATACTATATAGTAGGTTCAGGAAGGTACTAATGTTCTGACCCATTCCTAGTTTTTCCACTTGGGGAAGTTGTAAAAATTTTCTCAACATGTTCAAATTTTCACCTCTGACAAGCACATGTTTTTGGCATGATTCAAACTCAAATGAAATATTTCAGATCAGTTTCAAGGGGGCATGAAAGGTTTCATTCCTCCTTTTCCATAGAACTTAGTTTCAATTTCAATTTTAGGGATATTGGGGGCATGGGTCTCCTTTCTCTAACTATATTTCAACACATTTCAATTTTATTCAGTTTCTACTTAGTTGTGCAACACATAGGGAGAGTATGGGGAAATTCATTTTCTTTTGTATTGTGTTTCCTAATTTACAAATTGGGCCTAGATTTTTCTATAATGGTGTGCTATGTGGGGTTATGGAAGGTAGCGAAGTAGCAAATTTATTAGTATGTAGTACTTCCTATCCTCTTACACCTAAGGTATAATATATTAGAGTTTTTGAATGACTTTGATATGTGATCTTAATCCTTCGTGGGGTGCTTCAACTCCTCATTATTCTTCTCTCTTTTTGAAATTCGTGTGTTAGGTTTATACACCCAATACTCCAGCATCTCCTTTGCACAATTGGGGATTGATCACCCCCAAGTCTTAAGAAACATTTAGCAATCCAAATCTCTAAGCACAAGAAAAGATGGGAAACTCTTCCCTTTACAAAATAAGAAAGTGTACTCCTATCTTTTACATCTCTTTATTGCACTCTTAAATTTTCAAATCTCATTTACATTACATCTTTACATTTGAGGTAAAATTTAATTCTATATAATTGTCATTGATTACACTCTATGTTGCAGGTTTCATCATGAAGTGTGCCAACACCAATACAATGGGATCTTGTAAAACAAACATCGAGTGAAGAAAAAGTGTGTCTACACACTCATGTATCTTTTCCTTTAAACATGTAATTTCATTTCATACTTAAAAGGGGGAAAATGTAGACACTCAAATTTGGTAATTCTACTCTTTGACATTACTCTCTTGTTTAAACAACTACACTCGACCATCCTCATATAGTATATCGCTATGTCCCTTGTCTAGCTAGCTTGATCTTTCACACTCACTTGTTTATAGTTTATGAGAAATAAATGCATAAAACGTCGTAAGATACTCTACTTTCTAGCATCTAATCCTTACATTGTAGGTTTTCCCTCTTAGGTCAAAAATGTACAACCGAGGCATGAATGTCATGCTCGGTTCTAACCCTCTTTGTATAGTCTTGACCAAGTTGAATTTTGTCCTTAAGTTCCCATTGCAAATTATTCTTTAGGTCAATTGCTTCATCTCAGTCATCCTTTCTAACTTAAATCACCTTCATAAGAATATATAAACAAGAGAAACTCACCTCATTTAGTACCTAGCACACTCAAGCACTCTTATAAACTCCTATTTCAAAAGATAGCATAAAAGGCACATAGAAATCCCTACATTCTAAACATATCTTTATAAATTTATTAGGGTAACAATGTCTACAAGTTTTAAACTTTCCACTAGGTTTAGGGAACTAATTTCCACATTTGTAAACACTCAAAGTCACCCACTCAAATAGATTATACAAGAGAGAAACTAAAGTCAATAATTTTCAAAGAGAGGATTTCAAATCTAATTATATTACAACTAGATATCACATGTTAGGTGGAGAAAAACATGTGGCTTAAGGCCTCTATGGAGTAGTTCGATGTCAACGGTGCATGGGGGTGCCCACAACCCAACAAATTTTTGTTTTATAGGAATTTTTCGGTGGTTAGGGTTTTGAAGGATTGAGTAGAGTATTTAGAGACCCTCGTTGTGTGATTGAGGGTGATCAATAAAAAATGATGAAGAGAATAAAACAAGTGAAAAGCCTAGAAAGTCACATGTTGCAATTATCAATAGGTGAATAACCATACAACCATTCCCGACCCTATTATGCGGTCCTACACCATGTGGTCTTGAACTCACGCCCATTTCTCAAGATCTGTAAGGTCCAAAACCTATTCCAACATTTAGAACATCCATATTAGATAAGAATCACCTGTAATCAACTAATTGTACTAAATCCCATGTATTTGTGATTTTGTATTGCATTGTCTACTTTTTTTGCAATTATTTAAGAGTTATTATGATATTAAATGGTTAATGTTGGAATTTAATTAATTGAATAACCCTCTCAGAACATTTATTTTATTCCTAGTTTGATTATAGTTATAAAAGTCTAATCAAACTTAAAATGGTGAAGACATTTGGTGAACCCAAATCTTGAATCAACCATCGTATCCCAAAACCCTAGGCACCCAAGGGTTTAATTGTTATGATTGTTATCAAAAACCTTATTTTAGGCCTAATATTTCTATTTTTAGTGAAACTCATGGATTCTTCTCATGGTCAACCTCTCTCACTCTTTGTATCTCTCAAGTGTAATCTTTCCTCTAGGGTTGCACTCAGATTCATCCCGATACACCCTTTGACAATGTTGGGCCCCCAAATATTGGCTAAGTGTAAAAAGGCACATAGGCGTGCAAGGCCTAGTTGAAGAAAGGCGTAAAAAGATAAGGCACGTAGGGAAGGGTTTAAGGAAACCTGTGGCGTGGGTGCAGAAAAAGCCAAGGTTCCAATACTTAGCCATATTGGGCATTTTGGGTAGGATACAAGAAAAGCGTGACCCGAATGTGCATGCAGAGTGGATAAGGTGCCAGCCTGGCGATAGGTTGGCCCATGAAGGAATATGCCCTGTGCTAGAAGCTTCTAGAAGGACATCATGGCACGGAGTGGTGAGCTCAGGCTTGGAGGAGCATGCGCCCATGGAGGACCACATTCAAACACTTGGTGATAGATCTGAGGCCGCAGGAGAATGAGTTGGCAGTTCAAAAGGTTATATATACAAGTGTCTCTAAAAGTAAAATATACACAGAGAGATAGATAGAGAGAGGGAGGAGCTATGTAGAAATACTGCAATGACTCGTTAGCTTGGAAAAATAGGGGTAGGAAAGGATGTATCAAGGGTTGGGAATTATAAATTTTCTTTTGAGGGCCTAGTTATATGAATCCAGTTATAATGCATGACTACAATCCGCCTTTCTCGTAACATTCTGTGATGGGCCTAATAAATGTAATGAGGTTACCATTTTATATGATTATGAGCATTAATGATTCGATGCATACATCCTTCTTCATAGTTCTTTTCATTTATGTTTATAAACTAAGAATGAATGTTTGTACCACTTCCTTTCTATTTTGGTATAAGTTCTATAATCTATTAAGCACTTTATGTCTGGAATGACTGCAAGGATATAGAAGCCATTCTGAGCTCTACGGTGCTTGCATGTTTTATTTCCATTCTAATCTCTTAAAATCGGATCATAGATGATGTTTCCCACTAAACTCACATAAAAGAGAGACTCGGTGCCCGTGTGTGCTTGAGTGAATTCCCAAAGACCCATTAGGTGATAGGCCATCACGCATGGGATTTCTTTCATTTGTGATGGGGGTAAAAATGACTACAGCTTTGGTTCCATTTCCACGTGCCCTCAAATTTTGAGGAAATTGCAGTATTTCTAAAGGAAGGCGTGGCGTCGAAAGGGATGAAGACATTAGAGAAAAATCAACTAGTCATACACATTGCGCCTACATGTAGATCGGTGGGGACTTATACAAATTAGGGTGTGATGAAGATTTGCACAGATGTGTACTAGAGCATGAGCTCCTCGCCATCATAGAGGAAGCACATGGAGGAAGTGCAGGTGGACATTATGCAGTGATGCCACCGCACGTAAAATATTAATGGCAGGCTTGTGGTGGGAAACTCTGTATAAGGATTGTAAGGACTATTGTAAAGTGTGTGACCACTGTCAATACATTGGAAAGCTAGGAAGAAGAGATGAAATGCCTTTGCACCCTATCCCTAGTGCTGAACCTTTTGAGAAATGGGAAATAGACTTTGTAGTCCCTATCACACCAGCAAAGGCGTAGGATTGGATCACACTACATAATCACTTGCACGTACTATTTGACACGGTGGGTAGAGGCAGCCCCAACTAAAGACTACACAAGACTACAATAGCAAGGTTTTGTGGGAAAACATTATCACAAGGTATAGATGCCCTTTAAGTTTAACTAGCAATAGGGGTACACATTTCTTGAATGAGACCATGAGGATCCTATTAGTATATTTCACGGTGGCTCATCACAAGAATACACCTTATCACCCACAAGAAAATGGAATCTGGAAGCATTCAACAAAATACTTGAGTCATACCACGACAAATATTTGTGATGTCGGAAGACAAGATTGGGATGAATGGGCTTATAGGACAAATTATAAAAGGTGAACAAATCCACACCATTTCAATTGGTGTTTAGCATGGAAGTTATTCTTCCAATTGAGTTTCGATACCTTCTCTATGAATAGCATGCACAGGAGGGCTAGGCATGAGAAAGCATTGGAAGAGAGAATTTATGAATTGATAAAGTTGGATGAAAGATGATCACTCACCAGGTGGATCCAAATAGTAGAAAAAGAAAAGTAAAAAGCATGGCATGATTGCCACATTAGGAAAAAAAAATTTGAGGTTGGGAAAATGGTCTTACTATATGATTCTAAGTTTCTGTACCATCCTAGAAAGTTGAAAGTCTATTGGTTGGGTCCCTACACAATCTTGTACATCCTTGATTCAAGCGTGTGCCAATTATAAGCACTTTGGATGGAACAAAATTTCTGACACTTCAATGGGAGTAGGCTGAAGCCCTACTATAAATAAGGCTTCTTGGTGTTTGTAAATAAGGTAGTTTTTTTAGATAATTTAGAATTTCCTTTATGCATTTCCTTTCTTGTATTTCCCTTTCGCGTTGTTGTTTTTTTGTGCCTTGGGCACCGGTAACCTTGTTAATTTTTGAGGGTTTTGAATGCACAGAGGGTCATGCATCATTTAAGTGTGGGGTGGAGTGATGTGAATGAAAGTGTGGGTAAAGTGCCAAGGAGGATTATGTTGAAAATCCCGATTGAATGGGCATGTTGAAAGAGGCGCATGAAAGAAAAGGTGGAAAAGGATGGTTAGTGTCAAGATAAGGCTATTTTTAAATCCCACGTACAAAGAAGGAAGAATCACATAAACAACACAAGGTAGGTGATAGAAAAAATCATGAAATAAGAAGTGCCTTTGGCGCGCCAGGTGACGTGGACACAAGAGTCTCCTGTCAAGATGGATTGGTTGTGTGCCAAAAGGTTGAAGATTGTCCATGCGGGGTTGGGTGCATGAGTTAGGGCACGAAGTTAGGCTTTGTTTGAAAGGGCCACTTTAAATGTTAAAAGTATGGTGGTAGGTGGAGTAGCATTTAATGCTTAAAAATGGGAAAAAATATAAATAAAGGTTTGGATATTTCATTATTCACTTGTGTATAAGGATAAAGAAGTACTTGTGCATCTTTGCAAATTAGGGCTTCCAGAACTAATCCAGTGTGAAGAAAAATTTGAAGAGTTTGAGCATGTGTAACTAGTTTGGATTTGCAAAATAGAAGGAAGGGATTTCATGGCCATAAGAGAAATTGTGAGAAGGCATCGTCTTGTGAAGGAAATCTACCAGTTAGGGTTTGAAGAACTAGGGCACGGGTTTAAGGGATTTTCTTCACAAGTTTGAGATCTAAGGTTGGAGGGAGCGGAAGAACAGAGTAACAAAAAGTGATTGAAGTAATAAGAGGACCTAGACAATGGTACCCAAGAAACCAGTTGGCACACTTAGAAATGACAAGAACAAGGGAAAACAACAAGAAACTATCGTGCATACAAATGAAGAGTGGTACGCAAAAATGCAATACCTAGATGGAGTGTTACTAGGGAAGGAGTGGGAGTCCCATTTAAGAAATATGATAGTAAATGATTACAATCATCACTCAAGCACAATCAAGAAGGAGATGGCAATCGGAGTTAGTGCGCCCAAAAAATAAAAGGACACCAGAGGGTTTTCCCATCTATGACAATGATGTAAAATTCAAGTTGGAGAAGTCAGGGTTATTACAACTCTTTGAGTTTCCCTACTTGGGAAGCCTAAGTGCCTATATCAATGGTTGATGTCACACATGCATGAGGACTACTTTCACTTCGTAGGGTGCAAGATGTGCATTACCCCTTAGCTTATTTCACATTTCATAGGCCTCATCTGTGAAGGAGAGAGTTTAGAGGATGACCTAAGCGACAAGGAGGCAATTAAGGAGACTTTTGCTGCCTATACGTACAAAAAGGGATCGAGTTACTTTGATATCACAGACATCAAGGACCCGGTGATGAAGATAGTCACACACCTTGTGACAAAGATAAATGGCCAAGAGAGATGGACCCAAGTTAACAAGGCATGGTTGCATGTTTATAAGAAAATTTTAGAGGGCACCATCTACAACTTATCTGCATTCATCACGGATGAGATTTTCAACAGCGCGAAGGAAGGTGATAAAATACTTTTCGGTAATGTCCTGCTAACCATTGTGTTTTCAGAAATTTAAGTGTCGGATGCATCAGACAAGTTTGTGTGGGAGTACCCTGTTGAAGACCACTCACCCACGAAGAGATTTGAAAAGTACACATGTGATAGTATGACGGCCATGCACAAGGTGCACTTGGAGAAGTGGAATACACACATGAGGAATGCATTCAGGGAAGAATGGAGGATCCCTAAACAAATACCATCGACCACCAAGGGAGAGACTGAGTTTGCTATGTACCAACATTTCTACCTTGGCAGATTTAAACTAATAAATGAGAACTTAAGCCCATCGTGTAAGCTCCCTTTTTCCTTCACAGCTCAACACTTCCAAGCGGGAGTCAACAGGTTCAAAGAATCCAAGAATTTGAGGTTGGACCTTATTAATCTGGACTTGGACCATAGGGAAATGTGTAAAGGGTTGGTCTACCCTAAAAGCATGCGTACATGGAAAGGTACGTGTCGCATGAGGTCCAAATGGTGAGACCCATGAATTTTCCCATTGCAAGAGGATCCGCGGCATGAGTATACCTCTACATAAGACCCAAATATGAGAAGGGCGTGTATCTAGAGAATGAGATGTCCATACTTGAGGACCCAACTAGTAGGAAAAGACCCACGCCTAGGTGGGAGGAAAAAGAACTAGAGAAGAAAGTACCAAGTGTAGTGGATACATAGGTAATAGGTTCCCTAGGACAAGTGCCCAGAATAAGCATGTATTCACACAAGAAGAAGTCCATAATCAAAGAGAAGACTATGGAACCGGATAATCTATTAGATAAGGAGTCATTAGGAGCACAAGAGATAGAGTCGCCCACACCGGAATCCCCGGTAAGGAAGAAGCATAGAATATAAGAGGAGACTGCCTCGGAAGAAACTGAGAGTTTGGAGAGGTACATAGGTGAAAAGGATGATGATGATGAGGAAGATAACAGTGAAGAAGATGATCCTAGAAGAGATCAAGAGCCACCTATCTTCAACATGCATGATTCAGAAGAAGAAGGTGAAGAAGAAGAACAGTGGTTCCTTTTCGTGCGGCACAAGGGTAGCTAGTAGGGGAAGGCACCCAAGACATAGGAAGAAGTGAGGAGGTAGGCACGCAGAAGTAGAAGGATCTAATCCTTATGCATGAACAGATAACCAAGGTGGCAGAAGGAAAAGCAATGCAGATCATTGAGACCTTGGTGGAAGAGGGGTTGGAATGCAGCGTTGAGCTGGTGTTGAATGAGGATAAGGAAGAGAGCGCAGAAAAGGACCATGGCAGCACTAGAGGCCCCACTTTGACTGTAGTTATTCCTAAGGGCATGCACATGGGAGGAAGGTGTGCAGAGGAGGAGAGGCCAGGGATGGGTTATATTGATGACCCCAACAAAGTGTTGTGCACATGGTTCCAAAGCATAATTCCAGTAGAGGAGCTCGTGGTGATGTCATCTTTTGATAAGGAGGTTTCTTACCCATGGACAAGGAATATGCTCTCATGGGCATTTAAGTCCAATCTTGATGAGCCAGAATTTGAAGTAAGCCATGGGGTAATTATAACATTGCTAGAATCAAAAGGAGACAACCCATTGATGAGTGCTCAAAGCAGCTCTCGACGAACAAATGTGCAACGTTCTCAACAAAGTTTCTGTTGAGGTCGAAGCTAGACTCGTTGGGTGGAATGATAAAATCAAAGATCTGGAGGATGAACTAAAAAGAAAGAGGAAGAGCTAGCTGCGTGGACAAAGGAGCTAAGTCAAGAGAATCTAATCGGTGCCCGAAATAGCGGTGAGAGCTAAGAGATGAGGAGGCTAGAGTACGTGAAGTTTACAAAAAGGTGGAGTCCATTACAGATGCCATAGTATTCAAGCATCTAGACCTAGCACCTACCACGTGGAAGTATGCATCTACCCTGGAATGCCTGAAAGACTTAACCAGAACCCTCACCATGAAGAGGTAGCTGCTAGCTTTGGATCCTGTAGAAGAAGTGGCCACGCACATAGAGAAGGAGGATAAGTTGAAAGTCATGGCACTCATAGAAGATTACTGTAAGCTCCTTGCTAATGTAAAGATTGCCTCCTGAAATGTTCAGGCCGCGTACGACAACTGCGTGGACAGAGAAAAAGTGGCGAGCATGTTGGTCGCCAATGATGAAGTGGAACTTAAAGAGTTCTAGGAGAAGAACAAGGGGAACAGAGTGGAGAGGGAAAAGATCCTAGCCGAGGTCAAACAGAAATTCAAGGCCATTGAAACCTTAAGGGGTTCAATCAAAAACCAGTTGAAGGAACTATACCCACATATTACACGAAGGATGGATGTGCTGGAGGATATAGGAAAGGAATCAAAGAAACTTGTTGATACCATGAGTGCACAAAGGGATGGGCTAGGTTTTGATCAGGTGAGAGCCTTATTGGGTGATCTTTTCTAGAGAGCATAAAATGAAGTCGATTCCTAGAACAAGTTAGAGGTGACTTGCAAAAATATTTTCCTAGCTTATTGCAGTGATGCCATCATTGTCCCATTCTTTCTTCTTTCCCAAATTCTTCATCCCCTTATTCTTTTTCCAAGGCATAAGCCTACTATGATTCCTTATCCATTTAAGAAGTGTTCCCATGGATGGAGAATAGGCATAGTGTGGGGTGATGTTGGGCCCCTGAAATATTGGCTAAGTGTAAAAAGGTGCGTAGGTGTGTAAGGCCTAGTTGAAGAAAGGCATGCAAGGATAAGGCATGTAGGGAAGGGTTTAAGGAAGGGTTTAAGGAAACCCGTCACATGCACGTAGACAAAGCCAAGGTTCTAGGACTTAGCCATATTGGGCATTTTGGGTAGGAGACGAGAAATGTGTGACCCGACTACGCATGCGGAGTGGATAAGGAGCCATCTTGGTGATAGGTTGGCCCAAGAAGGAATATGCCCTACGCTAGAAGCTTCTAGAAGGACATCATGGCACAGAGTGGTGATCTCAGGCCTGGAGGAGCATGCACCCATGGAGGACCACATTCAAACACTTAGCGACGTATCCGAGGCCACGGGAGAATGAGTTAGCAATTCAAAAAGGCTATATATGCAAGTTCTTGTAGAAGTAAAAGATGCACACAGAGATAGATAGAGAGAGGGTGGAATTCAATTTATATTAAATCATTTGGTGAACCCCACTCTTTTTCAAACTCCTTTCCCTAGGATCCTAAACCCTCATGGCTAAAAAAGGTACCCATCTCCAAAACATGATATGACCTATATGCACATACAACTAGTATTTGCTAATGCCGCTAAAGAATCTGAATTTCATAAGCTTAGCCACCATCCTCAATATGATCCAAAGGTCCTCCAACAACTCCTTGACTTCCAAAATTATCTTTCTACTTGGTTTCTAATCCTTTGATTTTTGCATAGTTTTCCTTGACAAAAACTTTCCCACATGTTCACCCCCAATTCCCATAGCTACAAATGAGCCTCCATCCTCCTCTCTTTGTATTATGGAAAATGATAGCAATAATTTAGATTCTTTGCATGATGAGGTTCTTGCTTGTGAAAACATGGATGTTAATGACTCTACTTCTGATACTACAAATATAAATATGGATAACGATGTTACTGCTATTAGTCAAGTTGAATGTGAATCTATCTCTCCTACCATTCTTACTTCTGAAAATGTTTCTAATGATTTCCATGATAGATCTAATGCTAACACTCCTACCACTTCTTTTTATGTTGATGATAATCTTGATGAAATCCTTTCTTGAGAAAATATGACTGATAGTGACCTAGATAATGATACTACATGTTTGTACCCGATTTAATCTCCTTCACAACTTCAGCAACATCATGGATTTTACAATACACTCGAGGTAGGTAAATGATTTATATTTCATTTTGTAACCGAGGAAGCAATTTATAAGACTTGTTAGCTTTCAGATTTGAAGAATTGGGTAGCACCTTGAAAGGATTTTGATCTAATCCTCACTATTTTAGGTTGTGCCTTTCAACCAAGGTAAGAGAACCTATATTGCAGCCTCTCGTTTTGTGAAGGGGTGGAGATATCCTTATACTGTATATTGTATGGATATGGCCTTGGGAAAACATGATCAATTTTCCATTATTCAAATTCAACAGAGCTGTCACTACTAAATGATGGAAATGCTTTCAAGACAAGGCTGAGGCTGCTAGAGACATGGTATGATCCTGATTTGCTTTGTGCATTTTTGTAGATGGATTAGATTCTTTTGTTGACACACATTACAATGCATGGGTGGTATGGGGCAGGATTAGTTATTCTTAATGAAATTTTTGGTGGGAGATTTTAAACAAGACTAGCAAGAATTTGTCATATTCTTTAAGGAACTTTGCAAGAAATTTGTAGCACCTAAACAACAGAATGCTTCAAAGGGGTTAAGGTACTCCTTCAACCAAGATATGTGCACAAAATGGAGGCCCAGATATGCACTCTTCCACACAATATTTGACAACCTACCACAAAATATTGAAGCAGATGAACCAACAAAGTATCCAAAAATCTCTATTTTATCATGACCTAAGGTGCACCCAAAGGTTTACAAACAATCTCAGAATTCAAGGAAGGTAAAGTGATTTTAAATTTGTTTATCTCTTTATCAAATGAAATCTCTTCTAAATGTGAGACTACATATGCCACTAAACTATCAACAAGAAATGAGACCATGTATGATCAAGAGATATTTTAAACACAAGACTGTAACAGAGCAAGAAACACAAATTGAAAACATTTTGAAACATAAGTGCATGCAAATTTTGCCAAGAGATAACACAAAATAATCCAGAATGACCAAATTTATTAGCAGGGGAATGTCATAAGAATAATCTCAGAGCTTGTTGATGGCTTTACAACTGAAACCAACTCAACATGATATAAATTTGATGCAAAAAGGAATTAGAAATGGTTCTCAGGTGGTTTCTCAGAGAATGGGCTTCTTCCCAGATTTTCCCGTGAAATTCTAAGTTTCTTCGACCTTTTGCATGTCTCAAAACATGCATTATATAACTTTCAATTACATTTGATCCTTCTTTCCCAAGAAAATAATATGCCCAACATCAAGTTTGTTACAAAATTTCAACATGATTCGTAGATAGGGACATTTAACAAATTTGCAACCAAATTTGCCAAGTGTTTCAAAAATGGTGAATCATTACAAATCCTTCATCATTATCCATTGTGGAGGCATATTTTTCATTCTCCAAGCATGCAGACCCCTTTCATTTCATACTTATCATTCCAAAATTTGATTCTGCAACTTTATAATTTGATATTTCACGTTTTACACGGGCCTGAGTAAAAAATTATTTCAAAACTACAAATTAATCCCTAAAACCACTTACATTGATCTTTACAGACACAAAGGACACAAATTCACCAAAAATTTGATGAAAAATGATGTAAAATTCACATTTCCACACTTCTTGGAGCAAAAATGGTGGCCAAAAATGAAAATGTATAGTTACCCTTGATCTACTCTTTCTCCTTTAACTTGGGCCCTCCACGTGTCAAAATATGATTGGGAATGAATTCAGGCTCACTTTTTACATTTTAACATTTTTGGAAAATGGAAAAATTTGACTTTTCTCCGCCCCTCTACCTTTGAAATTTGGTGATGACACGTGGCATATGGTGGGTCCCATTGAAATCGCGGCTTCATTATGTGCATTTTGACCCTTTTTTGGAATTTGGAAAAATTCACTTTTTTCCTGTAGTCCCGCACCTCCATATTTTCCCTTGACACATGTCAACCTCTCTATCGCTAAGGATTTGTGGGCTTATTTCATATTTTAACCTCTTTTTTCGCCAAGGAAATTTCTCTCATTTCTCCCCACGGGCCCGTGCCTCCGATTTCTTCCCTCCACGTGTCTCCTTCGATTAGTCATGGAGCCACACCTCAAGTTTCCACTTTAACTCATTTTTACCAAAAGGGAAAAATTTCCCCCTTTCCTCCGTAGGCCCACCGACCTACTCTACCCGCCACGTGTCTCCCTATGGTTCATTTGCGCGACCCACGCTTCAAACTTCCATTTTAACTCCTTTTGCAAAAGGGACAAATTCCCTTTTGCCTCTACTAGCCTCACTTGACCGCTCTCTCCTCTGCACTGCCAAATGTCCACCCCTTGTGATCGGGGATCACTTCTAAAAGTTCCCTAAACATCTTTAAATGGTGTCGGTGCAGAAGATCATCTCAAGAGCTTTCCAACGATTGTGAGAATGTGACAAACAGACATCGGGATCTCTAGATATGTTCGGTCAAAGTTCAGACAGCAGGGAAAGTCAAACTATGGTCAACTGGTCAATATTGGACCGAATTGCACTATGACACATGGCTTGCCAACACTCTTCGAATTCGCTCGATTTTCCTATCGGGAGATGACAAGTGGACTACAGGATTACCGAGTTAATTATTTCCATACCACATTACAGGTCAAAATTATAATTACTTGGTAAGGCCACTTTCCAAATGCCACATGTATATATTAATGTATACACATTAGTATTAAATCTAATGTTGATACATTAGTATTAAACCTAATGTTGATACATTAGTATTAAAACCTACATAGCTGCCAACTTAACCATGTTATTTCTAAGCACGTGGGAGGATGAAGTGGTTGTTTGGGAGGCAAAAGCCATATGTGGAAGCTTCCACGTGGAGGAGGAAATGAAGCGGTGGTAAGGGGGCTAGGCCCATGCGTGGACTGTCCCACGTGAAGAATGGAGTAGGTAAGGTTTAATAAAACCTTACCCAAATATAAAGGCCGTCAAATGTGGGATGAATACCCACTTTAGCATATAAAAACTGCCCTCTTCACCCTTAGCCGCTCAATTGGGATTTTATCCCATTAAAAAATGAAATCCGCCCACATAGGGATTTAATCCCATTTTTCATGTACGGGTGAAGGCTAAAATAGCCTATGGATAATTGTTTAGTGCATATTTTAAGGGGCCCTATTTTTGTATAAATAGGGGACCCATTGCATTGTAACAGACACATTACACACACAAACTCGGAGAGAAGCTCATTCCTGAAAGCACTTTGGAGGCGAAGTCCAAGCCAAGAGGAGAATGAGAAATTGTTGTGTGAAGACCTAAATTATTTAGGCATTGTATATTTTTATATTATTGACCTATTATTTGTTAGGCAATAATAAATGAAATATTTGTGGCTAGGAGTTATTCAAACTACCTAGTTGGCCCATAGCGCCACACCAAGTACTTGCAAATCCTGGATTGTCGACCGGAGGCTCTTTGGTGTCGCATTGATAAGCGTCGGGAAGGCTGATCAAAGCCAAAGGAGATTGTATGCCAGGAAGGTGGAAGTCGGGTGCTATTTTTCACCCTTGTCGTCCGAAGGTCTGTTATTCTTCTAAGCAAGTTTAAATAGTTTCCATTAGGTTTTCTTGTGAAAGTACTATTGTAACTTACAAGTTTTGACTAGTGGAACGGTTCGACCCGAACCCGGAGATGTAGGCAATTGCCGAACTCCATAATCAATCTGTGTGCAATTGTCATTATTTTCTTGCATTATTTTAAATTGATTACTTAAAATGAGTAAATCATCGGCAAATAATTAAAGCCTATAAGGGTCCGAGATCAGGTTGTAATAATCTGATTATTTTCGGATCATGATTGGTATCAAAGCTGGTTTAGCTCCATATTTGTTTTTCAGTAAATCTGATTAACAGAGTGATTGCTTCAAGATTAGTGCATTGGTTTAGTTTGTGTGAATAGGTACAAGTGCACTATGGGCAAGATGTCTACACAGCAAAGCTCAAGAGATTGAAGCTTATAATCACCGAGATCCGAGAAGAGAACTCTCTCCTGCGATCAATGTATTACTCCTTGGAAGAGGAGTATGCTCGTTTGAAATAAGAATTGCAAACCAAGGATGAGCTCTTGGCAAGGTTGCAATGTTGTGATCAGAGAAAGGAAATACCTTCAACTTCAGATGCGAGAGGCCATGGCGATGACCGCAGACTGTAAGTTGTTCACCACGGGAATCTTCTTCTTCCTCCCATTCGGTTTCGGATTCAAGTAATGAAGTCTTTTGTTTGTTTGAAAACCATACTAGAGGCATTGGATCCAAGTTACTAGATAAAATGGGATTTGATGGAAGAGGCCTTGGGAAAAATGGCCAAGGCATTGCTAACCCAATACAGGTCAAGGATCGTCCTCATTTTGTAGTTTGGGTTATCCTAGTGCGGGAATGGAAATTGGAGAATGCTCCAAGAAAGCTGACGGGAGACAAGCTTCCGAAAGCAAAGGGATTACCCCACTAGTCCTACAAGAAGATTCTGAGCAGGAAAGTTGTGCTTCTTCGTCACATGCAAGATGTGGTAAGAGAAATCAATGAAGAGGTAATGAGATTCCACCTCCAGTTTCTTACCATAATCATAAGCACAATAAAACTTCGATCCACTTTTTCACTTAAGAAGTATGGTTATGATTTTCGAAGATGTGGAATTATTTTCCATGTACTTTTTATGGATTGCATAATCATTCAGTGGCCAGATGCTGGAAGAGAAGGACATTGATGAATAAGTTGATTTTGTTCGTTAGGAACACGGAAAATCGTAAAGACCAATCTCGTCATGCAAATTCAAGAAATAGCGAGAAAGAGTTCCTCATCCCGAAAAAAGGAGATTAAGAGGAATTTTTGTGCTCATTGCAGAGAATGCGCATTGGGTGGAAAATTGCTTTGAAACTACATCCATCTCGCCATCGAGTAATGGCAAGCCAAAGATGGAATGGAGGCCTATTCTGCAGGCGAAGAAGTTTCTACTCCACCACCGGTTGACAAGTCAACCCGAGGACCAGTAATACCGAAAGTGAAAGTCCTTTGAAATGGGATTTGACTCATATAAAGCTTGGAGATTGATTTGCCATTTGTGCGTACATTAGAGTTCGCAGAGATCAGCTCGAACTTCATTCTCGTGAGAGCATTATGACCGTGCAGCAGAATGGTAGATGAATCATCGTTGGCATTGACGTCAGGTTGGGAACTTCATTCAGTGTAGAGGCATTGTGACCATATAGCAGAATGGTACCTGATATTAGTATGTTAACAAGAGGAGCTCAAAAAGGATCAGCTCGGAACGTCATTCGGTGTCAAGGGATTGCAACCACACATATGAATGGTAGCTGATCAACAGACTTAGCATCATGCATTGGAGGCTTGAGGTCTTGAAAGAGGCTTAGCATCATGCATCGGAGGCGTTGAGGTCTACAGAGACTTAGCATCGTGCATTGGAGGCTCAAGGTCTTGAAAGAGGCTTAGCATCATGCATCGGAGGTGTTGAGGTCTACACAGACTTAGCATCGTTCATCGGACGCTCGAGGTCTTGAAAGAGGCTTAGCATCATGCATCGGAGGCATTGAGATCTGTAACAGACTTAGCATCGTGCATCGGAGGCTTGAGGTCTTGAAAGAGGCTTAGCATCATGCATCGAGGCATTGAGGTCTGTAAAGGGACAAGGCATTGTCCATCACCGACATCGGATCAATCAAAGCTCTACGTAACATGGAGTTCCTTCAAACCAGTTCAGATTCTGTGGAATCAACTCAGAGCCAGGAGCTGTGTTATAGAGTCAAAGAAGATCCTTGTTGTCAGATATCAAGAAGCTTAGCACCGCACAGAAGGAGCGTTGAGGTTTCATTCAGAAACTTAGCACCAAAAAGCGGAGGCGTGGAGGTCTTCTATTGATATCGATTAGTGCAGCGGAAGCATTGTGGACCCATAACCCACAAGTCCTAGGATTGGAGCAAAGTTTTTGAAGTGAGAAGGTTGGAGGAGAAGACCCAGGGTCTACTACAGCAGCACTTCCGAGGTGGCGAGAGTTTTCCAGATTCGGGATGTATGGAAGCTTTCGGGGACAAAGCTTTTCTCGGTGGGGAGGTGTGATTAGGGGATCATTTCTAAAAGTTCCCCAAACATCTCTAAATGGTTTCAGTGCAGAAGATCATCTCGAGAGCTTTCCAATGACTATGAGAACACGACAAACGGACATTAGGAGCTCTAGATATGTTCGGTCAAAGTTCAGACAGCAGGGAAAGTCAAACTATGGTCAACTGGTCAATATTGGACCGAAATGCACTGTGACACGTGGCTTGCCAACACTCGTCAAATTCACTCGATTTTCCTATCGGGAGACGACAAGTGGACTACAGGATTACCGAGTTAATTATTTCCATACCACATTACAGGGGTCGAAATTATATTTACTTGGTAAGTCCACTTTCCAAATGCCACATATATATATTAATGTGTATACATTAGTATTAAATCTAATGTTGATACATTAGTATTAAACCTAATGTTGATACATTAGTATTAAACCCTACATAGCTACCAACTTAACCATGTTGTTGCTAAGCACGTGGGAGGATGAAGTGGTTGTTTGGGAGGCAAAATCCATATGTGGAAGCTTCCACGTGGAGGAGGAAATGAAGCGGTGGTAAGGGGGCCCATGCGTGGACTGTTCCACGTGAAGAATGGAGTAGGTGAGGTTTAATAAAACCTTACCCAAATATAAAGGCCGCCAAATGTGGGATGAATACCCACTTTAGCATATAAAAACCGCCCCCTTCACCCTTAGCCGTTCAATTGGGATTTTATCCCATTAAAAAATGAAATCCGCCCACATAGGGATTTAATCCCATTTTCATGTACGGGTGAAGGCTAAAATAGCCTATGGATAATTGTTTAGTGCATATTTTAAGGGGCCCTATTTTTGTATAAATAGGGGACCCATTGCATTGTATATGAGACACATTACACACACAAACTCGGAGAGAAGCTCATTCTAGAGTCTTTGGAGGTGAAGTTCGAGCCAAGAGGAGGATGAGAAATTGTTGTGTGAAGACCTAAATTATTTAGGCATTGTATATTTTTATATTATTGACCTATTATTTGTTAGGCAATAATAAATGAAATATTTGTGGCTAGGAGTTATTCAAACTACCTAGTTGGCCCATAGCGCCACACCAAGTACCTGCAAATCTTGGATTGTCGACCGGAGTGCTAGCGTCACATTGATAGCGTCGGGAAGGCCGATCGAAGCCAAAGGAGATTATACGCCAGAAGGTGGAAGTCAGGTGCTATTTTTCACCCTTGCCTTGTCGTCAAGGTCTTTATTCTTCTCTAAGCAAGTTTAAATAGTTTCCATTAGGTTTTCTTGTGAAAGTACTATTGTAACTTACAAGTTTTGACTAGTGGAACGGTTCGACCACGAACCCGAGACGTAGGCAATTTCCGAACTCTATAATCAATCTGTGTGCAATTGTCATTATTGTCTTGCATTATTTTAAATTGATTACTTAAAAGGAGTAAATTATTGGCAAATAATTAAAGCCTATAAGGGTCCGAGATCAGGTAGTAATAATCTGATTATTTTCATATCATGTTTGGTATCAGAGCTGGTTTAGCTCCATATTTGTTTTTCAGTAAATCTAATTAACAAAGTGATTGCTTCAAGATTAGTGTAGTTGGTTTAGTTTGTGTGAACAGGGTACAAGTGCACTATGGGCAAGATGTCTACACAGTGAAGCTCGAAGAGATTGAAGCTTATAATCACCAGATCTAGGAAGAGAACTCTCTCCTGAAATCAATGTATTACTCCTTGGAAGAGGAGAATGCTCATTTGAAATCAGAATTGCAAACCAAGGATGAGCTCTTGGCAAGGTTGTAATGTGGTGATCAGAGGAAGGAAATACCTTCAACTTCAGATGCAGAGGCCATGACAAATGACTTGCACTGTAAGTTGTTCACCACGGGAATCTTCTTCTTCCTCCCATTCGGTTTGATTTAGGTAATGAAGTCTTTGGTTTGTTTGAAAAGCATACTAGAGGCATTGGATCCAAGTTACTAGATAAAATGGGATTTGATGGAAGAGGCCTTGGGAAAAATGGCCAAGGCATTGCTAACCCAATACAGGTCGAGGATTGTCCTCATTTTGTAGGTTTGGGTTATCTAGTGCGGGAATGGAAATTGGAGAATGCTCCAAGAACACTGACGGGAGACAAGCTTCCGAAAGCAAAGTGATTACCCCACTAGTCCTGCAAGAAGATTCTGAGTAGGAAAGTTGTGCTTCATCATCACAGAAAGATGTGGTAAGAGAAATCAACGAAGAGGTAATGAGATTCCACCTCCAGTTTCTTACCATAATCGTAAGCACAATAAAACTTCTGATCCACTTTTTCAGCTTAAGAAGTATGGTTATGATTTTCAAAAGATGTGGAATTCCTTTCCATGTACTTTTTATGGATTGCATAATCATTCGGTGGCTGATGCTTTGGAAGAGAAGGACACGATGAAGAATTTGATGTCGTTCGTCAGAACACGGCAAATCGAAAGACCAATCTCGTACGCAGTCGAAAATGGCGAAAGAGTTCCTCATCCTAGAAAAAGGAGATTAAGAGGAATTTTTGTGCTCATTGCCGAGAGGAATGGGCATTGGGTGGAAAATTGCTGAAACGCGCATCCATCTCGCCATCGAGTAATGGCAAGCCAAATATGGAATGGAGGCCTATTGCAGAAGCGCAAGAAGTTTCTACTCCACCATCGGTTGACAAGTCAACCTAGGACCAGTAATACCCGAAAGTGAAAGTCCTTTGAAATGGGATTTGACTCATATAAAGCTTGGAGATTGATCGCCATTTGTGTAGACATTAGAGTTTGTAGAGATCAGCTCGAACTTCATTCTGTAGAGGCATTGTGACCGCTGAAAAAATGGTAGCTGAATCACCATTGGCATTGACGTCAGGTCGAAATTCATTCTCAGTAGAGGCATTGCGACCATGCGGTAGAAATGGTACTGATATTAGTATGTTAACAAGAGGAGCTCAAAAGGATCAGCTCGGAACATCATTCGGTGTAGAGGCATTGCGACCACACATATGAATTGTAACATCCTCATTTTAGACAATAGAACAAGTCAATTTTTTTTTTTTTTTTTGATAAATGCTTCCTGGTTCTAAATACATAATTTAGAACTCACAAATCAAATAACCATTCTTATAACAGATAACCATATGCAGCTGTAATGACTCGGAGTACCTCCGATCTATTCATTCCATGACTCGGTAATCTACCGATCTATTCATGAGTAATAAGAGTTGGCGTTTTTATTTAACACATCACTCTTGCGGTTCTCTTCCCTATTCTGGGATTCAGAATGCTCTGTCCAAGGAACCTAACTGAATAATTGTTACCATTATTCATCGGCATCTCATCCCTTAGACCAGGTGACTCAGGACAACGCAATCAGCAGCTTGCGATACTTTGGCCAAAGATTTGAAACATACTGCTTATGTCTCGTATTCCTTAACGGCATACTCGTCAATCTGGAATACGTCCTTCACCCCATTCTTATGTTATGTAGAATGTCTTATACCGACTTCTGTCAGTCCCTCCTATCCCAAGGTTAATCACTGGGAACGGATTAGTAAGGTGACAACGTTATATGGATGCACTCGAGGACTAGGGATAAGATGACATACTGGGTCAACCCTAGTTAAACCAGTGTGTCATGATACCCCGAGTCTCCTAGGCAGCCATATAATGTGACCACATTCCTAATCGGTCCCAAAGTAACTTGATCGAGTTAAAGGTGTAAATCTTAGCGATCAATGCAAAGGGTGCCATCATAAGTCACCTGCATTGTTGTAACTTCGAGAAGATCCTAATCTTCTCGGAGGTACAACCCTGCAGTTGACTTGTGCCGTCAACCTTTAAATCCACCTCGAAAAGATCTACTTATTAATAAGCGTTACGCACATTGAGTTTAAATTAAATTTAAGACGTTCCCCTAAGGTTAGCCTTTCCCGATCCCTGGATTCCTCATCTTAGGATGACCTTTCTCAATAAAACCCATTACACAGAGGAGTTATTAAGATTATGGTCTCATCAAGGAGTTCATAGAATATACATAATTCTAAATCAACGAAATTGGACAATATCTCATAAACTTCACATGAGATTGCCATCTGAACCCCATCTAGGTTTATATCAGTTCTCATAACTGAATTTATATCGTACTTATTAGTATCAAGATATAATGATTAAGAATCCAATTAAATGTTGTCCTGGCATAATCAAGACTAGGGATTAATAATTTAATTCAGCTTGTTTAGCATTCTGCTTAGGTTTATTTTAACCCTATCTTTCAGAAAGACAGTGATCTAAATTTCAGTTTAGCTTCTGATAGAACATACAGGAACTGCTAAACAATCATAAGAATTCAGTCTCATATTCTTGCAAGCTTATATTGACAATCACAAAAGTCTCCAAATATAAACAATAATAACAATGCTCTCAAGATATTTGAACCGAAGAAGGTCAAACTATAAAGATAAGAATACCAACACATAAGTAACAATTATCAATTTCCATTCCTTTCAGAACTAATCAAATACATTTTATGCATTCAGCATACTTGATACAATACTCAACGGAAGAAGAACATCTTTCCTCTTATAGTACATTTAGAAAATCAAGCTGTAATTCAACTTAAAATCAAATTAAACAATCTGATCATCCTATCAGATCTGCGTGCTTTTACCACTTACGGCATCCATCTGCAAAAATTGTCAACATGGGTCAGTTCGATGAACTGAGCATGATAAGCACTAACTCTTAAAACAATTGCAATCCATCAATTGTTTTCATTAAACACCCTGTTTAAATGAGATCAATTTACCCAACAAGTAAACATATTTCATCATAATATTAGGGATCAAGAAGAATGAAAGTATCAGAGACAACTATCCATCTGAATTCCCAGGACAGCAAACATCAGACAGATCATTACATTCATCATAGTAAAATGAATATCATAACAACCCATGCTTCCAGTAGTAGTTAAAACAGTTCCAACAGTTAGATAAAAATATATATCAACATATACTTTACAACAGAAGAGAAATGAACAAATCATACATATTTCTCTCCGAACTGACTCATGACTGTACCGTCTTTCCAAGAGACAAGCATTCACTTAAAACACATGCAGATATAACAGACGAGACCGCCATAAACACCACAGATTTGTTAAAGATCAAACATAACAACTACTGTAGTTATCCAGCAGTACAGTAGCTCTCACGCTAAACAGTGATGACCCTCTACCAACAGACTCCACAAGACCTTCCACATGAAGCGGCAAACAAGAAGATATTCACCATATCGCCTGTCGTGGTGCAGTCGACGGCTCTTAGTTCAGTCAAGCTCAAGACTGGATATTCATAATATTAGAAGACGTAACTAAGCACAAGCATGACTACAAATCCACCCAGCAACGTACAGCTCAATCTCATCCCAACTAAAACTCTGCGAGGACTTAGTTTCCAGGGCCGTAATCAAAACAACCTTTTTATCACAGTCAACCAAGAGGCTCAACAACATTAAAACAAATGATGTTTTTCCCTATGCCTATGTAGTGATATTCGTACTGAATCCACACAACACGCACAACTTCAAAAACTGGAACAGAATTTAAAATAACACAACCATGACTAACAAGGAGTCTTTTTCCAGGAAACAATTTCAACAAGGTCTCAACCAAGTAAGTTATGAAAAGAAAACTCTTCCTTTACTTTCCCCAACAACAGACAGAAGGAACACGAGAAATTAAAATAAGTGTCCGAACGTTATACATGTATAGCGAAGGTTAAATCGAAAATCAAGCCACTTCGCATCATTTCAATTCTCTAACTGTATCCATACCACTAATGCTCTAAACAGGTTTATACTGAAATTGATTTCATGAGACCACGACTCAAGAATTTCACAACAGTATTCACAACTGAGAAAATTCAGAAGGAAATCATAATATACGCCTCCAGGATAAAAAAAGAGGTCTTACCCATGTGATATTTTACAAATAAACTTCTACAGAAGCCGCTATACAAGATGAATGCATTTAAATGATAATATTCACTGTTCAGGCCTATACAGAAGCAAAATACTGGTTAAGTAACAAGGATTCCAACTGAGCCCACAAAAACAATGTCCGCTCTAAGTTACACAGAGAGGAAAACATATCATATGCATCTATGGTTTAAAATAAGCCGAACCCAAGTAATATTCTCCATCAGAAACTCCTTCAGAAGTCAAAATACTATCAACTCAAGTATTCAATAACAAGATGCATTCGCAACTGTACTTCCTCAGAAAACGAGACGTAATTTTGTTTAATGAAGTTCAACAGCATCAATAACGTATAATACCCATGACATACAATATACAGAAGTTGGTATATCATGCACCTTCAAGAGTTTCAACAGTATCCGTCTCAACAAGTGAAAACAACAAGGTATCGACTGAATCAAACAAGAAAACAATGCATGAACTCCCACAAGCTGAATTCGTGTATTTTTCCTTGAAAGCATTTCTTCAATTCTAACCGAAATGCAAAACCCAACAAGATAGAGCAACAGTAAGCATTAACAACAAGTATTGACAGTAAACATTGACAACAAGTATCAACAGTAACCTGTACCCATCAAGAGAACAATTCATGGGCTCTCACAGAGCAAGCCCAGTACACATTCCTGCATATATATTTCAGAAAAATAAAGCCGGAATACACAACACCAAGAAATATTGCAACAGTTTGAAAAATAAAATACACCCATCAAGGTTTAAATTGAAAAATCGAACCAGCAAGAAGATACAGTGACAAAATCACACAAGGCTACCATATAAATCATCTAATTCCAAAAATCATCTGAACAGAGTTGTTCTAATGAAATCATTTGAAAGAGAGCAAGATTTTTAAAGGTTAGGGCCTAACATGCCTGGATATTTGCTCAAAATTTCGAAGCAGACCACTGAAAGAGCTCGAACCTTCTCCTTCTTTTCCAAGTTAGAGCCACCAACAAAAATTTGCTATTTCCATGACTTATATATTTTCCTTGCCAGAGGAAAGAGCTAGTTACGCTCATACTTGCCATGCAACACCAAGAAGATCAAAAGGTGCGAAGAGCCAAAGAATGCATTGTGAAGGAAAACCGGAGCGCATGCAAAACCCAATAAACTATTAACTTTCCATTTTGCATGCTTCCCCATGAAATCCAAGCTCGAAGACCGAGTCCATAAATGGCATTTACTCCCATTTTCCCGCTCAATCTCCACTGCCACCGACCGCCATAGTTGGCGATGGACAAAAGCACATTAAAGACCATTTCCAACTTTGGCGACCTGCCACGTCGGCTCAAGTTAGCCGTTTTAAAACCTCCACCAAATTACCTGTCCCTCATGCTTATCCCCGCATTTAACAACATAGAAACTGCCGCCCATGGTTCGCACCCCTCCATAGGTCCCCTTAATCCTTGCTCAATAGTTAGGTTAGTAACTTAGGTTAGGATTTAGGATAACACCTAGTCTAACCTCTTAGAACATAGATACTAACTTAGAACATTAGCTCTTAGCCTAGGTCTAGGTTAGATTAACACTAATCTAACCCCTAGGTTAAGTTTAGTTTTAGGTTACTAACATTAATAATTCCAGTTAGGTCTAACATTTCATATGCTCAGAAAAAGAACCTACAACATGCATTCTCGAACAGGGTTCACTCCTGTACTGCCATTAGGCTACAGAATTATATGTAACTGAATTATTACCTGGTCCGCGATCAAGACCTTCCAGATATATTTCGATATCGGGAACCAATCCATTTAACACGATCAACCTGAGTTATACTCCGGACTAGCTTACTCAATGCATCCAGACCTTGCAACCTGCTCAAGGTCTGTAATTTTAATTCATCACGAACAAACTTAAAGCAATACTTGGATCAATTCCACTGATCCAAGGCTAGGTCTTATAGATGGATAACTCCATAATTCATTCCGAGATCAGATTAAACTCAGGCGTAAAATGAAAGAAATAAAAGAGTCCAATCATATTCCGACTCAGTCAAAGATCTGCAATCTGCAAAGAAGATACAGTACATATCAAGCACGACTTCTCAATCAAAGGAACACATCCTTTTTACAAAGAAATCACATATCAACACTTGTATGCTCAGGAGGAAGTAACAACAGTTCAGGGTGTTACATGAATGGTAGTTGATCAACAGACTTAGCATCATGCATTAGAGGCTTGAGGTCTTGAAAGAGGCTTAGCATCATGCATCGGAGGCGTTGAGGTCTACAGAGACTTAGCATCATGCATTGGAGGCTCAAGGTCTTGAAAGAGGCTTAGCATCATGCATCGGAGGCATTGAGGTCTACACAGACTTAGCATCATGCATCGGAGGCTCGAGGTCTTGAAAGAGGCTTAGCATCATGCATCGGAGGCATTGAGGTCTGTAACAGACTTAGCATCATGCATCGGAGGCTCGAGGTCTTGAAAGAGGCTTAGCATCATGCATCGAGGCGTTGAGGTCTATAAAGGGACAAGGCATTGTCCATCACCGACATCGAGATCAATCAAAGCTCTACGTAACATGGAGTTCCTTCAAACCAGTTCAGATTCTCGTGGGAATCAATTCAAAGCCGTGAGTTGTGTTATAGAGTCAAAGAAGATCCTTATTGTCATATATCAAGAAGCTTAGCACCGCACAGAAGGAGCGTTGAGGTTTCATTCAAAATCTTAGCACCAAAAAGTGGAGGTGTGGAGGTCTTCTTTGGATATCAGAGTGGCGCAGCGGAAGCATTGTGGACCCATAACCCACAAGTCCTAGGATTGGAGCAGAGTTGTCGAAGTGAGAAGGTTGGAGGAGAAGACCCAAAGGTCTACTAGAGCAGCACTTACCGAGGTGGCAGCAGAGTTTTCAGATTCAGGACAGTATGGAAGCTTTTTGGGACAAAAAGCTTTTCTCAGTGGGGAGGTGTGATCAGGGGATCATTTCTCTCGAAAGTTCCCTAAACATCTCTAAATGGTTTCATTGCGAGAAGATCATCTCGAGATATTTCCAATGACTTGTGAGAAGGCGACAAATAGACATTGGGAGCTCTAGATATGTTCGGTCAAAGTTCGACAATGAGGAAAGCCAAACTATGGTCAACTAGTCAATATTGGACCGAATTGCACTGTGACACGTGGCTTGCCAACACTCGTTGAATTTGCTCGATTTGCCTATCGGGAGATGACAAGTGGACTACAGGATTACTTTGAGTTAATTATTTCCATACCACATTACGGGGGTCAAAATTATAATTACTTGGTAAGGACACTTTCCAAATGCCACATGTATATATTAATGTATATACATTAGTATTAAATCTAATGTTGATACATTAGTATTAAACCTAATGTTGATACATTAGTATTAAACCCTACATAGCTACCAACTTAACCATGTTGTTGCTAAGCACGTGGGAAGATGAAGCGGTTGTTTGGGCGGCAAAATCCATATGTGGAAGCTTCCACGTGGAGGAGGAAATGAAGTGGTGGTAAGGGGGCTAGGCCCATGCGTATGGATAATTGTTTAGTGCATATTTTAAGGGACCCTATTTTTGTATAAATAGGGGACCCATTGCATTGTAACAGACACATTACACACACAAACTCGGAGAGAAGCTCATTCCTAGAGCGCTGGAGGCGAAGTCCGAGCCAAGAGGAGAATGAGAAATTGTTGTGTGAAGACCTAAATTATTTAGGCATTGTATATTTTTATATTATTGACCTATTATTTGTTAGGCAATAATAAATGAAATATTTGTGGCTAGGAGTTATTCAAACTACCTAGTTGGCCCATAGCGCCACACCAAGTACTTGCAAATCCTGGATTGTCGACCGGAGTGCTAGCGTCGCATTAATATCGTCGGGAAGGCCGATCGAAGCCAAAGGAGATTGTACGCCAGGAAGGTGGAAGTCGGGTGCTATTTTTCACCCTTGTCATCCGAAGGTCTGGTTATTCTTCTAAGCAAGTTTAAATAGTTTCCATTAGGTTTTCTTGTGAAAGTACTATTGTAACTTACAAGTTTTGACTAGTGGAACAGTTCGACCACGAACCCGGAGATGTAGGCAATTGCCGAACTCCATAATCAATCTGTGTCCAATTGTCATTATTGTCTTACATTATTTTAAATTGATTACTTAAAAGGAGTAAATCATCGGTAAATAATTAAAGCCTATAAGGGTCCGAGATCAGGTCGTAATAATCTGATTATTTTCGGATCACCTTGCCCCATTGCGGACTGCGGCCCTTTCTTCAACTTTTCTCCCTTTTTCACCAAAAAGGAGAAAATGACTAAGTCTTCTGCCGGTCCACGCTCCCTTCGACCTTGCCTGCCATGTGTCCACACCTAATGGATTTGATGGATGTACGGGCCTTTCCTTACCTTTTTCCCCTCTTCACCAAAAGGAAAAAAACTTCCAAGTCCCCTGCCAGCCTTCCATTCCACCTTTGCATTAGAGTGTGACACGTGTCCCTCCTCTAGGACGTGCGGGTTGTGAGAAACATTTGTGAAATTTTTCAAAAGCCAAAAAAAATGTTAAGTTTTTATAGAAAACCTGTCGATCCTTGTCCAACCAAAAGTGGCCACGTAGGATCGTCGCTTGAGCTTAATTTTGTGATCGAAATGACACCCGTCATTTACGGTCAAAAAACATAGAAATTGCTAAGGATGCCCAAATTCAATTTTTTCTTCATAGGTGAAGGCATTTTTGGTCAAAAAACATATGGGAAGTGATTTTAAACAATTTTCAACCATAGGGAAGGATTTTTGAGGGAAAATAAGCAAAAAATGAGCAACTTTGAGCTCCAAAGGCTGAGAAAGATGGAAAAAGCAATAGACGCCCGTGGATTTGGAAATTTAGGGCATAAAACGAGCTTGGATGTATTTTCCTTTCAAAATGGGGAAAAATAATAAGTTTATGAGCTTTTGAAAGAATTCAATTTGGAGAACAAAGTTTGCACCACCAAGTTTGAAGAAAAATGTTTCTTGAGCATGTAGAACAAAGGGGAAGAATGGGAAAAATAATGGAGGATCAAAATGGACACCAACATCGGCTCTTGCTTGGGGATGGGCACTCCTAGTGAGTGTCATAAGAACAATAAGTAGACCAAGTGCCAAAATAATCCATTGGGCAAAGGATTCATGAGTTAAAACCACCCAAAAAAACTAGCTGAGAACCCAACAAAAATGGTTGCCACACACCAAGGCAAACCACAAACCGATAAAACACCAAAAATAGAGTGAAAAACCAAACACTATACACTGTACAAGTGGTGCATACCTCAAATTTGGGGATTAACCCAAAATACTTCAGATGCCTTCCATTAATATAAAGTTCAAGAAATTCCTCATCTAAATCTTTGAGAAAAAGGTATTCTCACCAATTTTGATATCAATGGAGTAAGGGCCCATCCATAATGCATCAAATTTTCCATGTTTGCCCTTATCCTCATTTCTATTGTCCCATAACAAAACCAGATCTCCAATATTAAAGGCCCTAGGAGTGACCTTCTTGTCAAACAATCTTTTCAACTTCTCTCTAAATCTGACATGCCTCTGGTGGGATGCTCTTCTCTCTTCATCTAGCTCCACAATCTAATTAATCCTTGCTTCATATGGATTGACCTCTTGATCCTCAAGTTGTTGAACAAACTGAAATGAAGATAATTACAGATGTAAGGGAAGCAAAGCTTGAGTTCCATACACCAACTCAAATGGGCTCTTACTAGTAGCTCTTTTGGCAGTGATTCTATCAACCCAAACTACAAATTTCAATTGTTCACCCCATTTTCTCTTGTTTAACTCCAAGGTTCTTCTAATGATCTTCAAAAAATTCTTATTGTTAGACTCAACTTGTCCATTTCCTTGGGGATTATAGTTTGAAGAATAAGTCAGATTGGTTCCATACTCCTTGCACATTGCCATCAAAGGTTTAGCTCTAAAACACATGGCATTATCAGCCACAATCTTGACTGGCACACCAAATATGCATATGATATTATTCAACAAGAAGTCCATAACAACTTGGTGTGTTGCTTTCTTGGTGGGGATTGCCTCTACCCACTTGGTGAAGTAATCTATGGCTACAAGGATCCATTTATGTCCAGCACTAGAAGGGTCTAAAATCTCACCAATGAAGTCCATCCCCCATTGTTTGAAAGGAGCTTCAATTGATACAGGTTGCAAAGGAAGGGAGCCTGAAGCTTTCATTCTTCCAGAGAAACATTAGTAGCTTTCACATTTTCTATCAGCATGGTTGCATCTTTGAAGAGAGTAGGCCACCAATAACTAGCTCTCAAAACCTTGTGTGTTGTAACCCTTCTAGCAAAGTGTCCTCCACAAACTCCCCCATGGAAATCAGCAACTACTTTGGGAGCTTCATCTTCAGTTACACATTTCAAAATGACACCTTCAGGGTTCTTCCAAGCCAGCCCAAAGTCAATGATGATATATTTTTGAGAAGCCATCTTGAGGGCTCTTTTCTGATTTTTATTTAAATGATCAGGAAAACATAGGTGTCTGAGGTAAAAGATTATATCCTTGTACCATTCAGAACTTACCAATTTTCCAATAACATCTACCCTTTCTTCCTCTACCTCATTCACTTCCACAATCTGCAAGTTGCTCTCAGCCATGAGCTTAGCAAGACCCAAACCTCTTACCAACTTTGTGGTTTGGATGTCCATATCATACTCCTGTAGTTTGTTCACCCATCTACATCTTTTACTTGAGACCTCCATCTCTAATAAGATGTCTTTTACCATGGTGTGGGGAACATAAGCAAAAACTTTTGAACTTAAAATATAAGTCCTGAAAAATTTTGTTGCTTTCACCAAGGCAAATGCTTGTTTTTCCATGATTGTATACTTTAACTCAGCAGCTTGTAAAGCCTTGCTAAAGAAGGTAATAGGTCTCTCAGCCCCATCCTCATCCTTTTGGAGCAAACCATATGCAATAGTATTTTCAGAAGCAAAGGAGAAGATTTGGAAAGGCTTCTTGTAATTCGAAGTTGCCAAGACAAGTGCATGTTTAAGTGCTTCCTTGATTCCTTCAAAAGCTTGAATAGAAGCCTCCTCCCACTTGATAACTTGATCTTTCTTTAATATTCATGTGACAGGAAAAGTCAACTCAGCAAAATTGGACACAAACCTTCTAATGAAATTGATCTTCCCAAAGAAAGATTGGATGCCCTTCTTCATTCTTGGAATTGGCACCTTGTTGATTACTTCTATTCTCTCAGGGTCAATCATGACGCCATCCTTTAAAATAATATGACCAAGAAGCTTGGCCTTTTGGACTCCAAAGTGACACTTCTTTGGATTGAGAGAGATTCCAAATTCTCTACATCTGATCAACATTCTTTCCAAATGCTACAAGTGATCTTCTCTACTCCTTGAAAATACAGTCACATCATCCTGATAAACTACAATGAAGTCATTTATATAACCAGAAAAAGCAACATCCATTGCTCTTTGGAAGGTAGCTCCAGCATTCATGAGACCAAAAGGCATTCTCACATAAACATATGTTCCCCAAGGAGTGGTAAAGGTAGTTTTAAATTTTTATGACTCCTTGACAACAACCTAATTGTAGCCAGAGAAACCATCCAAGGTGGACAACAATTCAGATCCAGTCACTAACTGTAGCATGTTCTCCATGTTTGGCAAAGGATAATTGTCTTTCAATGAAGCTCTATTCATATTTCTAAAGTCTACATAAAGTCTAATATCTCCATTCTTCTTTTTGGTCGGTGTTGGTATCCAGATTTTAATCTCCTTCACAACTTGAATAGCTTCATGAATTTACACAAGACACTCAAGGATGGATAGATGTTTTGTATGTCATTTGTAGCCATGGAATCACACATATCTTCTTGTTTTCATTCAAGAATTGAGGGAGTGGATAGCAACTTCAAGAGGTTTTGATCTGACCCTCACTATTTTAGGTTGTGCCTATCAACAAAGGCAAGAGAACCTCTATTTAGCAGCCCCTGTATGGTAAGGAGATGGAGATGTCCTTGTGTTTTGCATATAATATGGAAGAGGCTTTGTGAAAACATGATCAAGTATCCATTATCCAAACTCAAAGGAGTTGTCACTACTAAATGATGGAAATGTTCTCAAAACAAAGCTAGAGCTGCTAAAGACATGATAAAACCCTTATCAACTTTGTGCATTTTAGTGAAAGGATTGAATTCTTTTGTGGACACACAATGCAAATACAGGGTATTGTAGGTAGGATGAGTTAGTTTAAAATGAAATTCTGATGAGAGATGTTGGGACAAGAGTAGTTTGGAGTCATCACCTTCTTTGGGAAACTTTGCAAATGAATTACAACACCTAAACAACAGAGATGTTTCAATGAATCTGAAGTGCTCTTTCAACCAGGATGTGTGCACACATGGATGCCCAAATCTGCACTATTCCATACAAACTTTGATAACCTGCCACAAAGGCTTGAAGCAAAATACCAATGAAGCATCTAGGAATCCCTATTTAATCATGACCTAAGGTGCACCCAAAGGTTTACAGACAGTCTCATTAATCAAGGACAGTAAGATGATTTTAAATCTGTTTATCTTCTATCAGATGAGAGCTCTTCTGAATGCAAGATTGCAAATGCCATTAAACCATCAACCAGAAATGAGACCCTGTATGATCAGAGAGATCCTAAACACAAGATTGCAACATGAGCATAAAACATAAATTGAAAACATACTGAAACACAAGTGTATGCAAACTTTGCCAAGAGATAAAACCAATTAATCCAAGAATTTGATCAGATATATCAGCAAGGGAATGTTATTTAGACAATCTCAAAGCTTGTTGATGGCTTTACAGCTGAAACCAACTCAACATGATGAACATTTGATGCAAACAAGAATCAAAAATGGCTCTCAGGTAGTTCCTCCAAAAGAAAATGGACCTCTTCCAGTTTTCCTTGTGAAAATTCTTCTCTCCTCCAAAATTCTCAACAGACTTCTAAAATGCCTCCAAATTACATCATATATCCTCTGCCATCTTGGATCCTTGCATCCCAAGCAAAGAATATGCCAAAGGGATCAAATTTGTTACAAAACCCTATCCATTTGATGAAAAATGATATAAAACTATAAAATAGCTCGCCAAATGCCAGAGATGCACAAATATTTTAAAATATTGCATGAACTCAGATCCTTATCCATCCCAGGGTCACATTTTTGGCATTCCACCATGCCAGCATGCATTTGTAATCATTTTTCACCTTTTTCCTCATCATTTTAACTCTGCAACTTTTCATTTTTTACCTTTCACGTGTTTTTCACGGGATGAGGAAAATATTCCACGAAAAACACTACAAGGCACCGAATTAGCTCAAAAGAATGGTGCCATTGCACTCAGAAGGCCGAGGGATGTGAAATCATATAAAATTTCATGTGATTTGGTGCCAAAATGACGATTCCACACTTCTTGGAGCTTCCATGGCGCCCAAAAATGAAATTACACAGTAACCGTTGATTAAAATCAACTTTAAATCTCTGCCCTCCACGTGTCAGATCAAATCTTGAATATTCCCTCGAAAATACCCTTTTTTCCCTTTGGATGAGGTGGGACACGTGTCCAAATACCATTGGATGGGCCTTTGCCTCCAAAAATGCATTTCAAACCCTTTTTGGATTCGGGAAAATTTTGAATATTTTCCCATGAGCCCCTGGATGCGCCACGTGTCCTAGGTGGGCCCTCTTTGAAAGTTGTGGCCAAAATAATGAAATTTTCTCCCTTTTTGAGAAAAGGAAAATTTCTTCAAAACCCCGTAGGCCCGAACACCCGCTATCTCCTCTGCCACGTGGCGGTCTCCCATTTCTCTGTGGAGCCGACCCTTCCAATTCTTCCCTCATTCCTCCGTGAGCACAAAATCCTCTCGTGGGCCCGAGTTCTCCCTTTTTCCCTTTTGGAATAGGCCACGTGTCACCCCTAATTGGCTACAGGGAACACCTCCACATTTTCCATGGACCAATTTTTACCTTGAGATTCTTCGCTAAAATTTTGCAAAATTTTCAACTTCCTCTCCGCACTCCAAACCTCCACCAAATTTAGGACACGTGTCTTGTTTTCATTGGACGCGGGCCTATTCTTCATTTTTACCTTTTATACCAAGGGTAAAAATTCCCAAAAGTTTTCTTCGGCCCCCATTCCCATTTCTCCTCCCGGACACGTGTCACCTTCCTACTCGTCGCGGGCCTTCGGGCAAAAATTGATTTTAGCATTTTGAAGTCAAAACTTCAAAGTCTTCAAAACATCTGCCCCTCCCCACATGGCCTTTCCTGGACATGTGTCAACTTTTCCTTTGATGCGGGCCTCCAGGTCAAAAATTTTCCATTGGCATTTTGGAGCCAAAAACTTCAAATTTTTCCAACTCTTCGCCTCTCTGCTTGACCCTCCTGTGCCACGTGTCCTCCTCCCATTGGGCGCGGGCCCTCGGGTCAAAAATTGACATTGAGAATTTTTTCAAAATTGAAGAAAAATTCTAAGTGACCCCTACCACCCGCTGCTCCATCTGACCAATCAAATCATGCCACGTAGGCATACTACTATAGCAAACGCGGCCACAGAAGCAAACTTTTCCTTTGTCAATTTTTCAAAAAATAACAACTTACAACATTTTCACGACCGCTCCCGGCCAATAGAAACCTGCCACGTTAGCATTGTGTTGTGATGATAAAATTGATGGGTGGGTGACACCCGTACACCCGTCAAAACGTAAAAATACATGGGATGCCCCTGAAATCAAATTTTTTCACAAGGAGGACGGATTTCTTGGTTTTAACTCAAGTGAAGCATGATTTTACATTTTTTCGACCAGAGATTAGGATTCCACTTGCACATAAATGGGATTTGATCAAGCCCGAATTTCTTACATGTTTTGGCAATGGAAAAAATGACACAGCCTGAAAAAATAAAGGAATTAGGGCACACAAGAGGACAACTTGAAAATTTGTTTCAAATTAGGGCAAAATGAAAACATTGAGGGCATTTTCAAAGCATTCAACTGGATAAAACGAGTTGCAGATCACCCACTGGAGAAAATAAAATGTTTTTGAGAAAAATGGATATAGAAAATTAGGGCAAAGTGTGTAAAGTGAATATTTGCACCAACAATTGGCATAAGGTTTGCAACCCAAGATGAATACCTCGTGGGCTGAATGATCCCTCCCTCCTTCAATTTCTTCAATTCATCTTGCATTTTCATGGAGAGGAGTGGATTAATTGGCCTTTTCTTCTATCTGAATGGTTTGGCATTTTTCTCAAGAGGGATCTCATGCTAAAACAAGTCCTCTCTATATGCTTTCAGCTCTGAATATGACCAAGCAAGGCAGTCTTGATATTGTTTCAACAATTGGAGGTAGGATTGTTTTTCTTCCTTGTTTAAACTACTACCCAACCAAAATTTTCTTGGTTTTTCCTTTGTTCCCAAGTCATGCTCTTCCACATCCCTTGAGGTAGATATGTTTCTATTGATGATGCAATCAACATTGCTAAAATTTGACTCAAGAGCAACAAGACCTCTAGGAATGGTGTTAGTTTTCAATTGGATAATATCTTTTCCAAACAAATTCTCTCTTCCTTCAGTCACACACACCATTGGTTCCCAATCAATATGTTGATATAAAAACTCACCTTGATTTTGTAGGAACCTTTGCACTTGAGCATCATCATCAAACACTTGCCAATGCTTGATGTTATCAGGGACAACTGGCCTAGTTAACACTTCAACATTATACTCACAATAAGGTGAAATGGTGCAATCTCCAAATCTTGACCCCAACACTACCAACTTGTCAGCAGCAGCATTCAAACTTCTGTCATGGTGCACAATATTAAAGGAATCAAACATCTCAATTAGATCCCAAACTGCATGTTTATACTGCTTCATCCGCTGATTTTTGTAGCATACAATTTTCTTATTTGTTTGACAACTAGCTCTAAATATCCCTTTGCAATGATGTCCTTGACACCATACTTCCATGCAATTATTAGACCCAACAACAAGGCTTCATACTCAGCAATTTTGTTAGTACATTCAAAATTAAGCTTGAAGGAAAAAACAAATTCTTCCAAGCTAGGAGAAATCAGAATTACACCAAGCACCATTTCCAAATTTGGAGCAAGCTCCATCAAATAGCAAGGTCCAAGGAGAACATACCTGTTCAAGGCACTTTGACTGATCCATTTTGTGTTCTTTTCCATCAGCAAAACCAATAAAATTATCAACATCAACATCAACAAATAATACTTCATAAGAAGCATTGTTTGGGTCCTCAATTAGATGCAACATTTTCTTTTCTCCATAGAGCTTGACAAGGCTTCCCTCAATGGGAATGGTGGCAAAAGACATATCCATTTGGACACTCCCTCCAACACTTGCAGCCCACTTTCTTGACAATAACATACCCCATTTGGTAGGGCAATCAACAATCACAACATCCAATTTTAAATTCCTCCCGGGATAAGATGCAAGCTGCACTACCAAACCCTTCACACAACCAACAACCAGCACTTCTCTTGAGTCCATGGCAGTACATTTTCCATAGGTTGTTGTCACTTTGATATCCAACTCATTCATGACTTCTAGAGGCATGACATTACATGATGCACCAGAATCAAACATACAATTGTGAAGTAGCCTATCCTTTATGATCAAAGTTGTGAAGAATGGATCAACATTCAATTGGGAATAAACCAAGGATGTCCCCAAATATACCTTAGGTGTCTCACCAAGATCATCTACTGCTGGTGGTGTTTTAAGGTCAGCAACGATCTGAGGAGTTTCAATAATATTTGTATTTCTACCTGGAGTAGTCTTCTCTTCTTTCAACCCCAAGTACTCAAATGCTCTCTTCTTATGCTTAGGGATCCTAAGCAACTCAATGATTGAAACACTCACTTTGATTTGGCTCAATACTTTAGCTATGTCATAGAGAACACTCTTCAACAAAACAACATTGGAAGGGAGATAAGAAGATTCATCAAATGGCATGGGACTCTTGGTAGCTTGGGCATGAGGAGGACTATAATTTTTGTTTGGGACAATAGAAATTTTGGCAGGTGCTTCTCTCCTAGAAGATTCTTTGGGAATTCTTGTGAGCAAGGGTGTTTTAGGTTTGGCTTGAGGCCTAACTCCCTTAAAAACTTTGCTTCTAGTGTTATAGTCTTTCTCTTGAGCTACAACAACATTCATCAATAATTGTCTATCTTCCTCTGAAGGAATACCACCATCATACTTCTTAATCATCAAATCTCTTAAATATTCAAAGTCATTGTTAGGAATTTCAAAAGCTTGCACTACATCAACTTCAAGAGTATGAGGGGAAGGAAAAATTGTACCCATTTGATGCAATCCCAAAAGGTTGCAGCTGTCCTTGCACTTATCACTTTAGTAGATGTTGCTCCTCCTTGTGAGCTTGAAGAATAGCCCACCATGCAAATATCATCATCAGTACCATCATCATTATTAGCTTCACCTTCTTGTTGGTCCACTTCACATGGAGGATGGGGTAAAAACACCTATCACACCAATCAATATCAGCAACTTCTTTAACAGCAACAACCCTAGTATTTAGGGATCAAGTAACACTCTTCCTTCACATGCTTGAGGATGTCTATTTGCAGACCCCATGGGTCCTTTTCCTCTATCATCTGCCCTTTGATCACCTCTAGGATGATTGGAAAATATGTCATGGTTTTTTTCTCTTGGATGACCTTGTGAAGTTTGCCCAATTCCTTTCTCATCTCTTGCCAACTTATATGAGATTTCTTTGATAGCCCCTACCAAAGTTTTCACAACCTCCTCTAAATCAGCACCCTTGCTAGCTTGAGGTTTTTCAGGGTTTATCAACTTTACACCATCTCTCTTGAGAGGTTTCCTAATTGCTTTGATATTGTTTTGAAGCTTGTCTTAGATTGGTAGTGTTCTTGTCTCTTAGGTAATAGGTTACCTTTTTATCAAATGCATCTACATATTTTATTAAACAAGACTCATCACAAGGCCTTAGACTAACATGCAACCTTCACAAATTTTTATTAAACCTTGTGTTAAAGTCATGGAATGATTCATTGGGGTTCTTCTTGATATTCTCAAACTTAGACAAGATAAATCTAGGATTAGTCTTATCACCATATTGCAACCTAAATGCATTCTTTATCTAGGTCCAATAATCAATTGAATTATCGGCGAGCCTTGTACCAATCCTAGCATCCTCTTCTAGTGTATGAATGAACAATTTAATATACACATCTTCAAAATCTATCTCAAAATATTCCATCATGTTAACAAAAAGATTGAGATGTTGATCACTAGTTATTGCATTGTTACCTTGGAATTTTGGTAATCTATTTTTGACATCTTGTGGGACAACATTTGGGTAACCATCCATTCCTCTAAAGTCTATAGGACCAAAGGTGTTAACAAAAATGGAGGTATAGGCTGAGCCATATTATTTGGTGGAGGTGATCTTGGAGGTGACACAAGCTGATGAGGAGTGCAAGGTCTTTGGGGCTCAAGAATGTGATTCACAAGACTGGTATTCTCTAAGTGCTGATTTTCTTGGAAAGTTTTATTTGAATTGAAACATAGAGGTGCATATTGGAGAAGGAACTTACCCGGTATAGTAGAAGGACCTTCACTAGCTGAGGCAAACAAGTTTATGAGAGGATTGCTTGAATCAAAATCACTTGAAGAAGAGTGATAATCCTCTACTAAAGGCTGATCTCTCTCACCAATGGATATATCTTTTCCTGATGTCTGACCTTTAACAACTTTCCAAAATCTTCTCCCTTCTAACTCTGAGTTCCTTGAATCTGAAAAAAATTCTTAGCAGAGTCTCTAAGGAAGAGAGATATTCTTCCTTCCAGTTTTGCAAAGATTAGTCACACCAAAGTAAATGACATAAAGGTTAAGACACTAGTACTTATCAAGATTAGAACAACATGGAGTCGCCACTAAGGAATTTCACCCTAGTTGTGCAAATGCACTAAAATACTCTGTCAAATATCTATCAGCACTAAAAATCTTTCCAAAATTTATAGATCATACCTTCATTTTTTTAAATTTATCAATCACAAATGCAAATGAAGTGCAACCGCTATTGGAAACTGATAAAATTTACAGGTAGAACTTATATCTTCACTCAATCCTTAAAAATATGATCAGAAAATGATACTCAGATTTGTAATTGCACATAAATCACAGAAGAAGTATTACCAAGGATCTGAAATACTGAATAATGTCCCCAGAACGATGCCATTTCGGTGTTGTTGACGAGCTAAATAGACATGGACTAGAAAATGAATCAACAAATCAATCTCAGTAGTGCAAATTATTTCCTAGGAATTCAAAACAATTCCCCAACAACAACGCCATTTCGGTGTTGTTGATGACTAAATATACATGTACTCACAAATCAATCTCGAAGTGTAAATTATTTCCCGAGAATTCAAAACAATTCCCCGTAAGCAATGGCACCATTTCGGTGTTGGTACCCGATTTAATCTCCTTCTAACTTCAGCATCATCATGGATTTTACAAGACACTCGGAGGCATGTAAATGATTTATATGTCGTTTTGTGTAGTCGGGGAAGCAATTTATCTGACTTGTTAGCACTCAGGCTTTGAAGAAGTGGGTAGCACCTTGAAAGGATTTTGATCTAATCCTCAATATTTTAGGTTGTGCCTTTCAACCAAGGTAAGAGAACCTATGTTACAGCCTTTGTTTTGTGAAGGAGGTGGAGATATCCTTATACTATGCATATTGTATGGATATGGCCTTGGGAAAACATGATCAATTTTCCATTATTCAAACTCAACAGAGTCATGTCAAGATTAAATGATGGAAATGATTTCAAGACAAGGCCGAGGCTGCTAGAGACATGGTATGATCCTAATTTACTTTGTGCATTTTTGTAGATGGATCAGATTATTTTGTTGACATGTAACACCCTTGACTATTGTTATTTTCCTCCTTTGCATTCAAGTGTTGATATGTGATTTTCCTTATAAGGATATGTTCTTCTGATTATTAGAAATCATGCTTGATATGGATAAGTCTTTTCTGCTCTTAAGATCCTTTGATCAAACTAGTATGACTTCTCTGAATCCATTTTTCACTTCTGGTAGGTGATTTGCAATCTGGTTTAAGAGTTGTAAACTTGTCTTTTTATCCGACTCATCCTTGGATCAATTTCAGTGATCCAAGGAATGTTTTAAAAATGCTCTATTGAGTGAATGGTAAAATTGACATTCCATGAGTTAAGCTACACGCTAGACTAAAATTTTTTGTTGCAAGTTCTTTGACTTCGTGTGAACGCACTTCCATTCAGTAGGTTGTTATGGCTTGGGTCCTTGAAGATCGACCATGACAGGTCATTGTTGATAAAGATGGGAATGCAACTGTTCATAGCACAAGAGAAAGATATCCGGGATCCTATTGAGGATTGACTTATCAATCCTAAGCTAGGTGAAAGTATTTCCTACCTAAGCTATGTTACTTGATATAATTTTGTTTCTAACCTAAACTGGTACTAAAGAGTTAGAAGGGTTGCTAGGTATTAAAACTAGAACCTAACACTACAAGGTTATTTGGTGATCTAACCTAGTTTCTAAAAGCTATTGTATTTTTGATTACTTACCTATGTGGAGTTATCTAACCTAATTGCTAAGGACCTATGTTAGGGGTTAGTGGTTAGTGTTATATCCTAAGGTATAAACTTTAACCTACCTAAGATCTAACCTAAGCCATTAATCTATCCTAAGTTATTGGCATGAAGGGGAACCTAAGGGGTCACATGCACATTGGTGATGGTTCCTAAGGCATTTATGAAGATGATAAGGTTTATTAATTCATATGGACTGCCAACTTTGGCAGGGGTTAGTTGGGTTGGTGGAGGCCTAGGTGGCAGTATCACTAGAAATGGAAACACATGTTATTTTTGATTTGGAACTCGCCAGACTTGGTAGGCGGTGGCAAGGAAGATTGGGTGGGAGATATGGAATTAATGCAATTAATGAACTTAGTTTCACGAGCCTAAACCACTTTGGTAGGCATGCCAACAGATTTTTGTTTGGTTGTTTCATTTTGCATGCTTTCCAATTTTCTTTCTACTTGCACTCTGGTTTTTGAACCAACAGTTTAAACTGCACTGCATGGCTATTTTGGAGGTTTCAAATCTATTTTTGTTTCGTGGAGAGTATATAAGGAATTATGGAAGAAGTATTTTGTTTTTCTGATCTTTCATGGAAAAGAGGGGAAGAAGCGAGCTCGGCTAGAGGTCTTCTTCGATTTTACAGACGACACTATCAGGCATGATAGGCCCTAATTGTTAAAATCTCTTGCTTTCCTCTAAGTGTTTTCATTAAAACAAATTTTCTCTGATGAGTTCTGTGCAATCATGCTTTATCTGGTAAATTAGTTTACGGGTTTGTAAAACTTGTATTTTGGGGTTTTGAAACTGTGTTTTACTTGATTATATTGGAAGCTTGTTTTGCATTGCCTTTTTCACAAGGAACTGTGCATATGTGAACAAAACCTGGTAACTCTGTTTGGCTTCTTCAGTGGTTTGAAATTGTTGTTGGTTTCAAATTCTTTTGCGGCCTTTAATCGTTACAGAGATCTGTCTATATTTGTTGAGTTTAGTGTTGCAAACTTGTTGTGTTTCATATACCCGAGCTGGTAAGCAACTCTAGTTCTTATGGAAACTCACAAACTGGTTTGAGCTATTTGGTTGGAAACTTGTTTCGGTGGATGGAACCGTTGTAGAGATTATTAGCTCCATGGTGTTAACATGTTATTTCATAGTTATATTAACTGGGAATTAAACCATATATGGCTTGTTGTTTTTGTATCACCTTGTGGAAACTTTGACTGTAGCAAAGTTTGCATGCACTGGAAAAACCATATATAGTTTGGTTTCTGTATTTCTCCTTGCAAAAACATGGACTATTATTGAAACTTGCATGCACAGGAAAAACCATATATGGTTTAGTTTTGCATTTCATCCTACGAAAACTTGATTGATTTTGGAACAGTATTGAATTTGGAACTTGTGTTTGTTATTTTGGGTAAACTAGACTGTAACTCAAGTCTCTTTGGCATGGTGCTTGTGAAATCTTGTTCTTATGACCACATTAATGGTTTTTGGAGATTCTTTATGAACCTAACTTGTGAGTCATCTAGTCTAAGCTCTGTCAAGCATCTTACATCCCGTTTGAGTTTGGAAATAGGGTTGAAAGGATGTTAATGGAGAATGGAAGCATTTCTTCTTACTTTGAACTGTATGTAAACAGTTTCATTGCACTCGGTCTAGTCTTACGGTGCTGGTGTATTATGTAATTGTGTTTGTGATATTGAGATGCATCACTGTACAAACCGTTTAATACTTGGTGTTCTTAATTGAAATAGAAACTTGAACATTGTGTTGGTTCAAGTATTATAGTCTTTTGATTATTTAATAAACTATTGAGGGAACATGTTGTTACCCTAACTTGGTTACATGTATTTGAATGGTCTTGATCCTTCAATGACATTTATGCTTTGCATTACGCTCAGAATTGTAAATGAGTCCTGGACTATACGTATTATTTTTTTATGTTTGATCTTGTCTTTTTTTGGAAACCCAATTTATAGTTCTTGTAGTGATGCGTTGGCATACCGTTGAGATGGTTCTACTTTGCTCGAACTATTGGGAAGTCTTGAGTGTTAGCAACTACTCAGATTCTTACCTCTTGTTGGGTCTAATAAATGTATGTTATGTCTTGGAAGATTGATTGTGATCTAAACTTGATTACGATTGTGTTTGAACTTCACTTTGTTTTCTCTCAGAGTTTAAAAAGGGAAAGTTAATGGTAAGGTTTAATGGAACTTCACTGTTGATTGTATAGGGTTCTAAGAATGAGCAATGTTAACATGATTTCTTCTTATCTTGAGGTTGTTCTAGTCCAATGGCGTAATGTTTAGTCCTTAAATAAATACTCTGTGAACCTTTACCGACCGTGAACCATGTCTCGAGTTTCATTTTTGCATTGTTCCTAGGGGTAAGTAGAATTCATGCATTATAATGGGATGGTTTAGAAAGGAAGATAGTTTTTAGTACTCTCTTTCTTGAAATGGTCATTGTTCTCTTTCCTTAGAACTCTTGAATGAACTTAAACTGTATGAATGTGAGAAGGTAAAACTATTTTATTAAGTTGAAAGAAATGATTAGGGTTTGGGATCATATTCTGGTAAGACTCCTTCCATAATGCAGTTGGGTTAAGTTCTTTGATTGGAACCTCCTGATTTTTATTCTTATTGGAAAAGGAAATCAGTGTTTATTAGTCTTGTATACTTGTCATTTGACTGAAATGAAGTGGAATGAAATTGAAGTTAGGTTGGCAAAAGAAATTGTAGCTTGTTGTTGATGTTAACCCATCACTTCTTCTTGGATTTCTTTCTTTTGGATATGTTTTGATGAATACCTTAAATTGTTAAATTTTAAAGTAGAGTTACTTTAAAGGAACAGTTTAAATCATGATATACACTTGTTTCGCCTTGTTGATGATTAAGTACTTTGGCATATGGAATGTTTTCTCTTCTTTTATTGAAAGTTAGATGAAACATCCAAGAGGGAATATGTTGTAAACACTTATGTATCTTATGGTAAAGATATGTGTTGTATCATATTTGGTAGAATTGGAAACAATGATATGTTATGTTTTGTTGTTTGGTAAAGATAATTGATGGGATCAATTATACTTTAATTTATAGGACAGGTATTATAGATCATATTCTGTTCTTCTTTTTGTTAAACCATTTTAGTATTGCTCTTCTTTTTATTGATATTACTTATGTTTAGGGAGTATGAATTACTTGTTGGTCATTAAAGCAAGGTTGTTTTATTGGAACAATTAGTGGAATACACTTCATTTTTAAGGATTAGTGCTTACCATGCTCATGCCTTCATCATTGAACCGACCCGTGTTACCATTTTTTTGCGGATGGATTTCGTAAGTGATAAAAGAAGGTAAAAACTTTTATAATGCATTAGCTAATCTAAGTTTATTCTTGTGAAGAATTTTGATATGTTCTTAAGTTGTATAGAAAAAGAAAAGTTATTTTATTTTGAACGAAGGTTGTTGTTATGTAGTATGTCTAAAATGCATAAGTTGTAAATGTATAAGTTTTGAAAAGGAAATGTAGAATGAGAATTTACTTGCATGGATTATGTAAATTATCTTGTACTTTTGCATAAGAAATGGAATCCTATTCTGTTGATGTTCTTCATGTTATTTATATGTTTCAATGAATGTTCTTAGATAAGTAGTGAAAAGGGAATTAGAGTATTATCCCTAAACGTGAAGCAACTAAATAAGTTGTAGATAATCAATGTTCTTATCTAAACAATTCATATTATTAAAGTAACGTGTGATGAACTTACAATGAACTTTATAGAATTTATAAAAGATAAAAAGGGTGTGTGAACCCTAAGAACTTAACTACGAAGAGGAAGTCTCTTCCTCTCCTATTAAAAAGTAAGCAAGAGGGTAGATATGAATACAATCATTAGACTTCATTTAATAAAGTCTACTAAGTTACAACCTCGGTGGTTGTTACACTTTCCTGAATAGTTAAGTTATATATAATGGAACTTAAGAGGTTGTTTTCCTTTCTTCATGGTAGTTTCTAGATAAACCAAAGTTAACGAACATCGAAAGAAATCTTAATTTAAGGAAGTTCTGCAAGGGTTAATGGAACCTAATTTGGAAAAGAACTTAGGGAGAGTTGGATTAGAGTCTGGGCAGGGTTGCTGAAATCTGCCTTTAGGAATCCAAATTAATTTAACTTTAATAATCTCCTAAGGGTATGTATATCTCGACGAGGCTGTTCTATAGGATGTTGGCACATGCTGACTGTAGGGTTGTACCTTTGAGAAGATTAGGATCTTCTCGAGGATACAACACTTGTAGTTGACATGTGGCAACACCCTTCTGCATTGATCATCTAGATCTACACACTTTTGGACTTGAACTTAGTTTCTCTCTAGGACTGGGTAGTAGCGTAGTTGCGATATGAAGTAGCCCTCTAGGACTTAGGGTATCTTGGCACACGGGGTTGACCTAGGTTGACCCAGTATGCCAATCTATCCTAAGTCTTTGGGAGCTCCTTCCTATCATAACCTACGATGTTAACCAGAACTAGGGATAAACCTTGGGCAAGAGGACTGACGGAAGTTAGTAAAGGACATTCTAGATAACAATAGAGTGGGGGTGAAGGACGTATTCCAGTTAATTAGTATGCCATCAAGGAATAAGTAATACAAACAGTATGTTAGAAATATTTGGCCAAAGTATCGCAAGCTACTGGTTGCATTGTCCTATGTCACCTGGTCTAAGGTTTGTGATGCAGATGAATATTGGTAACAACTATTTAGTTAGGTTCCTTAGATAGATCACTCAATACCTAGAATAGGGTAAGAGAACCAAGTATACATAGTATACAGAAAAGTATTCAATACTTATTGTTAAACATGAATAGGTTGGTAGTTTACCAAGTCATTACAGTTTCATATGGTTATCTATTATAACAATGGTCTTTTTTTTTGGAATGTGTGTTCTAAATTACGTATTTAGAATAGGGAACATTACTTGAAAAAAAAAATCTCGTGTTTCTGAAGTTTTAAAATGGGAATGTTACATGACACACAATGCAATGAAGGGATGGTATGTGGCAAAATAAAAGAAGATTAGTTATTCGGAATGAAATTTTTGGTGGGAGATTTTAGACAAGACTAACCAAAATTTGCAGATTCTTTGAGGACCTTTGCAATGAAATTTTTAACACCTAAACAACAGAATGCTTCAAAGGGGTTAAGGTACTCCTTCAACCAGGATATGTGGACCAAATGGAGGCCCAGATCTACACTCTTCCACACAATATTTGAAAACCTTCCACAAAATCTTGAAGCAGATGAACCAACAAAGTATCCTCAAAACTTTATTTTATCATGACCTAAGGTGCACCCAAAGGTTTGCAAACAATCTCATAATTCAAGGAAGGTAAAGTGATTTTAAATCTATTTATCTCTTTATCAGAAGAAATCTCTTCTAAATGTGAGACTATAGATGCCGCTAAACTATCAACAAGAAATGAGACCATGTATGATCAAGATAAATTTTAAACACAAGACTGAAACAGGAGCAAGAAACACAAATTGAAAACATTCTGAAACATAAGTGCATGCAAATTTTGCCAAGAGATAACACAAAATAACCCGTAATGACCAAATTTATCAATACGGGAATGTCATAAGAACAATCTTAGAGCTTTTTGATGGCTTTACAACTGAAACCAACTCAACATGATACAAATTTGATGCAAAAAGGAATTAGAAATGGTTCTCAGGTGGTTTCTCAGAGAATGGGCTTCTTCCCAGATTTTCCCTTGAAATCCTAAGTTTCTCCGACCTTTTGCATGTCTCAAAACATGCATTGTATAACTTTCAATTATATTTGATCCTTCTTTCCCGAGAAAATAATATGCCCAAAGATCAAGTTTGTTACAAAATTTCAACATGATTCACAAATAGGGACATTTAACACATTTATAACCAAAGTTGCGGTGTTTTAAAAATGGCGAATCATTAGGAATCCTTCAACATTATCCATTATGGAGGCATGTTTTTCATTCTCCAAGCATGCATACCCCTTTCATTTCATCCTTATCATTCCAAAATTTGATTCTGCAACTTTATAATTTGATATTTCACATTTTGCACAGGCCTGAGTAAAAATTTATTTCAAAAACACCTCAAATCTGCAAATTAATCCCTAAAACCACTTGCATTGATCTTTAGGGCATAAAGGGCAGAAATTCACCAAAAATTTGATGAAAAATGATGCAAAATTCACATTTCCACACTTCCTAGAAAAAAATGGTGGCCAAAAATGAAAATGTACAGTTACCCTTGATTTGCTCTTTCTCCTTTAATCTGGGCCCTCCACGTGTCAAAATATGATTGGGAATGAATTCGGGCTCACTTTTTGACCTTCTAACATTTTTGGAAAAATGGAAAAATTTGAATTTTATCTCTGCCCCTCCACCTTTGAAATTTGGTGATGACATGTGACATATGGTGGGTCCCATTCAAATCGCAGCTCCATTCTCCGCATTTTGATGTTTTTTTGGAATTTGGAAAAAATTCACTTTTTTCCCCATGAGCCCGCACCTCCACCTTTGCCCTTGACACGTGTCAACCTCTCTATCGCTAAGGATTTTTGAGCTTATTTCATGTTTTAACCTCTTTTTTCACCGAGGAAAAATTTTCATTTCTCCCCACGGGCCCGCACCTCTGATTTCTTCCCTCCACATGTCTCCTTCTAATTAGTCACGAGCCACGCCTCAAATTTCCACTTTAACTCATTTTTACAAAAAGGGAAAAATTCCCCCTTTCCTCTACTAGGCTCGTCGACCCGCTTTTCCTACCACATGTCTTCCTATGGTTTGTTTGGCGAGACTCGTGCTTTAAACTTCCATTTTAACTCCTTTTGCAAAAAGGGACAAATTCCCTTTTGCCTCCGCCAGCCCGCCGACCCACTCTCTCCTCTACACCTGCCACGTGTCCACCCCTTGCCCCATTGTGGACCCACGGCCCTTTCTTCAACTTTTCTCCCTTTTTTACCAAAAAGGCAAAAATGCCTCAGTCTTCCGCCAGTCCACGCTCCCTTCTGACCCTGTCCTGCCACGTGTCCACACCTAATTGGCTTTAGTGGATGCATGGGCCTTTCCTTACCTTTTTCCCCTCTTTCCCAAAAGGCAAAAAACTTCCAAGTCCCCCACCATCCTTCCATTCTGCCTTTGCATTAGAGCATGACACATGTCCCTCCTTTGGGACCTGTGGGGTTACGGGAAACATTTGCAGAAATTTTCCAAAAGCAAAAAAATGTTAAGATTTTATAGAAACCTGTCGATCCTTGTCCAACTAGAAGTGGCCACGTAGGAGACATCACTTGAGCTTAATTTTGATGGTCAAATGACACCCGTCATTTATCAAAAAACACGAAATTGCTAAGGATGCCCAAATTCGATTTTTTTCTTCGTGGGTGAAGGAGTTTTTAGTCAAAAACATATTGAAGTGATTTTAAACAATTTTTGACCATGGAAAAGGATTTTTAGGGCAAATAAGCAAAAAATGAGCAAATTTGAGCTCCAAAGGTTGGGAAAGATGGAAAAAAATGACAAAGGCCCGTGGATTTGGAAATTTAGGGCATAAAAGCAGCTCGCATGTATTTTTCTTTCAAAATGGGGAAAAATAATAAGTTTATGAGCTTTTGAAAGCATTCAATCTAGAGAACAAAGTTTCCAGGACCACAAAGATCGAAGAAAAATGTTTCTTGAGCATGTAGAACAAAGGGGATAGAAGGAAAATAACGGAGGATTAAAATGGACACCAATACTACACATGTTAATGATGATATCTCTTCCATTAAGATTGTTGAATGTGAATCTACACCTCTTCTTTCTTCTACTTTTGAAGTTATTTCCAATGATGGCCATGTTGACACCAATCCTACTCATGATCCTACATCTATAGAGCTTCCACATCCATCTCCTCCTCTCACACCTCTATCCCCTCATTCCACATCCACTCCACCTTCTCAGGTTCCCATGATCACTCACAATGGAAAGATTTAACCCCTCAATATGCCTCTCACCTTCTCAACCATCCCTTCATAAGATATCCTCTCTCTCATGCATGTTGTTGGAAATTTGCAAACCCAATTTCATACCCTTACCCTCAAAATTAGAGCTTATTATGCCTCCATTGACAATAATTCCCTTCCTAGAAATCCCATTCCTAAGAAGATTCACAATTCTACTTTCCCCAAGGGTTTCATCATGCCTACTTTCTCATGTTTCGATGGCATAGACAATCCCTATTGCATCTAAAGTATTACCAATTAGCCATGGATTCTTATTCTAATGATCGATTGTTACTCAAAGCCTTTTGTAATAGCCTTGTTGATCATGCTCTCTAATGGTATACTCATTTACCTAATGGATATATTAGTACTTATTATGATATAGAGGATGTTTTTCTTAGATGTTTTATTTCTAACAATGGTCCTAAAGTTATATATGAATGATTTCCTTCTTTTCATCAAGGAAAGAAAGAACCAATCTTAGTTAATATTTTATGATTTAATTTTTGCATGCATCAGGTTATTGTTTTAGTCTATTGATCTAGAAATGTAAAAAAACAAATCGTGGCTTAATTCCCCCATTAAAAGAAAATCTATTATATGATACATGTGATTCATTTACTCTTTTGTGTTATAAGGTTATTGATTTAGAGAAGGACTTAATTGTGGATCATGTTATAACCCCCTTCTACTTCTTCTCCCCCTTACCTACTAAGTCTTCTCCTCTCCCACCTATTGACCCTCCTCCATGGTCACCATCTCCTCCTCTACACAAGAATCTTCCTTCCCCACCACCATGTCAGCATTCACCTAAGTCCTCACCACCTCCCACCTGTGAACCATTGCACTTTGCACATATTGTTAAACCACACAATGTCTTGCATACCTTAATTGATAAACAACTAATATGTTTACCATCCAGCCAACATCATCCCCCTCATCAGTTGCACTACCATCATGACCTCTCTTCTATAATTTTCACCACATCAATGGCCACTATGACAATGATTTCTATGCTCTCCATGACCAAATACAAAAATTAGAAGATAAAGGTGTCATTTTTTTCCTCTCCCGCTCGACGAGTGCTCTCTCTCCTATTCCACATAAGTGAGACTCTACCACCATTAGCTTGTCTCATTCACCTCCTCCTATGTTAATTATCTGTCCACCTCCTAAGGTTATCATTCATTCACCTCCTCCAGTTGCCCTAAAAAACTATGCATGTGGCTTCCACTATATCCATTGACTCAAATAGATGGGCATGCTCACCCACAATTATGTCCACCTACTCTAGCATCCCTCCTCCCATGAGCACATCCAGGGGTATGTTTCATGTCAATGTGCATATGGAGGTATGATACACTAGAATTTGTAAGATAACACCCTAGTCATGTAGGCACATCACTCGGCCTAGATCCGAATGCTAACCCGAAGTACGCAAGGTACCAGGTCCCCCTTTAGGGTTGTTGTAACAGGATGTTAACATGATGAAGATAGAAACATATAGATTCATAACTAATCCATCATTCTACAGTGCATGCTACCCACAGATCTATGAAAGAACAAGCTTAAATAGTGATCATCATTGAATTAATAACATGCACTACTCAATTACACAAAATGATACTTAGGTTCAAATGATATCTTCCATCTATTAATAAATATAGAATCTCCTTACAGTACTATCAATTTATATCAAAGCACGTATGGATCTGATACACACATACACCACTCTCTGTGATCTCTCTATCATCCTATATCCATCTACTATGCACCTAACATCATATATATAGGGTGGGGACTTGCCCTTCACCACTTAACTATTCCAGAAATAGGTCGCATGTTATTGATAGCCACGCCATGTTTACAATTATAGCCACACATGCAAGTGCGCTATCTATAGTTCTCTTGCAGTTAACTAAAGTGTCAATTCTATTCTTAGCTTGTCTCCATGCATAGATGCTTTAAACCACTTCTCCAAATATAGATAATGCATGGCGTGTGTGTCTCTACTTTGTTGGTGTGTTCTCGCACGCCATCTTCTAAAAATAGATCTTCATGCTCAAAATCGGCTAAGTCCCAAAATATGAACTTGTCTTCCATGTGCGGGTCCTTCTTGTTCTTTTGTGCCTTTGATCTTGGCCTTCTATCCCACGCGGACTCCTTGTGTGATCTTTTCCAAGTATTCTTTGATCAACATTACCCCACACTAATCTCATTGTCGTCCCGACAATGGGTATCTCCAAAAATTTGAAGTAAAGAATATCAATGAAAGAATAAGAATGAAGAATGTGGACCAATAAAGAATTTATATGAGGTTATTTAAGAAACCTCCTCTGTATCAGTTGGTAGCATCAGCTCTAGGTACTCCTCTTTTATTGTGGCCTCCAAAACTTGTCATTCAGTGAGTGCCCATGCTTCGCTTTCTCTGGGATGTCCATAGCAATGGATTCCAACTCATCCCGTGTAATTTCTCCTTTCTCATTTTGTAGAACCAACACAACACTAGACATAGATGTCATCCTCCCTTCCAAAAGGTCCATCTTCTGTGTAATCAGCTTTCCAAGCTCTTCCAACCTAGTCTTATGTGGCTCTTGTGTTGCTACCAGGGCCTCGTGCTTTTGTTTAACTATTGACAATCTTTCTACGTGGCCCAATGTCTCATCTTTCATGGCCTTCTAGACCTCATTGTTCTCTTCCAAGGTCTTAATGTTGATGAGCACCTTTGGAGCTGTGCATATATTTAAAGCTTGATCCGCTTTCTTTAATACTTCTTGTAATGCCTGCAACAACCCTTCATAAGATGCAATTTTTCTCATCACAGATGCCTTCTCCCATTCAGCATCTTGTTTTGATATTTCTAGCACTTGCACATGTAGAGTTTCATCTTCAAGCACCAAGTCCACCAACTTTCCCACATAGTGTATTGCTGAAGGAAATGTCTGTGGTACCTTGGATTCCAAGTGTGGTCTTGCTTTGATTACAGTGTCCCCAATCTCCTCTCGCAATGCTTATGAACACTTCATTCTTCTTCTACACAAAGTCCCTTTCCTGAGTTATGCACGCTATCTTAGCATCCTTTGTCTTCAACTCTTCACGTAGTGCTTTGATTGTGGCAGATTTTTCCATGTTTCTTCTAGCCACCTCCACAGAAACTTTCACTAGTGCATTGTTAACCTACTCATCTAACATGATAGTAGGATTTATTGTCATGTGTCTAGCCTAAGGTGCCTTCTTCAAATGCCTCAAAACAGATGACTCTTCTGGACACATCAAATTCAGGCTCATCCATGTGGGTGTTCATTGACCATGATAGTTACTTTCATGTGCGCACGGTCGTCATATCCTCGTCCATCAACTCCCAGCCAAATAGATCCTTCTGCACTATTGTGCTCTAGAAGTGGGCACGATAATCTTTCCTGTGTCCTCTGCATACCCCATGGCTAGTGGAATGTGCTCCCCACTTGTCCTCCTAGACCTTTGCTGCTTAGGAACTCTAGCCTCCAAATTTGGGACTTGTGTCTCCATGTCCTGAGTATCTTCTGCAGCTGTTTCCTCTGGTCTTTCCTCTTCTTCTTCTTCTTCCTTTGATGCCTCACCCTTTTCTTCTATGTGCTCTAGAAGTGTAGGAGATGTAGGTGTGCTCTCCTCATACTCTTCCACCTCCTCATTCAACTTCAGCTTCCTCCTTCTTTATGTGGTCACTTCCTTTTGTGGGGAGATTCGGGGTGATTTGTGCACAATGGTTGGGGTAACACCTTGGGTCCTTATTCTCCTGAATACTCTTTTAAACATGTGCTCCCCTTAGACTGCATTCAAGTCCTCTTCACCCCCTCTTGTGGCTGAGGTGGTGTAACAGCGCACTCGGCCTTCTCTCACTTGTAGGATGTCTCCTACCCCTATGCTCCAAACCACCACTATCTTTGCGCTCCTCCTCCTCATCCTGCACTTTGATTTTCTCTGTGGGCTTAGGTGTTGGGATATTCTCCATTGTATGCTTCCCTTTGGGTGGTGTTGGAAGTGCGAACTCACCTTCCACATATTTTTTGTTCTCCATCTTTGGCTTCAACTGGAGATACACCAATGCTGCCCCCAAATCTACTACAGCCAAACTTATTGGCTTGATATTCAACACCTCAGAAATGATCTTCTCTGTATAAGCACTTCGCTAGGATATACATACTTCTTCCTCAATGTATGGTAGTCACAGTCTACCTTATCTACATTGAAGATTAGTCTGTGCGTGTCAGTAAATCTATGAACAAATTCCTGAAAATACCTTGCAGTGAATGCGTAGGGTAACTTGCACCAAGGGCTCTAGACTCCATCCTTCATTAGAAAATGTGTGATGCAGAAATGTTGGTATACAAAAACTGAACTTGTTTTCCTTCCACTGCTGGTAGGTCCTTTAGAATGTTCCATTCTTCCCCAAATTTTGCATGGAGCCTGTCATACCACTTCTCTGCCCTTTGCTTTACTTCATCTGTCATGGCCCCCTTGCATAGGTATTTGTTGAATCTTTCAGCTAGGGATTTTTTCTCCATGGGGTATTCCCATATTTTCTCCTTTGGTCCATCTGGTACCCCAATCTCCATGAACACTAGTGATAGTAGAACAGCCCCAAAGTTGATCTTCCCTCCTGCATGCTTCTTCGACTATTTTCTCTGTAATATAGCCTGCTATGTTATAGATCGTCCCTTCCGACATTTTTCGTGCCACATGCAACCACATAGTGTTTACCTATGACCACTGCTCCTGATCATTCAACTTGGTAACCAGGTGTGTTACAGCTTGTACAACTGGATAGTTCTTAAATTTTTCTATGTCCATTATGCGTAGACCCTTTAGGTATCCCAACTCCTATTTGGTATTTAAAATCATGGCTTTATCTGCAAGGTCACTTTTTATATCTTCTCTTGTGGCCTTCAGACTTGTCACTGATGAGACAAGTGTAGATGAAATTCTAACTCTGTGTCTTGCAAAGTAGAAGAAGTCTTTGTGTACCCTACTCATGAGCCACTAGTACAAGGGCTCATACTTCCCGAAATATGGCAGCTCATATAACTAATATACCCCAATTCTCTTCAAAAAAAATTCACCTACATCGTCATATACTGGCATGTCATCTGTTGTGTGTTTGTTTTTTCTAGAAGTGAGAAAGGAATCGAGCTCCTTTTTTTTCTCTGAGGTCCTGTGATTATATTCACTTAGTTTTCTTTTTCTAATGGGTGAATCCTACTCTTGTCTGACAATGACTCCTTCTAGGTATCAGCATCTCCGCAAAATGACTTTCGGTGCCATCTCTTCTTCCTCAAAACCACCTTCTTATTTTCTTTTGCTACTACTATAAATGCCTTCTTTGGTGTCATTTCTACCTTGCAAATGTCTCCTCTTCAACCCTGTAACTCCGCAAATCAAACCCTAGCTCGATTTAATTATGACCTAAATGGAAACTTCATAACCTTATTCTTTTCTATCTTTTTTCTTTGCTCAAACCCTTCACCACCGAGGATGCAACCTTCTTATAGCACACATCTGGTTGTCACTTGGTTTCACACCCTTTGCACCTTAACTCAATCACTCGGATCTTCTCGCAAATACTCTTAGTTGTAATGGTAAAAATGAATCCACATCCCTTCCTTATATAAATTTTTCAAATTTGATGCATTTATTGCTCCTCACCTACCAAATATCCCTTCATTTATTGACCATATCCATTCGCTCCACGTAGTACATCTTCATGCCCAGCTATAACCTTCTAGTGCACCTTCCTACCCTCTGATTATAGACTTCTCTTCAGCATGTGCTCTTGCACCTGATTACCTCATCACTACACCTTCTCCTGGTAGCTAACATGGCCTCCACTTACCTCGCATTATACTATTCTTTCATTCATCTCCATCCTTGGTCACTTTTGAGAAGAAATCTTCTTTTGACTTAAAGTACACCCATAGCAGCTTATTCCTTTCACCTTTTAATTCCCACAGTCATTTTCTGTCTTTCTCTTGGATCACTACAACCAGCCCACACTAAAAGTATGTGCAGTCCTCTACACATAAACATTCTTCATATAGTAATTAGCTTCAAGTGCACAAGTGTGCTTATTACACAAACAACTAAATGGACAAAACATAACGACAATGAAGGAAATACATTAAGCGAATACTGAATTGAAAACCTAAACTAAATGGCAACACTGCCTTATTACAAACACCAAGAAGACTTATTTATAGTAGGGCTTCAGCCTACTCCCGTTAAAGTAATAGCCGGTAGCCATGATCCATCAAGTGCTTCTAACGCATGCACTCCGATTCAAGTATAGAAGTGATAACATACGACCCCAACCAATGTACTTTGAGCTTTCTGGATGGCGTAAGAACATTGAGTCATACAAAAGTACCATTTGTCTAATCTGAAACTTCTTATCCCTTATGTTTCGTCATGCCATGCCTTCTCTCTGCATTTTCCTCGCTTCGACTCCATCGTGCTATGGCTCATCGCTCATCCATTCGAATCATCTTTTCAAAATGTTCTTCTAAAGCATGTTCATCAGCTAGACCTCCAACGCGCGTAATGTGCAAAGAAGGTAACATAAATTCTATAGGAAGAATAGCTTCCACACCAAACACCAACTAAAATAGTGTGGCCTTGTTCAATCTCTTGTAAGTTTTTCTATATGCCCAAAGCACGGTGACACATTGTCATCAAAATCCTTTCTGCCAACATCACATATTTTTATCATCCCAAAGCCTCAACAATTCCATTTTCCTGAGGATGGTAAGGTGTAGTTTTATGGTGTGCAACCATAAACTCATCTAATAAGATCCTAATTGTCTCATTCAAAAAGTGTGTACCTCTATCACTTGTCAAGCTTAAAGGACATCCATATCATGTAAGAACATTCTCCCATAGAAATCTAGCTGATGTAGCTATTGTACAGTCTTTCATAGGTGTTGCTTCTACCCACCGTGTAAGATAATCTATGTAAGTAATGATATAGCATGATCCAGTCCTACACGCGGCTAGCGAAATAGGTCCTACAAAATCAATTTCCCATTTCTCAAATGGTTCAAGACTTGTAATTGGTCTCAAAGGCATCTCGTCTCTTTACCCTAGTTTTCCCAAGCACCGACAATGATCACACACCTTACAATAATCTTTACAAAGTGTTTATATAGTGTATGTACGTACCCAAAATCAGTAAGGTACTTATCGCCAAACAAAGCAGTGTAACAAGCTCCCAATGACGATATAGGTCTCTTCACAAGGTGTTCGGGATCCTAAAAGCCCTTGGAGTATGCGTTAACATCCCGCATGCCCCGCTTAGCCCCCGTGCCCTTTGTTTTCCCCTTTTTCCCTCTTTCCTTGGCCTTTTGATCTTCGATGATGAAACCGCCGCCTGTGCAGGCTCGTGGCTTGTGACGCCACCTACCCGTGATCGGCGGTGGCGGCGGCGGTCCCGCACGCATTTTCCGTAGAAGTGTTTTGATGCGACTCACGTAAAATATCAACGTTTCACCAGCTTTCCTTGCCGACTTGGGCATGCATTTATGTTTTTGGTCCCCTGGAATAGTGTTTGGCCATTGTTTATGGTTTTTAGAGTTCAGTTTGGTTTTGATCTTTGGGTGAATGAAAGCTATAAATAAATGGTTTGTGCACAAACAAATGGCCTGAAGTTTGTCTCTGAATTTCTCTTTGCATTAGATTTAGCTATAATTTTTCTTAGAGTACTTGCTTTAGTTCATTTGCATGCTTGGTTAGCCTTATTCAGCTGTTGGTAAGCCACATATCCAGCTTGTGCAAGCAGTGTTGTTGTTTTATCCAACCAGGCCTGATCTTTTGCTCTCATCCTCTCATTTTCCATAGTTTAGTCTTTTGTTCTCTTTAGAGCCATAGCTTTAATCCTTTGCATGCTTATTTAGTATTGTCCAGCTTGTTGGTAAGCCACATATCTAGCTTGTGCAAACAGTGTTGTTGTTTTACCCATTCCATTGAAGTAGAATAGCTTAGGAAGCCATTAAAGTTGCAGGTTTTGCTCTTCAAATAGGGTAGATTCAAGGTTCTGGTCGCTTTATGTTGCGTGACTCGCAGTAAAATCCCGCTAGGAATTGCATAAGCCAAGCTCTGTACTCTTGCGCTATCCCTCTCCTACTCACATTTTCAGTCTGCATTCTGAGCCATCCTTGTCCCAATATCTATTTCATCGATGCTGGCATTACACGCTTTTCTGGATCCACGTGAACATGAAAGAACGAGGAGATCATACTGAGGGGACAAGATCACATACACCATCAGATTCGCCACTGTTCTGCGGAATCCAGGTTCTAGCTTTCAAAGTTCTAGTTAGAATCATATCAAATAAGGTAGTTAATTGTTTCATTTCAGTAATTTCTATTCTCGATATTGCCAGGGAAGCTGTGAGGATTGATAGTTTCTGAGAAACTATGATTCATTCCTCACTTCTGAGGTAGGATCGAGAATCTTGCAGATAGATGAGCTATTTCTTTTGTTTAGGATAAATCTACAAATTGCACAGGACAAATAACTACACTCGGTTATTTTGTTTGTTTTAAATTGTTATTCAGTTGTTATTTCTAGATATACCTAAAATAGCTACTTTTCTTCTCATAAAGTTAAAATACAAAAATAGAAGTTACATATGTTTTAGTTTTACTCCATGTAGTTAGAATTTGCTTTATTACAGTTAGATTTACATTTTATTTTGTATGACAATCACGGGACCTCAGGAGCCTAGGGAATACATATTTGAGCCAATCGTGCCTCAACCAAACCTCATCACAATATAGTTGACATAGACCAAAATCTCAAAATACAAGTCTTCCAAACAACAACAGATTTACAACTGATCAGTTCTCAGTTGAGAGGGTTAAATATAGAAGATGACCAAGCACACACGTTTTGGTCAAATCAACCAAACTACAGATTACCCTAGGCAAACATTCGCATGACTAGTAGAAGGGTTCGAAGAGAAAAACCTTTGGTTGTGATCCTTTGGTCCCACGGCCGGGTAGCAGGAGACACTCTCACAGACATAGATACTAGTTTAAGGATCCAGGTTGCACGAACACTGTGAGATATTCGAGAAAATCACGCAGTTGTTGGTCCTAAACATAGAAGCTGAGAAAGCATATGATTACTTGGATACTAGGAATCAAGACTTGATTTCGTATATGACCATAACGAACCGCAATGAACAACCAAGAGTCTACGGTTGTGACCCACAAGTCCCACAGCCTAACGAATCCATAAGTCAATCAGATATAAACACTGGCCTACGCACACTAGTATTCCAATCCACTCCACTTCCACCCATCATCATCGAACAATTGTCCTTACTAGATATAGCGGCTAACGAAGCTAGAGAATTCTGGACTAGGCCAGAGAATCGTCCATAGAGTCAATTGTTTCCACCATCCACCATATGACCTTATCTGGAGACATACACGAAACTATCCCAGGTCATTTCCCACGTATTCCACAACCCATAGATCGAATCATGCCAGAGCTCGATATTGATTGGAGCCTTCGAGTAGTCATCCTTGCCGATCGATCTATCACACCAGTCCAGTTAGAAGGGCCTTCTTTGCCTTAGATTCACAAATTCCACTAGTGCGTGTCGAAGACATTAGATTGCCTAACTAGTCTGTCTACATCCCATGAATATTCCATTCCCACCGGCTGTCTCGGCACGACCTCGGGAGGTCGGGTACGCGGAAGAGTTACCTGTAGATTCCCACGCTCACTTGTCACTTTTCCGGCGTACAAAATTGGTGAACCCGACGTGAAGCAAACAAAATTAGTGAAGCTGACGTAAACTTCCTACTTTCTCATTCGGAGTCATAGTATCACGTGTTCTTTCACAAATCACCTTCGTTCCTTCCCATTATTCTGCGGGTATTCATATACCCCCCGAATATGTCGGGATTCGATGAATATGGCAGACCCCTCTTGGGTCTTGAGGCATACTACGCCCAACTGAATAGACAATCATCACCCTCACTCTCAGTATGGGGCGACAACTATTCAACTAATCAGTTGTCAACACAAACCCCAAGAAATAGATATAACTCATCTTTTCAAACGGGGAGTTAGATCAACCTCCTCGAATGCAACAAATAGAGCCTTGGGCTCGAACAATATGACGTTTACCGGAGAATCTGGTTCGTCTCCTCAGATGCTACTTAGACCACAAATTAGTAGACAATCAGACCCATATCTGGTCTTAGATGATGAACGGTCAATACGTTATCCTAGGAGTGAACAACATTCTCGGGGTATGTACCCACCTATAGGAGGTTTACAAATACAACCCGAGGTCTCTTTTCAAGAAAATACCTCTATGCCACTGCATATAGGAAATACTCTCGGAGAAACTTGGCAAGATAGCGATCAGTTCATGACAGGATATCACATGCCTATACAACACCAGGGTATACAACAAACACCGCTCAGGCAAAGCACCATGACTTCACCAAATGAAGTCATTTCAACATTAGTAGAAAAAGTGAGAGGGTTAGAACTTGCTCAAGCAAGTCAAAATTCTCAATTCATGCAAGCAGGAAGTTCCAATCCTCCATACCACCCTAGCCAAGTAGATCTCCTCACAGGAGTAGGCACGTTAGGCATGCCTCCTCAGTATCCACAACAAATGCCAACAAGGCCCATCATCTCTAACACTATTCCTCCCGGTCTAGTATCAAACAATCCATTACTAGACAATATCCCGTCATACTTAAACATGTACTCCAAATCACCACAAGGAGATATGTTCTCCTCTCCCGGCCCTTTTGCTCAAACACAGGGACTTCCCTATGCCCCTGCCAATGCATACGCTTGCGCCATATCAACAACCCATCCCACCACCACTCCCTCAGCAACCACCATCAATGGTTGAAACATATGCGATAGGGACTTACTCAGAATATTTAAAAGAGCCCTTAGATTTCACCATACGAAGCGTCATGCTTCCAAGACCCCTTCCCGATTTACCCAAGTTCAAAGGCGAGGGAGATCCAAATGTGCATATCAAGGCTTACGCTACAGCCATACGAGAATTACTCCCTTGGGATGGGGTTGTTGCTAAAATATTCCCTAAAACCTTGGAAGGCATTGCTCTCGACTGGTATTATAGAATACCTGAGGCCTCCATCCATTCATTTAAACAGCTCGTATCAGAATTCATTAAGGCATTCGACATGAACAAATTATTGAGAACAGGAATCAGGGAATTCTTGCACATCAAACAAGAACACAACGAATCTGTCGCCCATTTCATCCAAAGGTGGCGTACAGTCCTTTATTCCTCGGCAAGTGCTCCAAACATGGATCAGATGGAACTATGTGATTTATTCCTTCATTCTCTCAGCAAAGAGGTGAAGGAAGAAGTCCAGAAGTTCCCACTAAGAACTTACGATGAAGTACTTGAGAGCACTCTTCGAATAGACCAAGCAGCAATAGATAGTGGCCGTAAAACATATGGTGCAAACGGGAGGTTAATCACCCCCAATCAGAACGCTACAAATTATCCCACTACCACAAACGTTAATCAAGGACCCAAAATCCTTAACAAAAATCGGGGTGTAACAACGGATGGAGTAACCGACCAGCCCAAGAAGGTAAATGTTGTCAATACTCCATCACAAACAAACAACCAACGAAACAATAACTTTACCCCGACAATCAATACAGTGGATTTTAACCATCCACAACAACAACAACAACAACAACAACGAAATCCTATACAAGGGCCAGGACAAAACTCATTTGGTTATCAAAACCAAAGCCAGAAACAACAAATGCAAAATTTTAATCCTAATAGGCAATAGTTTGATCAGAATTTTAGGCCACAATATACACCAAACCAACAAAATAGGAATTACAATCCCAATTCTTATTGTGGTTTCCACAAAATTCGGGGTCATGATACTAGAACGTGTCGTGACTACAATAAATTCATGCAACGTTTACCAGAAGAACAAAGACAGTTCTTCACAGATTTGTTTTTGGCAGATCCCGTGTCATCACCACCAAACACGCTAGCAGGAGCAGTTTCCCCTCAAAATGCTCCCCTCAAGATCTTTAACGATCCACTCCCAAATCATGATAATAACAGACTAAATCCAACTGGGATGAACAAGGGTGCAATACTGGGAAACAATGATCACGAAGCCTCGACTTCACTAAATCCATCAGTTGCGCCACAGTTGGGAAGTCAACCGAGACCCAAGATAGTCAGTTTGGTAGAGCTAGACGTTGAGCTACCTATCGAAGCTATAACAAGAACACGAGAGTATTTCTCTCAACCAAGCCCAAGTCATCTGCCAGAAACAGATAAGAGTCAGCAGATAGTAGAAAAACCCATCGGTGCCTATGATTTAATTAGTGACCTAACAAAGACCTTCTCGCACATCTCATTTTTAGATTTACTAAAGAACTCTCCTCCTCACAGAGCTGCTCTTTTAGAAGCATTAGGTCTAGGTCATCTAATTAACATCACTCCACCTCCTGAAACACAAGTAAATCACGTAGATTTTGATATCCACCCTCCGGGGCAGCCGGACAAGGATGTCAAATTCATATTCGAAATAAGTAAAATGCCCACAGAATCTTTGAGATCGCACGCGAGGTGATCCAACCTTACACTTACAAGTATGGGTTTATAATAACTATGTAAAATGCGGGCAATGGTTGATGATGGGGCCGCAGTTAACATAGTCCCTTTCTCTTTCCTCCAAAAACTAGGATATGGGGAAACAAACTGTTCCACCACTCGAAATACATTGAGAGGCTATGATAGCCTTAAAGCCACTTCGATAGGAACTATAATATTGCCAGTCACCTTAGGACCCAAAACAATCCTAACTGAGTTTTATATTATAGATCGGGAAACTAATTATAATATGATACTCGGCCGACCATGGATACACCAAATGAAGGCAATCCCTTCTACGTTATTTCAAGAAGTAAGATTCTTGCATCTAGGAAAGGTATTTGTAGCCAAAGGCGATCCAAAACCTTTCGATTTACACCTAGCTGATTTAAAGAAAAGACCAGGTGTACACTCAGAATTTGAACTTCCAACAAACCAACTTAATAAACCTACTAACCCAAAACCAGAGGAGAAGTTGGTACCTACAACGGATCTTGAAGCTATCAGCATAGCCAAAACAACCCCAACCCCTAACGATAAAGCTAAAGAAACGGTATCATTAGGGACTACTGCAAAAATCGTTGAGTTAATAGAACAAGATTCACCAATGTTCTTACCATTTGATTCAGTAGGTATAGGATATTCCCTAGGTGTTGGTTCCCTTCCAGCAGAGGACCTCTGTATGGTAGAAGTAGAGTGTGCAAGCGCAGCAGATACCCCAACATCTATACTCCCGACTAGGTATTGGACTCTCCATTTCGACGGAGCTAAATGCCGTTACGGAGCGGGGGCAGGTATAATTCTTACTTCACCCGAGGAGAAGGTCCTCCCATTCACCTTTAAGTTAAATTTGAATGCACAAACAACGGCGCTGAGTACGAAGCCCTCCTCCTTGGCCTCACCTTAGCCAAAAGAATTGGTGTTGATGACATCAGAGTCTTAGGAGACTCGCAATTAGTGGCAAATCAAGTTTCTGAAGTATATGAAACTAAAGCCGAACACTTGCAGCTTTACAAAGAAGCCGTATTAAATTTAAGCAAGGCATTTAACTTCATATCCATTGAAGCAATCCCGCGAGAGAAAAATCTTCTCGCCGATTCAATAGCAACTTCAGCATCACGTTTTACTCCAAGTAATGAGTTAGAAGACACCCAGTTCACGGTGTCCATTCGTGATGAACCATTGATAAAAATAACGACAAATCCCCTTTCAAGCGAAAGTAAATCTACCGTCTTAGACCGTATTGATAGTGATGTGGCTACCTTGGATTACTTAAACGCCTATGCGGCATTACATCTCTCCTATCATATGCTAGATTTGTCCTTAATTCCACATTCGTCTTCCTATTTCGGGAATCCCATGATGGATCTCCCCTCACAAATAGAACCTAGCATATACGCAGTAGAAAATGGGGATGATTTGGATTTACCTCCAGCACCACCTGAGTTCGAAGAGGGTAACGCCTCTTTGATCGAAGAGACAATCGATGTCAACATCGGGACAGAAGATGAACCGAGAATATTGAAACTAGGTTCCTCGTTAACCCCAGAAGAAGTAGAAATACATACTCAGATCCTCAAAGAACATCAGAAGGCATTTGCATTTAATTATAAGGAGATGACAGGAGTCGCACCCCACATTGCGGTGCACAACCTCGTCACTAAATCAGATGCAAATCCAATTAAACAAAAATCAAGACCCATGAAGCCCAAAGTAGCTCTCATGGTAAAGAGAGGTAATAAAACTCCTTCAGGTAGGATTCATCAAGCCAGTCGACTACTCCCAATGGGTATCTAACATCGTTCCCATTCTCAAGAAGAATGGAAAGATACGCATCTGCATAGATTTTCGAGATATCAACAAAGCATGTCCTAAGGATGACTTCCCATTACCATCCATCGATGTTATTGTTGATGCAACAACTGGTTTTGAACTTTTGTCTCTCATGGATGGATTCTCGGGATACAATCAAATCAGAATATCTGAGCAAGATCAAGCTAAAACCATGTTTATAACTCCTTGGGGAACCTATTGCTACGTTGTTATGCCATTCGGTCTCAAGAACGCCGGTGCTACGTACCAGCGGGCCATGACATACATATTTCACGATCTAATTCATAAAATCATGGAATCTTACGTAGATGACTTATTGGCTAAAGCCAAGAAGCGTTGTGACCATCCCGAAGTACTCCGCGTCATTCTTTCACGTCTAATAGAATACGGAGTCACATTAAACCCAGAGAAATGCGTCTTTGGTGTAACGGGAGGGAAGCTCCTAGGTTATATCATATCATCACGAGGAATAGATGTCGACCCGACCAAAATCCGGGCTGTCCTCGAAATGGTTCCACCTTCAAATGAATCTGGAGTCAGGTCATTCCTCGGAAAAGCTGGGTGCAATCCGAAGATTCATCCCGGACTTAAGCTTCGCCGTTCATCCAATCAACAATTTACTCAAGAAAGACTATAGCATTGATTGGACCGAAGACTGTAATGAAGCCTTTGAAGCAGTTAAGCGTTTCCTATTATCACCACCTACGCTAATGCCACCTAAGCTAGATCGCCCGTTGATTCTATATTCACGAGCTACTAATGTCTCGCTGGCCTGTATGTTGGCCCAAGAAGACGATAACAAGAGAGAACGCACGTGATTTATTTCATCAGCCGAACGCTGCTCGACTATGAAACATGCTATACACAGGCAGAACAAGAATGCCTTGCCATAGTCTTTGCTACTAAATGCCTAAGACATTATATGCTGAATCAAGAAATGAAGGTCATGGTAAAAACGGACCATTTACGGACTTTCCTCACACAAGGGTCATTGTCTAAAAAGGCTGGACGTTTTATAACCTTAATGGGAGAATTCGAATTAACATTTGTAAATCAGAAGTCAGTTAAGGGACAAGTCATCGCGGATTGGTTAGCTGACAACCCATTAGACGGAGGTGATTTAGTAGATTTAGACTTTCCAGATGAGTGCGTATACTACATCAAAACCCGACCCTCCATCTCTGAGTGCCTTTGGTACATGGATATCATTAATTATATCATGGACCATACGTACCCAGAAGGAGTTACACCACAACAAAGAAGGTGGTTACGCATAATCGTAGCTAAATACGTCATTATAGAGCAAGTGCTCTATCGAAAAGCATTCGATGGAATGCTCCTAAGATGTGTCGACACGGAGGAATCCAAGAAGATTCTCCATGAATCTCACAGTGGAATATGTGGAGGCCACTTTGGTGGCCATGCCACTGCTCGAAAAATACATCGAATGGGCTATTTCTGGCCCACTCTAGAACATGACGCAATAGAGTTTGTACGCAGGTGTCGTAAGTGCCAAGAATTCTCCCATGAGATCCACATGCCAGCACAAGCTCTACAACCAATCGCTACTCCATGGCCCTTTTCTACATGGGGTCTAGACTTAATAGGGAAATTCTCTCCCTCATCCACAGATGGCCATAATTTTATAATCACGGCCACTGAATATTTTACCAAATGGGTGGAGGCCATGCCTCTCACTACTGTACCTGGTTCTGTGATCGCCAAGTTTATTTTGAACCAAATCATTTGCAGGTACGGTATCCCGCAAATCATTATCTCTGATAATGGAACTTCTTTTAAGAATGAAGAGGTTCATGAACTATGCAATAAATTTAAGATAAGCCATCATACGGCTTCCTTGTATTATCCCCAAGCCAACGGACAGGCTGAAGGCGACAAACAAACAAGACACTGAAAGCCATTCTCCTTAAAACGGTGAAAGAAAACAAACGAGATTGGCATTTGAAGTTATATCCGGCCTTGTGGGCCCACCAAACCTCAATAAGAACACCAACGGGAGCAACTCCTTTCTCGCTAGTATTTGGGGCAGAAGCAGTTCTCCCACTTGAGGTCGAAATACCCAGTCTCCGCATTTCATTACAAGGGATTCTGGATGAAGATGCTTACAGAGAAGCACGTCTTTCTCAACTAGAAAGCCTAGATGAAACTAGGTTAGATGCTGAGCAGCGGCATAGAGCTTATGCTGACCGAATGTGCTGGCAGTACAACAAGAAGGTCTATGAACGTGATATATACGAAGGTGATCTAGTTCTAAGACTAGACAGCCGGATCGACAAGAAGACCGGCGAAGGAAGGAAATTCCGGCCCAAATGGTTGGGCCCATACCGAGTCATGAAGGACTACGGAAATGGTGCTTACCTCTTATGTACGCTAGAAGGTGAGGAATTTGGTGAAACAGTCAATTCCCTGCACCTCAAGCGGTTCTACGCATAAGCAACTAGCACTACTTGTATAATTATCTACATTGCATCTTCATACAGATTAAGATCATTTTGTCCACTTGTTTCTTACATAAATTGTGATCAAGGAATCTATTCTCAAAGCAATTCACTACAAACTCATGATGTTGTTGGCATAAAGCTCTTTAATCATACCTCTCCATCTTCATATATCATCGAATCATCTCGGAATCTTTTATCAAATAAAGTCAAACATGACAAAGTCTTAACGGTAACCATACCAAGATCTGCAAGTTTATTCTCACTTTGATTTCTTCTTAGGATAGGTGTCTTGCCTATGGTCTGTTCTAGAAGCTTCATGGTGTCACATCTATCCCATATATACGTCTCTTTGGAAATAAGCACATACTGACATTTTACTCAAATAAGCAAGTCAACAACTGATTAAATAGAAAATTTTAATTTTACACATTTCCTTGCCCCACCAACCTTCGGTGATGAGCTTGCGTCTCTTACTAGTGACGTAGGGTTGGGAAAGGATGGAAATGCCCTTACTCGCCTATGCCTTGCCCACGGTGATAAACCCACGCTTCTTACTAGTAGCATGGGGCAAAGTACAGGGGGTCCTCTTGACAAAGCAAGCGTTAAAGGTCACAAACAAACAATTCAAACTTTGAGTCCAAAACGGATGAATCAGATGTTCAAAATTCCAAAAGAATTAAAATCCTAAAAACCCAGATCTTGTCTACTATGTGGCCATCTACGGGTCTAAGTCTGGATAAACCGCAAAACAAGTGCATTCTAAACTATGAAGTCATTCGGGTAGAGTAAGCTTGTAGCTTCCAATTTGGTTCCATGCCAAAGCTTTGTCTGTCTTTCATCACTATCATTTCAGCTACACCTCATAACTTGCGCCCTTCTTGACTCTCGGTGATGAGCCCTCGCATCTTACTAGTTGCGTGGAGTTAGGAATGGGGCAATTTAATCTGTTCATCGTACTGGTTATATTCATCACTTTGCAAAACAAACATGAGGTATCCAAATTGCTCACAGAAGCTAAGATTCAAAATCACAATATATCTGCAATATCATGTATCAGCATCATGAAACACAAAAAGAAAGCAAACATTTGCATCATCTGTTCTCCATTGCATACATTCTAAAAAGCATATAAACATACATCGTAGTATACACAAGGAAACTGGAAATAGAAAGGAAAACATGAGTGCCAAGCTTTTGATCCAAAAACGAATGCATATATATAAATAATCAATGTTTATATACAATGCCATCATGCTCTAAGCATGGTCAAAACACTCAAAGAGCCCGTGATATACAAAGAATATGTAATACAAAGTACACGAGGGCCAAGAGGCCTCTCAGTCCCTACGCGACCCCTCCGAAGGTGCACGCCCACGCCTAGGACTCCGGCTACGCCGGCGCTCTGAATGTACGGAGGGCTCAGGGTCCCGAGGGGCAGCCGCGGTCTCACCACGAGAATGGCTCCTCATGAGGTGCTCAGCCATCCTGTAGCCCGCTAACTCATGCGGAGGTCGACACCATCCTGGCCACGTGCCAAATGGGAGCGAAGACATCAGTATGCCTACCAGTGCTTGAGGGCTCCCCGGCATCTACGGATAGCTCCACGAGTCCTATCCATGGGGATCATCAGGGAATCGGTACATACCCTGCGGATCAAATCCCGCCACTCATCAACAGTCTCTGCAAACAAAGGAGAAAAATGAATCAGAAACCAAGCAAGAGGCTAAAAGATACAACAATAGCAACTAAGGAGAGCCTACAAATAAACATTAAAAGGGAGAAAGGGTAACTTACTCGGATCCCCAGGCATCCAAGATGGGTCGCTGGGACCGGCACTGCCGCGGATGCCGCTTGCGAGCGAGGGCTGCTCTGTGGCAGGGGCAACATGTCACCCTGCAACTGACTCATCCTCTCCACCATGGCCCTGAGAGAGTGGCTCCTCTGAAACTAGAGTGTCCTTCTCTGCGCTCTGCTCAGCCCTCTCTGCCTGCATAATATCCTGAGTGTCATGCCACTCAGGATCACTGTCCTCGGTCTCCTCCTCTATCCCTCCCTCTGAAAACTCCTCGGAGTCGAGTCAATATCTATGGGGTCATCGCTGCTATGAGCAGGACCCGCAGCAATCTGAAGCAAAGGTGCCCGAGGCGCACCGGCTCTCCCTCTAGCGCGAACTATCCTCCTGGCTGCAATAGGAATGCCAGGAGTAATCACTGTCCAACCTCGGCCTCTAGGCCCCCCTCTGGCCTCGCGAACTGATCTATAAACTGGTGCCACTGGGGGAAGCATACCCACGTATGGAAGACCAAACTGCTGAGGAACCCGGCCGAAGGGATGTACCTCCACTCGTCCCACTCGATCAATAAGCTGCCCTGTGGTGGAGCAGGAGATCAGGGTAAGAGTCTCCTCGCCCCATATGCCGGCCATAAGCCGGTACGGTGTCACCTCCATATCTGCAGTAGTAAGGGAGGCAACTGGCTGATGAGGTGCTCTGAGCACCGACATGTCCATCCATCTGGCTGCCCTCACAGCCCCAGGATCTGCCACCTCCACACCCCTGCCATAAGGGACAAAATGCTCATACACCCAACTCATGACTAGAGTTGGGTGGCTCAATGACTGTCCCTATAAATGGACCACCCTATATAGATCATGGTAGGTGGTCCCCAGAATATCTGCACCCCAGGCATATATCCGGCCATGCCCCTCTATCTGTGCAATGATGGGGGCCCAACAATATAACAGTGTGTCCCCTCCCTTGTCCCCGATCAATCTCGAGGCAAGGATCCCCATGATGGCCTGTCGAAATACGGGGATAGGCAAAGAAGGAATGGATCAAACTCTCACCCCCTTCTTCGACCCCATGGAGATGACTGCATCTCCCATATATGCTGCCCACTGTGCAATCTGTGCCCGGGAGCCTGCTGTCTCTAGTGTAAGTCACCTCCCGATGATCGGGACCCCCAGAATGCGGTAGACATCCTCTAAGGTGATGGTCCACTCACCACGGACCCCTGGCAGTCGGAAGGTGTTCCGATCTGCATCCCAATAAGAAAATAGGTCACAAAGGATGTGACTAGATGGTGCAACGTGGGGCACACGCGATATACGCAATATGCCGGCTCTCTGTAGTGTGTCCTCCTCGTCCTGTGAGAGAACATCCAGTACCCCTGAGAGCCAATCACACTCTCTCTCTCTCTGCTCCATCTAATGTACTCCTCTCTCACCTGCATACACCCAAAAACACACAAAACAGAGCAAGTTAATATCCGAACAACATCGAGAGAGTCATAAAAACACGTAGAAAGGCTAAAAATACAAGTGCAATCTCACATAATAGTTCCTTTTGCATTCTGTGCAAAACCGCCGCCCTGAGCAGGGAGGTGGTTTTGTAACCGCCACCTTAAAGGCGGCGGTCGTGTAACCACCACCCTGAACAGGGCGGCGGTCATGTAACCGCCGCCTGGCAGGCGGCGGTCGTGGTCCGAAAACCCACGCGGGTTTTTAATCTAAAAAGCCTAAAAACAAGCAAAAAAAGACCATTTAACCTAAAAATGGAGCCTACCCAGTAGGCGCCCCCCCTAGATGGACCTTTTAACACTAACATTTTCAAAAATGACCCCCCCATTACAACAAATTTAGCATTTCAAATTTAAGGGGGAAAAACACAAAATTAAAGAAAACCAACCTGTGATCTAGCGGGCGGTGTTCCACACGTGGAGGCATGATCACGATCTCGCTGCGGACGTTTTGACTCTACTCACGCAAGAAACCATCACCGTGGGTCCCAGAGCTCAAAAACAATCAAATCAACTCGCGCAAATGAATAGGAAAATGGGCCCACTTTCATATATATAGCACCCTGATTCGTTTTAAAAGACTTTTTCGCAGGTTTGGAGCGCTGATGGAGGTAAGTCCCTATCCCCGTGAATGGTACGTTCTCATTCCCTATTATTTTAGCGTTTATTTTCCAAACTATTGTATCTATCTGCACTTGAGTTCTCTTTTCATTTTGCAGGTAGCGGGAATTTTGGATGGCGTCATTTCAACACACGGACGTGTAAGGTATAACTTCCAAACTTCCCATTTCGGGACTGCCATACTCGGACCCACCATTTTATGCCTCTTCATGGCTAAAACGCTTCTCTCGAGGGGGCAATATGTACGTACCCAAAATTGTAAGGTACTGTACTGCCGGAACAGTGTAACAAGCTCCCCAATGATGATACAGGTCTCTTCGCAAGGTGTTCGGGATCCGGAAAAGCCCTCGGAGTATGCGTTAACATCCCGCATGCCCCGCTTAGCCCCCGCGCCCTTTGTTTTCCCCTTTTTCCCTCTTTCCTTGGCCTTTTGATCTTCAGTGACGAAACCACCACCCTGCAGGGCGGCGGTCTCGTGACCGCCGCCCTGATCAGGGTGGCGGTCCTGTAACCGCCACCCTGCTCAGAGCGGCGGTCCTGCACGCATTTTCCAGAAAGCATTTTGACGTGACTCACGTAAAATATCAACGTTTCACCAGCTTTCCTTGCCGACTTGGGCATGCATTTATGTTTTTGGTCCCCTGGAATAGTGTTTGGCCATTGTTTATGGTTTTTAGAGTTCAATTTGGTTTTGATCTTTGGGTGAATGAAAGCTATAAATAAATGGTTTGTGCACAAACAAATGGCCTGAAGTTTGTCTCTGAATTTCTCTTTGCATTAGATTTAGCTATAATTTTGCTTAGAGTACTTGCTTTAGTTCATTTGCATGCTTGGTTAGCCTTATTCAGCTGTTGGTAAGCCACATATCCAGCTTGTGCAAGCAGTGTTGTTGTTTTATCCAACCAGGCCTGATCTTTTGCTCTCATCCTCTCATTTTCCATAGTTCAGTCTTTTGTTCTCTTTAGAGCCATAGCTTTAATCCTTTGCATGCTTATTTAGTATTGTCCAGCTGTTGGTAAGCCACATATCCAGCTTGTGCAAACAGTGTTGTTGTTTTACCCATTCCATTGAAGTAGAATAGCTTAGGAAGCCATTAAAGTTGCAGGTTTTGCTCTTCAAACAGGGTAGATTCAAGGTTCTGGTCACTTTATGTTGCATGACTCGCAGTAAAATCCCGCTAGGAATTGCATAAGCCAAGCTCTGTACTCTCTTTGCTATCCCTCTCCTACTCGCATTTTCGTCTGCATTACAGCCGTCCTTGTCCCAATATCTATTTCTGTCGATGCTGGCATTACACGCTTTTCTGGATCCACGTGAACACGAAAGAACGAGGAGATCATACTGAGGGGACAAGATCACATACACCATCGGATTCGCCACTTTGTTCTGCGGAATCCAGGTTCTAGCTTTCAAAGTTCTAGTTAGAATCATATCAAATAAGGTAGTTAATTGTTTCATTTCAGTAATTTCTATTCTCGATATTGCCAGGGAAGCTGTGAGGATTGATAGTTTCTGAGAAACTATGATTCATTCCTCACTTCTGAGGTAGGATCGAGAATCTTGCAGATAGATGAGCTATTTCTTTTGTTTAGGATAAATCTACAAATTACACAGGAAAATAACTACACTCGGTTATTTTGTTTGTTTTAAATTGTTATTCAGTTGTTATTTCTAGATATACCTAAAATAGCTTGCTTTTCTTCTCATAAAGTTAAAATACAAAAATAGAAGTTACATATGTTTTAGTTTTACTCCATGTAGTTAGAATTTGCTTTATTACAGTTAGATTTACATTTTATTTTGTATGACAATCACGGGACCTCGGGAGCCCAGGGAATACATATTTGAGCCAATCGTGCCTCAACCAAACCTCATCACAGCAATAGTTGACATAGACCAAAATCTCAGAATACAAGTCTTCCAAACAACAACAGATTTACAACTGATCAGTTCTCAGTTGAGAGGGTTAAATATAGAAGACGACCAAGCACACATGTTTTGGTCAAATCAACCAAACTACATATTACCCTAGGCAAACATTCACATGACTGTAGAAGGGTTCGAAAGAAAAAACCTTTGGTTGTGATCCTTTGGTCCCACAGCCAGGCGCAGGAGACACTCTCACAGACATAGATACTAGTTTAAGGATCCAGGTTGCACGAACGCCTGTGAGATATTATGAGAAAATCACGCAGTTGTTGGTCCTAAACATAGAAGCTGAGAAAGCATATGATTACTGGATACTAGGAATCAGGACTTGATTTCGTATATGACCATAACAAAACCGCAACAACCAAGAGTCTACGGTTGTGACCCACAAGTCCCACAGCCTAACGAATCCATAAGTCAATCAGATATAAACATTGGCCTACGCACACTAGTATTCCAATCCACTCCACTTCCACCCATCATCATCGAACAATTGTCCTTACTAGATATAGCGGCTAACAAAGCTAGAGAATTCTGGACTAGGCCAGAGAATCATCCGTAGAGTCAATTGTTTCCACCATCCACCATATGACCTTATCTGGAGACATACACGAAACTATCCTAGGTCATTTCCCACGTATTCCACAACCCATAGATCGAATCACACTAGAGCTCGATATTGATTGGAGCCTTCGAGCAGTCATCCTTGCCTATCGATCTATCACACCGATCCCGGGTTAGAAGGGCCTTCTTTGCCTTAGATTCAAATTCCACTAGTGTGTGTCGAAGACATTAGATTGCCTAACTAGTATGTCTGCATCCCACAAATATTCCATTCCCACCGGCTATCTCGGCATGACCTCGGGAGGTCGGGTACGCGGAAGAGTTATCTGTAGATTCCCACGCTCGCTTGTCACTTTTCCGGCGTATAGTGTCTCCCACCATAATCCATCAATTAGGATCTTTTGAACAATTACATCACTTGCATAATGGCCTCCCGTAATACTATAGACACTAAAATTAAGTCACACTCCCTTTGTCCCTCGTCAAATAAACACCTTGAACACATTCACCTAACCATGGCCCCTTTCATCTCACACTAATATTAATTTTATTAATTTAATTAAATTAATTCATTATCCTCACAATATTTATTATTTAAATATCCTAATTGGGATAATGCCCACATATCCACCTCACCTAGACACCTCATCAAGCCACCTCACCCTAAGACCTATTCTTAGTAAGTGTCATAACTAACTAAAACCTACCCAAACCCTAAAAATCAATGCCTACATTCCCTCTAACCACATTCCCGCATGTTAGAAGGAAGCTTCTAGTCTGATCCACAAGAAAAATGAAACGAGATCCCAAAAAATCAAGGGGATCTGCCCAGTTTAGTAAACCTAGGAAATCCCACCCTAACCGACATTGGTTACCCTTAACCGCCACCGGTTAAGCCGAAACCACCATCGATTACCTTTTAACTCCCAAAACAACCTTATTTCAAGGTTAGCACATGGTTTTAGAGGTTGGCACATTTCTGAGAGAGAGTGAGAGAGAGACATCTTCTGAGAACAAGTGACAAAACCAGAGCTGCATGTAAGCGGAACCAACATTTGTACCCAAAGAACAACACCATAGTCAATACCAAGCAATCACATAGCCACCGCCTTCACGGGAGCATCGAGGAAGTGTCGGCCTACACCTAGTTCATTTGATCACCCATCATTACCAGCCAGCATCAAGCTTGTATAGACAAAGTAAGTTTGTTAACTCGTATTGGTTCTTATCATTTTAAGAAGATCCTTTTACATTTGCTATTGGCTTCTACTCTCATTTCCATTCGCACCCTTTTACCTCCATGCAAACTTGACCATCCTTTTGTTCACACCCTTACACTACCCATACATGGACCTCTGTCATTGTTGTGCATATTCGTGGTCCATATAAATCTCTGCCATTCCCTTTCATCTTCACCTAATCCCGGATCTATCACCTAGCCAAGCTTTATTGAGTTTCTTGTACCCTGACCATACCAATGCCGGTCACCCATAACCATCGTCGGTTAACCTAAATCGACGTCGGTCTCGTGTTTCTTTTACCGAAAACCCGCATCAGCTAAAACCACCACTAAATACCTTAAACCGACAAGAATCTAACCCTAACTAATAACAAGTATCCTAACAATGTGACCTTGATCTTCGATTCAATCATAGCCTAGCATGTCGTGAATGAATTTGCTTATTATAGACAAATGAGATACATAAATCATCTTAAATACAATAGGATTTACTTTATTACCATATTAAGTTGTTTTAAATAGTGGGTTGACAAAATGCTGCTAGGAAGTATCGCACTTCGTATCTAGCACACGCTAGGAAGTCCACCGCATATATTGTTTAACTTTTATTCGGTGGTCTTGTGTTCCATTTCGTAGTAGTTCCTCCAAGCAAAAAGGAAGTTCTCATGATTAGTCAGTGGATTCTCAAGTCATACGCGCACAATAGCCTATCAACCAAAGATCTCAATAGGTATTCCTCATATGCCCATTACCCTCATATGTTTTGTCATTTTCTAAGAAACGTCTAAGAATCGGGTGAAACAGGTTTGGCACGCCCGATGGGACCCATTCAGGTTCCTTGCATTCTTTCATTTCTAGGTGAAAATTTGTATGTTTTTTTCCTTTCTAAAAGGTTCTCACATTAAAATTTCTCCCTTGGAATCTTCTCTTCTTTCTATTGTCTCAAAGAAATCATGTTTTAGTACTTAAAAATAATTCTATTTCATTTGCATTGCATTAGTGAAAGATCATACTTTCTCCTATTCCTATTATTGTGTCATCAAATTCCATAGTTCGATTTGGGTTTAAAATTAACTTCATTTGATTTTGGTTTTCTGCATTATCTCACATTAAATGAGGGCAACCTATATGTTGGAAGTCATGACCAGATAATGGTTGACAAACGAATTGTAGAAAGAACATCTCTCTCTCTCGAGTCTTACCAAACCGCACAAATTCAAAACAATTACATATTCTTCAACAACATCTTTTACGGGAATATTTGTCAATGATCACACCGATCGAGGATTGGTAGGTACTCCCCACTCATTTCTCTATAAGTCATACTTCGAGTGAAGCCTTCCCCGCCATAACATACCTGAAACCTCTCCTCAGATCTCCTTCTTCGTAGGAAGCCATCCTCACCATATAACTCTATTCTACGCTTCATGAGCTACTCCTTAAAATAACATAAGCTAAACAAACATAATAGAAAAATCACTCTTAGGATCATATTTTTCTTAGTGTTTCTACTTGGCTTGTGTTTTGAGGTGAGAGGTCACATTCTTCATTTTTGTTCTTTCCCCTTACACACTCCTCATCATAATTGGTGTATTCCAACTTCATCTGAGTGTTCCTAGACCATATTCTTATCATTCCCATAATTCTGGGTTTGATTCCACATCAAATTTTAATTCACAACCACACTCTCTTCATCAAGCTTTTCAATTTCACGGTGGCTGTGCGGTGTCGATCCCAATGACCATCGCGGTTACCTCTGACCATCATTGGTTATACCCAACCGGCATCGGTTCATTATTCTTTTGGTTAACCTACCCAAAAGGACACATATTCACCTTCTTCGACTATTTAGAGTCCCTGTAACTCTCATCATATTCACTTTACTGGTAAATCTCATCAACATTTTGCATACCTGGTAAATTTGGCCTTATACCTTATTTTTGACCAATTGTCCACTTTCCACAGTGACCTAAGCGGTTATCTATGACCAAATAGGTTACATTAACCAAAGATCGGTTATCCTGTGTCATTTTTAGCTATCATTTAGCCCCAATTCACCCACTGCCACCTATTTATCCTACATGTGTTATATTTCTATGTCACTTACAGAAAGCAGTCTTACCACGTTAGTACCTATTCACATGGTACTAATGCATCGACAAGCAAGTGCCCTCGTATTCCATGCTAGTTGTCAACCACTCCCACCTAGCCCTTCACCACCTTCCATTTTATCACCCACCATGGAACCTATCCAACCTATCTCTATCACTACTGGAGATGAGGAGTTCACATGAATCACCAAAACCCTACCGCCTTTGTAATACCCTTGACAGTTGTTATTTTCCTCCTTTGCATTTCAAGTGTTGACATGTGATTTTCCTTATAAACATATGTTCTTTTGATTGTTGGATATCATGCTTGATATGGACAAATCATTTCTATTCTTAAGATCCTTTGACTGAATTGGAATGGCTTCCTTGAATCCATTTTTCACTTCTTTTAGATGAATTACAATCTAGTTTAAGAGTTGTAAACTTAACTATTAATCTGACTCATCCTTGGATCAATTTTATTGATCCAAGGAATGTTTTAAATTTGCTCTATTGAACGAATGGTAAATTGACATTCCATGAATTAAGAGACATAATGACTAAAATTTGTTGTTACAAGTTCTTTGATTTTTGTGTGAACGTATTTCCATTCAGTTGAATGTTGTGCTTGGGTCCTTGGAGATCAATCATGGCAAGACATTGCTGACAAACATGAAAATACAACCTGTTCACAGCATAGGAAGGATTCAAGATCCTAAAAAGGATTATCCTATGGAATCCTAAGCTAGGTAAGAATATTTGCTACCTAAGCTATGTCACTTAATAGAATTCTTATTCTAACCTAAAGCTTCATATTCTACTTTGTTGGTTGATTGGCATCCTAAACTAAGCTCTTGTGCTAAAGGATAAGGAAAGGTTACTAGGATATTAAAATTAACCTAGAACCTAATACTATAAGGTTTTTATGATGATCTAACCTAATGCCTAAAACTATTATGTTGTGAATTAATCTAACCTATTTGGAAACTACCTTAGGCTATGTGTTAAGACCTATGGTGGAAATTTGTTGTTAGGGTTATATCCTAAGGTATGTATTATAAACTACCTAAGATCTAACCTAAGAAATTTGATCTATCCTAAACTAATGGGTATGAAAGGGGAATTAGGTGGTCACATGCATTAAGGGTGATGGTTCCTATGGCATTTATGTTATTTGATAAGGTTTTTAATGCATAGAGTACGCCAATTGTGGTGGAGGCTTATGTGGAAGTATCACTAAAATGGAATTTCATGTTAAATTTGATTTGGCAATCACCAAACTTGGAAGGCAGTGGCAAGGAAGGATAGGTGGGAAAATTGGAATAAATGAAATTTATTATTTTTGGTTTTTGTGCACAAACCGTCTTGGAAGGCATGCAACCAGGTTTGTCTGGGGTTGTTTCACTTTGCATGTTTCGTGATTTTCACTCTGCATGCTCTCTGGTTTTTCAAACCAGCAGATTGAACTACACTTAATGGCTATTTTTGAAGTCTTAGACCTATTTTCGGTTCGTGGGATGTATAAGAGACAATGTGGAAAAAGAATATGGTTGTTTGATCTTTCATGGAGAAGAGGAGAAGTTGTGAGCTCAGCTAGAGATCTCCTTCGATTTGGCAGAAGCACTATCAGGCATGATAGGCTCTAATCTTTAAGATATCTTGCTTTCTTCTAAATGTTTCATTAAAACGATTATGCTCTTTTGATATTTTTGGCTTGCATGTTTTACCTGGTTACTTGTTTGTTGGGTTTGATAATTTCTGTTATCTTGGATATGAATCCATGGCAAGAATAATGTTGGTTTTGGAAACTTTCTTTGTGATAGTTTAATATTGAAACATGCATGTGAAGCTTGTTTTAGTAGCTCTGCTTTCCATTACTAGAATTTGTATTCAAGGTTGTTGTGTTGGAACTAACCTTCATTGCAATAAGAGAATTCTGAACTTTATGGGAACCTTGAGTTCTATTTGAGCTTGTATTTGAGCTCGTGTTTTGATATGAACTTGTGTTGGAGCTTCTTCTTGTTTTGAACCTATGTTTGGGAATCTTGGGTAACTCGGGACTGTTGTTGAAGCCCGTATGAGGCTCTGTACTGTGTTTTATTCTTGTGTTTCTCTGAACTATTATTGGAAGTTCTTATTTTACACCGTACTTGTATTTTGTTAGTTGTATAGCTCTAAACTCTTGTTGAAGCTCGTGTTTCATTTTGAGTTGGTATTAGGGCTTCTTGTTTAAAATATAAACTTGAATGGGAACTTCATGTTGCCCTGAACCTATCATTAGAGACTTGTGTAGCTCTGAAATTTTGTTGAGACTTCATGTTCGACTCTGTTTGGGTATTTGAGTTGGGTTTTACTTGTATTAAAATTTTAAAAACTTAAAACTCCTTTGTCGAACTATTGCTCAAAGAAAACTGGGAGAATAGTTGGCTGAGTTGTTGGGTAAACTCTTGAGATCTTAACTGGAAATGTCTTTATTTGATGAATGGATTTGTTAAATTCCTTTTTGAGAACTATTTCATCTTTTCTAAGATGGCAATGGCATTTTATCGGGGGTATTCTTTTCCCCTCTATTTTGTGGAAACCCGCGTCTTCAGTTCTTTTTAAATAAGCTCTGGGTTTCATTTGAAAGAAGAGTTTATTACTTCAGAGCTATGAATTGTTATCATGGGATTACTTTGTCTATATTCAGATTGTTTTTGTATTTAGTGCTTATTGAATCGAGAACTAATTACTCTTTTGTAATGCAACATTGAAACCTAACAATGGGATTTCAGTCTTGAGTTCATTGTTACTCTGAACATGTATAGCTTACTGATCGGTTTGTTTTTCTATTTCTTGTTGGATATAGTAAATAAACCTTGTATCTTTTTAAAAGAAAGGAATGTGAATCCTTTGGAACAAAATGTTGTTATTAGGACTGTTATGCGTATTTCATTCTGAGATTGGAACTGAAACTCGTGTTTATTAAAGGTAAAGTATTGTAAGGAAAATGGCAGTGTGCTTTCATCTTACAGTTAGTTGATTTTGTTCTCTCTCTTGGAAACTAGCTTATGAATTTCTATGTTTGAATTAAAAGCAGAAATTCATTTGTTAGTACAATATAATGAATTATTGATTGGATCATTTTCTAATTAAGAACCCTTTCTTCTATAATTGGGATAAGTTCATTGGTTGAAATTTTCTGTTTTGATTCTCTTATGAAAAGGAGATTTATTTTTGAGTTGTTTGGTCTTCCTTGTCCAAATCATTTGTAGAAATGAAGTAGGAAGAGATTAGATTATTCAGTTTTTATTGAACTGAAAAGTAAGTTTGTTTGGCAGACTGTTAGTTTGATAAGGCGTTGCTTTGTTTGATTTTTGATGAATAAGTGGACTTACGGTAGTCGAAAGAACAATCATGATAATAGAAGAGTGAGGTGAAGGACATATTCCAAAATGACGAGTATGTCATCTAGGAATAGTGACATACACAGTATGTTATAAATCTTTGGCCAAAGTATCACAAACTGCTGGTTGCATTGTCCTATGTCACCAAGTTTAAAACAACATGATATCAGATGAATATTGGTAACAGATATTCAGATATGTTCTTTAAACAGATCACTCAGTACCGATGTAGGGTAGGATGAAAAAGTATACAAAGTATACAATATGTATTCAATACATAAGATAACATAAATAGATTGGTAGCTTACCGAGTTATGGAATGAATAGATCGGTGAATCACCGAGTCATTACAATTGCATATGTTTATCCATTGAATTTGATTGGCATGGAATGTTTGTTCTAAATATTGCTTTATTTAGAATAGTGAACATTATTATAAAAAAAAATCTCTTGATTCTAAAGTCTTAAAATGGGAATGTTACACCTTGCTTTTATCTTTCCCACTTGTCCACTCGAGATGCCTCGGGTCACTGATTGATATACGGCATGCCCGTATCATCCCCGACACTCACTCCTACTTCTACTCCATCCTGTTAACCCCATGTTACCCACATCTACCTTACCCCTAGTCGTTTTGCAACTAGGCCCTATACCTACTCGACTACTTCAGCGTCTCTGCTATATCTCGTGTATTGTACTGCCACATCCACTATACCTTTGCAAACCATCCAGAACACCACCTCATCCACCCATATTGTCTCGCATATACCTGTAGCTACACTACTACCCCTAGTGTCAGTGATCCCTACCCCTTTTCAAAATTTTGTCCTTTCTATTCTAAAATTGTTAGCCCCATTGCCACTAGGGTCACCACAACCCTTCCACCTCCATATATGTACTATCAGCAGCCTCTTGTTTTATCTATTGTTCATTTTGGGTATGTACCCCCTATTTCACTACCTTCTTCTCAATCCACCTATGTGGCTGCACCATATACTGGAATGTCACCCCGTCATATGCCCAACACCAACCCTCTTACGCTACAGGAGGCACCCAGCCATCACAACCTACCAACGACCTAATCAAATTAATGATGGACAAGATGCAGACATTGGAGGCATTAGTTTCTAGCTCCCAAAACACTCTCACCTATGATGAGATTTGTAATGAGCCTATACACCCATCCATTCCTATTCGTCCATACCCCATGCATTGGGAAATGCCTAAATTCAACTGTTTCAATAGCAAGGAAGACCCGCAACAACATTTGTGGTCTTTCAAACATGGGTGCTACCTAATCACCCACGATGATGCTCGCTCTTGAGGACCTTTCCCATGTCTCTGACTGGACCTACATTAGATTGGTATAGTGGGTTACCTAGACACTCTATATTTTCATTTAATCAAGTATCCCAAGCCTTCTTAGATTACTTCTCCGTTAATATCGTTAAGAAGGTTACCATGATCGACCTATACTCCACGCATCGAGATGATGACGAATCTATCATATATTTAGTTGCTCGTTGGTGTATCCCGATCAATCAACTTACATTCCATCTGCCGCAAACTGAACTTATCAAACTCTTCACGTGGGATTTTGCTAGGCATATCTCACCGACACTACAAAGTCAAAACCTTCGAACCTTCGACGAAGCATTCACCGTGGCACGAAAGCTTGAGATTCGTGCCATCATCGGGAAGAAAATCCAATTACTTAATAAGAATTTGGCATTCAAGTCAAATGATACCTCTTCTTCTTCCAAACCATAGAACAATTATTCAAAGGCTAAGGGAACCGCTAACGCAGTGGTACTCAAAGCTGGCCCAGCTCATCCGTCAAATCAAGCTAGCCCTTCATCTAATATCTCACCCATCCAGACTTTTAAATTCAGATGAGAATAATGGAAATACACCCCAATTAGGGATCCTTATTCTTTTGTCTTAGAAAAGCTCATTAAAGTTGGGGCCATCACCCTTCCACCTATAAAACCACACACTGGTTTTGACCCTTCTCGCCCCACACCCGCATGGTATAAAGAACACGACTTCTGTAACTATCATCGAGTAAAGGGTCACAATGACGGAAATTGCATCACTTTCAAAAACATTGTCCAAGAAATGCTCGAGAAAGGCGAGTTAACCGTGGATAATCCTAACGCACCTACCAATCAAAACCTACACATCTTTAAGAAACCTTTTCCTAATCATGCCCCTTCGTCTGATCAAAATGGTGAGACCTCAACTCATGATAGCCATACCCGAGGTCCATGCTATTTTTAGTGATGCACCCGTTGCTTCCGAATTACCTCATATTCCTTCCATAGAGGAAATTTTAGCTCGAATTCTTCCACCTACACTTGAACCCACTTCACCTATTCCTCCACCCACAGAGGAACACCTTTCACCTCCTTCCTCACCCGTGGAGGAGCCTTCCACTAATATCAAGGCTATTTCACCTTTGGATTCTCCACTTAGAGAGTTGTCACCAACGGTACTTCTTCAATCCATGGAGGATACTTGTTTATCTCCTCCACCCACAGAGGATCACCCATCATCTCCTCCACCTACAAAGGAGCACCCATTTTCTCCTCCACTTATCAAGGATCCAGTAGAGATACCTTTTCCTCTAAGCGAGCATTCTCCATCAGCTACCCAAGATCCTGTAGACCTACTTTCGGCTCTCTTACCCATGGAAGCTGAAGTTAGAAAATTTCCCGTCTCTAAGACACATTTTACGGGAATTCCCATTAGATCCTCATCAACCTCACCTACGGATGTGTCATTCTCACGTTTAGCCGAATGCTTAGATTAAGTGGAAAAATCCTTATTATGGGGCTGTCTTCTACTTCCTGTCTCAACACAGTTCAAATGTCACTTGCTAACACTTCCATTATCTACCCAAAGATATTTCACCAATCAAACCAAACACAACCACCTCTATCACAAATTCTTCCACGACACCTATCATAGCTCAACATACACCCTCACCCATAACCCAACATACATCTAAATCCAAACCCACACCTACATCATCTTCCTCGACTAAACCTATTACTACCTTAGGGTTCACCCCAACCACTAGCCTTACTCACCCACCTATCAAACTAGATTTAGCTACATCCTCCAAATTCAACATGAAACCTACTTCTGCACCCAAACAAGAACCAAACCCATATAACTCACACACCATTATGCCAATCATACCTTCATCACTTTCACTGCTTTATCCGTCTTAGGACCTCAACCTTTAGCATGGTTAAGAAACCTCCACCCGTCAATAAACCAAAAACAACAGCTCATTCCTTCCTTGCAAATCTCTAACATACCCAAACACCCAACACGACTTACACTCGCACTGTAGCATCTTTACCACCCATACCTCCAATACCCTAAATAACTTCTTCATTACCCACTACACTTCGGTCTCTTTCCTCACACCCCCGCATGACCCGCATCATCTACCTTCACAACACCTTTGTTATCCCCGTGGGTAACTCGCCCTCTTCCCCCATCCACTTTTCCCTCTAGATCTCGTACACCCATATCACCTTTACCCAAGAAGGTGTAACCCAAAGACAAAAATCTGCTACCCTCCAATACAATAGTCAACCTCCTACCAATTCATCTACCATACCCCTACCCAAGAAAACATGACCAACACCCAAGACGATGCCTACACCCAAAATTATAAACGACTCACTCCCCCTCCTACAAAGACCATTCCGCAAGAATCAACCACACCTATGCCTAAACCCACTTACACTTCCCATTGAGACCCACTGGTCGAGTCTTATGCCAAAATCTTAACCAACCTCTTTAAGACTTCTACCATCACATTACCGCCACTCAAACCTTATGACCCCCTCAAACCCAAGCCAAAAGGGCTTGATGACACTAAAATTTGTGCCTACCATTGTGTGCCAAGGCACGATGTGGAGAACTGCAAGGTTTTGAAAACCATCCTTATCCAGTTATGACATCCTGAAGTAAACTTTGATGATGATGACCTTCTTGATGAGGACCCCGTTTCACCAACACCCATTCCCATAGTCTTTCCCTCACTGCCTACTCAACAACTATGACCTCCACCCCCTCAACTCTTAGATTCACCCCCAAGATTTGAAATTAACATGGTTCGCATCAAAGAACTTACCACACCCTTACCTAAATGTCATTGCACCTAGCTCAGTTCATAAGGCTTTTCTCCCCCGGTAGGTTTTTCCATCATGTTGTTATACCACTCATCCTACACCTTCTCCATTTGCCAACTCCTTAAGATTAACATGATCCATGTCACTACTCATGCTCAAAGAGACAAAGGCAAGGAAAAGGAAACTAACTCACCAACCAATCCTATACCCAACATGCCATTTGTACCCACACCTAAAATTACTATCCACAGCCCCACATACCCTATTTCTAATGGGGTCACACATCACACAATGCTCAAACAACTACACCAATCCCCCTCAAAATTTCCTTATATGACCTCGTCCAAACCTTGGAATCCCATTGTCAAGCTCTCATGGAGGTCTTGCAACCTATTGAGGTTTTGTCTAACAACCCTACACTGTAGCCTCTATTATTACACCCATCATGTAGCCTCTCTCACCAAATTTCCACCTTTATCCACACCTCACCCTACTCACCAAGTAGCCTCCCGTAGCTTCTCAGAGGAAGAGATCGCACCACACCAAATAGATGACCGAGACCCAACTCTCTTCATCTCTGTCCACATCGATGATATATGTATATGGCATGTAATGATTGATGGGGATGCTAGCATTAACTTCATTTCATCTCATGCATTCGCTCAAATGCACATACCTGACAATTGCATGCATAAACATTCGTTCATGTTGCGTTCATTCAACGACGCTATCACCTCTACACTAGGCACCATTATCCTCCACCTTTGCGTGGGCCCCTACATTGTTCTAGATTTATTTTACGTCTTGGAGGCGGAATTTCAATATAACTTTGTTGTTTGGCAAACCACGGATTCATGTCATGGGTTGTGTTCCTTCCACTTTGCATCGTTGTGTAAAGTTTGAGAATGAAGGACACACCTATACTATTCCAACTGATCCTACACCTTTTAAAACTTTCAACATGCTTTACCGATCCAATGACATGCTTATACCCATTAAAGCGTCTACCTCCATGACCACTACCGCTTCCCCTACACCTCTGCTTACTAGTACAATCACTACCTAAAGCACACATACCTCCTCCATTCCTACCGCCGCCACAACCTCCATGGCCAAACCATCAGCCTCCCAATCCGTTAACTCCACCTCTGCATCGACCTCTCGAAACATCATCTATTCCAGCTACCCACATACTAACCACCAATCCCTTGGAAGGCATTTTTCAATGCCTCACTCTGGGGGAGTATCACCTATATAGTGTCAATACATTCCTTACACCACAAGAGTATGGGCGTCTTCACCAACTTCCTCGCTATGATCACCGCATAGAGAATGCCTCCTTTATGGTCCTCCTCGTCTCGTACCCAGGTCTCACCTGTGGGGACTTGATACTACCACTTACACACCCGAACCACCATCACAAACCCACCCATTTTCCACTAACTTCCAGTCTCTCACCAATCACCATTTTGACCACACCTTCTTGCACCGATGTGCATGGAAGGGTTTTGATTTTGAATTTTATGAGAAAGGTTGTCATACTGTTATTCCATGTACTACGCATAAACATAACGACCGTAGTGGTATCGGCTTTGTTGAACCACCTACCAAGCAGGTCCATATTGAACTCATCGAGGACATTAGCCCTTCTCCACCTTCTTCACCCGCTCCACCTTCATCACCACCTTCACCGACGGAGTCGATGGATCCAGAATCTATCCCTCCTAAAAAAAAATTCATAAACACCATTTCCTTGGGGCCTCTGACTTATCAACACGAGGGCGAGGCTCCTTCCTCTCTTCCTTCCTACACCCTGAAATGATCGATGACGATACACCTTCAATTAACATCATTCAATGTCAAGATGATGAATCTATACTCACCTACCTTGGTGCAAAAGACTCATATATTCATCAATCATTACCCTCTGAGACGCAAACCATGTTGAATGAATTGACTATCAAGATCAACATTCATACTCAAGATGACCCACACATCCTAAAGATCAGTCAATCTTTAGATGCTTTGGTGAATAGGAAGCCATCACTTCTTTTCTTAAATATCATAACCACGCTTTCACTTGGTCTTATGCAAAATGCCAGGTATTGACCCCACCATAGTGGTCCACAATATCGTAACTATTCCCGATGCCAAACCTATCAAACAAAAATTGAGGAAAATGCACCCTCGCATTTCCCTTCTCATCAAAGAAGAACTCCAGTGCCTTCTTTCCATTTCCTTCATCTTACCCATTGATTATCCTCATTGGATCTCTAACATTATCCCTATCACCAAGGTGACAGGGGGACTCCACATTTGCACAGATTTCCGTGATCTCAACCTAGCCTGCCCAAAAGATGACTTTCCTCTACCCGATATTGACCAGTTACTTAACGTTACCACTATTCATGAGATACTATCACTCATGGATGGATTCTTTGGTTATAACCAAATCTTGCTTGCCCCAGAGGATCAACATAAAACCGCATTCATCACCCCTTGGGGACCTTTTGCTATCAAGTCATACCGTTTGGCCTTAAAAATATTGGTGCCACATATTAGCAAAGGCCATGACTTATATCTTCCATGACATCATACATCATATATTGGAAGATTACGTGGATGATCTCCTGGCCAAATCTAAACGCTGCTTTAAGCACCTCATCGTCCTCAAAACCATTTTTGATCGCCTCATTAAATATTGTGTTCACCTTTAGCCCAAGAAGTGTGTCTTCACAGTTCTCTTAAGAAATCTCCTAGGATTTATCATTTCCCTACGTGGTATAGAAGTTGACCCTGATAAAGTCAAGGCCATTCTCGAAATGCCTCCGCCCACTAACCTTAGACAACTCCATAGCTTGCAAGGTAAGTTGCAGTCTATTCACCGTTTCATTTCATAATTATCTGATCGGTGTCAACCATTTCATCATTTTCTTAAGAAGGATGTCTCCTTTAAATGGGATGATGATTGCCACAAATCTTTTGAGGTCTTAAAACAATACCTTCTCCAACCACTCATACTTATTCCACCTAAAGACGATCAACCCTTCTACCTATACATCTCTGCTACCGATCACTCCTTGGGGGCCATGCTTGCTCATCGTGATGAATAACACAGGGAGCAGGTGGTTTATTACATAAGCTGTACTCTTTTGGACTATGAAACCCAATACAACCATCCTAAAAAACTTTGCTTAGCCTTAGTTTTCGTTGCCACAAAACTCTGCCATTACCTACTCAACCACAAAACCTATGTTGTGACCAACACCGACCCCTTACACTTCATGTATGCCAAACCTTATCAAAATTAGTGTGCCGCATGATGGCTTATGCTTTTAGCTGACCTTGACCTTGAATTCATTCATCAAAATTCCATCAAGGGCCAAGCTATCGCTAACCAATTGGCCAACGCACCTATTTCCAGGATCAACCCTCTAATTTTGACTTTCCAGATGAGTCAATTACTACCCTTTCCCTAGACAAACCTCGCTTACTAAATGACACTCTTCTTTGATGGTTCTAAGTGTCAATGTGGGGGTGGGGTTGGTGTTATCCTCATTCCACTTGATGGTGAACCCATGCCTTTGTCTTTCAAACTCAATTTTGATTGTACAAACAATATTGTCGAATACGAAGCACTCGTATTAGGTCTCTAAGCCACCTACGCCCTAGATGTCAAATCAATCAACATCTTTGGTGATTCTCAATTGGTTATAAACCAAGTCAATGGTATATACCAATGTCGTAATGAGATACTTCAAAAGTATAAACATCATGTAGACATACTTTTGACCACCTTTGACTGTTACGCCCTTCAAACCATCCCCCCAACCAACAAATTTACAGATACCATGACCTACTTAGCTTCTCAAATACCTACTTTTCCTGCTGATTCTAAAATATTTGTCACCATAAAATGACTCTAATCACCCTCTTATTTACCTCACAACGCTTTTACTTCATCGTAACCGAACACCCTGCACTCGAGTGACCTTTGGTATAAACAATACTCACTATATTTCTCTCTCCATCTTACCCCCTGATCTCACCCGTAATGGATAACGCGCCTTCCTTAAAAATGTCTCTCATTACGTCATCATTGGAGGCCTCCTCTATAAGCATGGATTTGATGGTATTCTCTTACAATGCCTCACAAGTTCTGAAATTTTTATACCATTAACGAAGTTCATGATGGCATATGTGGAGGTCACTTCAGTGGCCTTGTTGTTGCTAAGCGTATTCTTCACCTAGGCTATTACTTGGCCAACCCTCAACCATAATTATTGTGACTACGCCAAAGTTGTGTAAAATTCCAATAACATGCTAACCTTCATCATACACATAGTCATGCCTTCAAGTCACCCGTGACCTTTGGCCCTTCTCTCAATGGGGTTTGGATCTTGTTAGCGAGATCAACCCACATTCTTTCCAAAGACATCAATGGATCATTACGACTACCGAATACTACACAAAATGGGTTGAAGCCATACCACTCATCTCCACGAAAGATGAGAAAATATGTGAATTCATAAATCACCACATCATCTATCACTTTGGTGTTCCTCATTGCCTCATCATCACGACAACGGAAAACAATTCAAAAATAAAACCTTGCGAAAACTTTGTAATGCCTTCGGCATTCAGCTAAGTTTCTCATCACCTTATTACCCACAAACCAACAGCCAAGCTGAATCTACTAACAAAACCTTGAACAAAATTCTCATGAAAGTGGTTAACGATACTAGGAAGGACTAGCATACGCACATTCCTTTTGCCCTGTGGGCATACTGCACTAGTATCCGTACTTCCACTGCTGCCACACCCTTTTCTTTGGTTTATGGTATAGAGGTTGTTCTACCTCTCGAAGTCCAAATTCCCTCACTCTACATTTCTCTTCATGACATGCTCAATGATGATGACTTTTGTTAGGACCGTTTAGCACAACTTGAGTTATTAGACGAATGTCGTCTTAACGCTCTTGATCACCTTCAAGTTTACCAAAAACGTATCAAACATGCCTACGAAAAACATGTCCATGAACAAACCTTCCAAGTTGGTGACCTTGTCCTAAAAGAAAATCAACATGTAACTAAAGCAGAAAAAAGTAAACAGGGAAAATTTGCTCCTAATTAGCTTGGACCATACATCGTGACCCATACTTACGGATCAGGTGCTTATCATTTATCTTCACTTGATGGTAAACCCGAACCTGAGCCCCTTAATGCCTTGCATCTTCAACCATTCTACTGTTGACTTTTAGTCCTACCTCACCTTTTGCCTCTTTTCATGCTCGTCCCTTGAGCGCTATCCACTTCTTACACCTCACCAATGATTAAACAAGAATCATGTGTGTATCCGACACTCTTTATCTTCTCTTAAATATGTGTACCACGGCACTACACATAGCATGATTCTCATGGATACTTTTCATCTACCTTTAGATGAGATCCCATGGTCATTTCCCCCTGCTTTCTGAACAAGAATCTTGTTCTTCACCTTGATCTTGTCCATGACTTCAAAAGCCCTCACATGGGATCCAAATCCTTGAGTCAAACTTCTAATAAAAAGATGACTCCCTCAAAAGGACATCTTCCTCTCAACTATCGCTGCTTATAAATAGACTGCTCCCTCGAAGGATAGCTATGTAAATCTCTTTCAAAAAAAAAAAACTGAAGCTTCCCACATCGATCAGCTTCACAAAGACCTCAAGGAGTTAATTTCCTCATCCCATATAGACTTCCCACATTGAATAGTCTATTTCAAATATCATTCCACACATAAATCCTTTTAGTAGACTTTCCCATTGTGACCTTGGATCTCTTACCCAACGAGCATGCTACCTCATACCATATCAAAATTAGCCACCTTACACCCCTCTCCCCATTTGCACTCCCATTTCCTACCACCTCAAGGGACTTCTTGAAACCATGACATTTGGTGATCATGTGACTACTTTCCACCCTTAGAACAATCAATCATGCAATGTAGTTAGGGTCTCATGTTCATAACCTCCTCCATGGTATGACCTACTCGATATGATCCTAACTAATCGGTGACTTTCTTTCCTCCTCTTATCTTTTGACCTTCTTTATTACGTATTGATTCCCTTATACAAGACTTGGTCCTTGACGCTTACTTTTGGGGTAATCTTCTTCTTCCACCACAATCAAAATCACCTATACCAAGTTGCCCATAACTCACCTACACCTAATAGACCTAAACCCAAATCATGCCTAAAACCTACCAACTCATCCTCTTACATTCTTCCCTAGCTTAAGGGAGAACTACATTTCCCGAGGTCCCTTTTCAATGGGACTATGTAGGCAAAGACTCCGAGGGCATGGGGCCCTTGGAGGTTAGCTCACCACTTTCTACCCTAACCAATTCATCTTTCATCTTCCTAAATTACATTCAACCCCCTTTAGTTTCTTTTTTAGTTCAACAATTGGAAATTAAACCAACCAAACAACAAGTTGCTTAACATTTTTATCATCATCACACCATATATTTATTATTATGACTAACATTTCTCTATCATCATCATGCATGTATTATAAAGCATCTTAAACATGACCCATCCCATCATGCATTGCACAAATTAATGAATCACAACTTTAACCAATTTCAACTCAACCATGCCTAGACCACCAACCTTGACTCAATCCATGCCTAAGACCTAACTCGATCCATGCCTAAACCAACCTTGACGTGATCCATGCATAAACCAACGTGACTCAATCCATGCCTAAACCAACCTGACTCCATCACGCCTCACTCACCTAAGTTTCCATCCATATCACAATAAAAATTAAAATTCTCATGAAACACCAACAAATCATCGAATCTTATCCATCTCATCATATAAATAAATATGTGTCTCAACAACACAATATGTCATCGGCACGCAGCTGATATCATATACAATAAAACAATAAAACAATACAAAATCTCTTCGACACGTAGGCCGGTATATGCTTAATAATACAAAACTCGTATACATCCTCACTATCTTCAAAGACGTAAGCCAATATATATCAAAAATGACTACAATACATCAAAATTTAGGGATGGGCATCAAGCCTCACCCTGCCGGACATCCTCCATGTCGGTCTCTCTAGTCTCCTCCTCGGCTCCTGTCCACCAGCCTGGTATCATCTCACCGCCCCATGCTGGCACATCACCTGGAGCTAGTCTCTGTGAGCTGGTGGCCTCTCCCTAATCCTATCTCGAGCTTGATGGCCCCTTGTGCTCTCTACACTGTGAGTCCGGGATCTAGTCCTCTCACTCGAGGCTTGTTATGCCTTATACTCTCCATAGGATAGAAAATCTATCCCACTGCCATTAATTGATCTTGGTAGTATCTGTCCTCACCTAGGGCATCCCATAACCTGGATATGGGTATGGGTATGGTCTATGGGTGGCCCCATAGGCCTCGCCCCTGTACCTATCCTATAGGACCCGATCACGCCCCCGCCCGTGAATCCGTGACCCTATCTTGGTGCCTGTGGAGGTGTCATCGGCCTCATACCCTGTGCCTATACCTACGCCTGTAATGCCTAAATATGTGCCTATGTCATGGCTAATCGGCCTGTAATCTGTCACCTCTGCTGTAAGGCAAGCCACCCACTCATCATCCCCATCTCCATCTCCATCCCCACCCTGGGCCATCTAGGCCTGAAGACTGGCCACTGTGCATGTAACTCGGCCACTTACCCCTCTAAATTAAGCAATGCCCTTACACCATACCTAACTAGATAATCAAGGTCGCCACCGCCCGTAGGGTATCCTCTCGCACCGTGATGGTGGCTAAATCTGCTGCCCAGACCTTAGGTGGTATTACTCATAAATGAGCCACCCACCACTGTTTGTATCTATCTGTAACCCCCAAACGATCATCAATCCGTTGGTATACCACCTGCTCCTCCTTCCTGTGGCACTGCTCGGTTGTGGTAGAGCAATGGCCCCCTCACGTCATCCCTCATGTATTGCGGGAAGGGTGGAGGTATATCCTATGGCAGTCCAAATTACTATCTAACCCCTGTCCACTAGGATCATCTCATGCTCCCTAGCATGGTGCCCCACTATCCATCTCACCAACTACAACCCATCTAACTCATCATGCATCCACCGAATGAGGGATAACCTACATACTGATCTCCATATGATGTCCACTAGAAAAAACCCCTCCAATAGTCACCTGTAGTATGCTACATCATGTGTAGCCCTATCTAGATCTCCTCTCTCTAATAATAGGCACCCATCACCTGTACCCCACCCACACCAATCTCGGTGGAAATGCTTCGCTCGAGGCATCCCAACCGCCGCAAACAAACTATGTGCTTATATGCCCAGCAGTGTAGTAAAAATGTGCAAAACATGTTGAACTCAAGCGCAGACGCCCATATGCCCACAGCTCCCTGTATATAGCTGCACTGTGAATGCTTTGGCACCCAGGAAAAGTGATTCTGATCTACCATCATGTCATGTAATACCCCCATCAATGAGTAGGAAATCTCCCTCCTCTACATCTCGGCAAGGTGTGAAACAAAGACACTCTCCCTCCATCAATAAAACAACGATCCTTGTCTCCTCTAGACGGCCGCATGTACATCCTCTGTAGCTCGGGACTAGCATTATGGAATGTCATGTTTGTCAGTCCCTCTCCAAACACTGTCAGCATCAACTCCTCTGAGGCCTCAAAGGATATCAAATACACTGCGTACTCCGATATCGATAGGCGCAGGATCCTCGAACACGTCCTCTAGGGTGATCGCTATCTCACCCATTGATAGGTGGAATGTGTTGGTCACTGAATCCCATCTATCAATGAGAGTGACCATCAGACTCAGCTACCAGACCACATTTCGATAGCGTTGGACCCCACTCGTGCCCACCTCTCTACGTGCTTTTGCCACTCCTTAGCGGTCCGCCACGTCTCGCACTCTCAAGAGCGGGGGTGGCACCTTGTCTCTCATCCAAAGCTGATCTCTCCCTTACATCCAATACAAACAACAAATTAATCCACCTTCATCATACCCATACTCACCCATTAGCATTTCCCAACATCCATTTTCCCCCCCACCTACACTAGGTTTTTCAACAACACAACCTATTCTACCCTTCCCTATCTCACCCACTCGACCTAAGGCCCTTTTGGCCCCTCATTCTCCAAAACTTGACTAGTACCGGTTATCTCTAACCAACCGCGGTCACCCCTAAACTGGCATCGGTCACCTATTATGTGACCGATCCTATTTCGACCCTACGACACTTGGCTAAGCCCGACCATGTCGGTCACTCTCGTGACCAAAAGCCACGACCCCCAAAACCCTCCCCTCTCAAAAAATTCCCTCTCCTGCCTCTTCTACCCACCCATTCTCACCTACACCTCCCTTAACCACATCCTACCCCCTATTCTCCCACTTACCTCTTTCCCCACTCCTATTTTACCCAATTTACCCTCCCACATTTCAAATTTCATTCTCCAAAAAAAAAAAACAAAAAACAAAAAAACAAAAAAATAATTTGTCAAACCCCACCTTACCAACTAATCTACCTCACAACAACACAACAAGGGTTTGATGCTTACCTCATCATGTTGCCGTCACCATGGTGGCACATCTAGCCACTACACCGGTGGCCCACCCGAACCCTCTCCGGCCTCTACCATCACTAATCGCTACCCGCACCTCCAACCAATCAAATCTCATAATCTGATCCCATAGACCCACCTCTCAACTACCAATCACCCACCATTTAGCTCACCAACTCAACTCTCCATTCTGTCTGGACACTTTTCCACCTTTTTCTCTCTCTCGTGTCATTTTCCCAATTCGCAAGAAGACAAATGATTTGTAAAACACATGGATTTTTCATTTTTATAATAAACCCAACTTAACCAACACCGATTTTACCTTCACCGACATCAGTCACATGCCCTACTTTACCATGGTTGGTTACCCTATGTCGGCATCAGTTACCCTTGACCAGCATCGGTCACCCTCTCTTCCACATGGCCCACAATTTCACCCTATTACCCTGCCCGTCACTCTTTTTCCACACCCAACCTTTACCCTGACCATTTACCCCACCCAACCTTTACCCTAACCATTTACCTCACCCTCCTGACCTCATCATTTACTACCTACCCTCATCCTCATTTGGGGACTCATTCTTTTACCCATACCTCAGCCCTACCCATGCCATGACCTAGATTCTTGGACTGAAACATCATTCTCGACCTTTGACCTCATGTGTTCGCTATACCTTGTGGCACTATTACCTGTGTTGATTGACCTTGATGACCTTACCTTACCTCTGGCCATGACCATTTATCTTGACCCTACCTTTGGTGTACCGAACACACCTAAACGTTCCTGCACCTGACCTATGTCATGTTTCCTGACCATATCCTATACCTTGGATACCGGAATCACTTCAACCTTGTTTGGATAAACCTATCAACCTTAGATAATGTAGAGTTTTCCTGCTCTTCAACCTGGTACTATGCTATAGTTTATACGTGTGCGTGTGTTTGACTGTTACTACCTTTGACCCTGACCCATTACCTAGATTACCCGAGTAGACATTTTTCCCTTTTTCCTGTTACCTACCTTCATCTTCATCACATTCACATTTTATCAAACCACTCACCGATTCTTCCTTCTACCTCGTCAATTCCTGGTTTGAGGGGGATCACCTTCACCCACACATGGGGAAACCACATCTTATTTTTGTCAATGTTGCTTACCAATACAAGCCACGCAACAAAAAGGGGAAAAATGTAGACACTAAAATTAAGTCACACTCCCTTTGTCCCTCTTCAAATAAACACCTTGAACACATTCACCTAACCATGGCCCCTTTCATCCCACACTAATATTAATTTTATTAATTTAATTAAATTAATTCATTATCCTCACAATATTTATTATTTAAATATCCTAATTGGGATAATGTCCACATATCCACCTCACCTAGACACCTCATTAAGCCACCTCACCCTAAGACCTATTCTTAGTAAGTTGCCATAACTAACTAAAACCTACCCAAACCCTAAAATCAATGCCTACATTCCCTCTAACCACATTCATGCATGTTAGAAGGAAGCTTCTAGTCTGATCCGTGGGGTAAATGAAATGAGATCCCAAAAAATCAAGGGGATCTTCCCAAGTTTAGTAAACCTAGGAAATCCCGCCCTAACCGACGCCGGTTACCTTAACCGCCACCGTTAAGCCGGAACCACCGTCGGTTACCTTTTAACTCCCAAAACAACCTTATTTTGAGGTTGGCACATGGTTGTAGAGGTTGGCACATTTCTGAGAGAGAGAGACATCTTATGAGAACAAGTGACGAAACAAGAGTTGCATGTAAGCAGAACTAGCATCCGTACATGCCGACATCAAAACACCCATAGTCGATCAAGCAATCACATAACCACCTACCTTCACGAGAGCATCTCGGGAAGTTCCAACACTAAACTCGGTTCATTTGATTGCCCATCATTACCAAACCAGGGCATCAAGCTCGTCATAAACAAGAAGTTTGTTAACTTGTATTAGTTCCTTGTCATTTTAAGCAGATCCTTTTACATTTTTTATTGGATTTTGCTCTCATTTCCATTCCCCACCCTTTTACCTCCATGAAAACTTGACCATCCTTTTGTCCACACCCTTACACTTCCCATACTTGGACCTCTATCATTCCTGTGCATATCTAGGATCCATACGAATCTCACCATTCCCCTTCCACCTTCACCTAATCCCAGATCTATCACCTAGCCAAGTTTTATTGAGTTTCCTGTACCTCGACCATACCGATGCCGGTCACCCATAACCATCGCCGGTTAACCTAAACTCGACGTCGGTCTTTGTGTATTTTACCAGAAACCCATATCAGAGCCTAAAACCACCACCAAATACCCTAAACTAGCCGAATCTAGCCCCGACTAATAATAGTATCCTGATAGTGACCTTGACCTTTAGATTCAATCATAGCCTAGCCTGTTGTGAATGAATTTTCTTATTGTAGACGAATGAGATACCTAAATCATTTTAAATACAATAGGATTTACTTTATTACCAGCATTAAGTTGTTTTAAATAGTGGGTTGACAGCCGTCTAGGAAGTATCACACTTCCTAGATCTAGCACACGCTAGGCAGTCCACTGCATATATTTTTTAACTTTTATTCGGTGGTCTTGTGTTCCATTTCAGGTAGTTCCTCCAAGCAAAAAGGAAGTTCTCATGATTAGCTGTGGATTCTAAAGTCATACACACACATATCCTATCAATCAACATCTCAATGTATTCCTCCTATGCCCATTAACCTCATTTGTTTCGTCATTTTCTAAGAAACATCTAATAATTAGGTGAAACAAATACAACCATGAGCTTCTTTCATGATGTCCTTGCACTCATGCTCTAACACCAATGGTGTAACACTTCATCTCTCGCCTAACTTGTACATGTCACCACCGATTAACATAAATGGTGTCGTGTGTATAGCAAGCTGCTTATTTTCTAATGCTTTCATTCCTTATGGTGCTATACCTATTAGTAGAAAGACAACAATGTCTTCTAATTCCGTAGGCACATGTTGTAACATGTATAACTATGCATCAAGAATTATTTCTTCAATTATCTACGCATCCTCTCTGAATTGATTCTAGATAGATGGTCTAGTCCGACTTACTTTTCCCCGGCTTCACCACCACCGCAAAGTCAAACTATTGAAAGCAAAGCACCCTTCGCATATGCACCCTCGTAAGATGGGCTTGTTTACTAAGTGCTCTATAGTTGTATAATTCCTTTCAGCAGAGTCAGCTTCCTACTAGCAAAACAGATTGGATGATCTATAATACCTTCGCCAGGTTGAGCTAACACATCACCAATGGCCATACCAAAAGCATCCACATGTACATGAAATGGCTTATCCCATGATGAAAAGCACAGAATGGGCACAGTAGTAAGTTTCTCTTTTAATACCTCAAATACGTGTTGTTGTAGTTCCCCCAATAAAATGTACCTTTCCTCTTTAGCAATTCTTCCAAGGGTGCAGCAATTCGGGCATACCCTTTTATAAATTTTCTTTAATATCATGTATGACCTAAAAATTATGCACCTCACTTTGGCTAGTGAGCACTTCAAGGCCTAAAAGGACTGCAACCTTGGCTAGATCAACTAGCATATCTTCCATGCAGATTATATGCCCTAACAGTATCCCAAATGGCATAGTAAATATGCACTTCTTGATATTCAAAAAGATACTCAATTGTCTACATCATTCAAACATTAAGCATAGATTTTCACAATGATATTTCACAAGCCCATATACTAACCGATCATCTAGATAGACTTGTAAGAAGTTATGAATAAAATCTTTGAACGCCTGAACAACTATGCATGAAAATACAACATGCATGTTTTTCAATCCAAAGGGCATCATAGTATAGGAAAAGCTGCCCCATTCAGTAGTAAATGTTGTCTTTTCTTGATCCTCCTGAGCGATCTCGAACCTGATGATACCTAGAAAATCCATCTATAAAAGAATATATTTCACGCCCGTAACTCCTAGTATTTTCTCAATGAATGGTGAAGGGAAAGGATATGTGACGCATGCAGCATTCAGCTCCCTGTATTCCACACATATCCTAATCCGTCTGTCCTTCTTGATACTGATCACCATTGGGCTAACCCATTCTGACTCATCAAGGGGCTTGATAATTCTAGATTTCAACATTTTATCAATTTCCTCTTTCACCTTTTCACATAAATTAGGATTCATCCTATAAGGCCTCTTCCTAACTGGTCGTGCACCGTCCTTAAGTTTGATCTTCATTTCCCCAAGTGATTCATGTATGCCTTTAAGTTCATGATATCCTTGAGGGAATAAGTCCTAAAAATCCTTGAGTAACTCGATGATCTTTGCTACCTCCGAGTCTGACCAGTAGTCCCTAATTATGGCCTCCTTAGGCTCAGCCTCCGAACATATATTCACCTTCTTTGTCTTCATAGGTTCATGGTAGGCGTGCATATCCTTATCTGCATTTTCCAAGACCTCGCGCACCCCGTGTGAATGTTCAATATCTAAGTTCTCAACTTCCTCGTCATCCACAATGTAGACCATCTTTCCTTTCTCTTTCTCAAGGCAAGCGTGTTCAAGTAATTTGGAGTCTATTTCTTCTTCCTTTTCAAAACATGCACCGAACTCTACCTCACCGAATAATTCCTGAATATGCTCTTCTAATTTTTCACTATCTCCCATAGTTAAGCACTTGATAAATTTTAATGCCTCTGCTATAGGAGGTTGAGTCGAGAAGTAGTCAAATGTCTGGATCATACCTACAACCAACTCTTTCTAGTTCCCAGTTTCTCTATGTAGTTCTGCATATACATACCAAGTGCATGCACATCCTTGGAGTGTGGAATACAATCTATGCACCTAGAGTGAAGGTGGTAATGCTTCCTATCCTGCTGTCTAGAGTCTCTCACACTACTGAATGTGATGCTGAACAAGTCGATCACCATGATAAGTGTAGATTTGCGTAGGTGCATTATTCCTTATAAACCTGGTAGACAAAGCTATTCCAATCTCTTCCCAGTTTATAATATTATCTTTGTGGACTATCCACTAGCACGTTATTGTCCTATGTAGTGTATACACTAACATATCTCTCCTTGCAACTGGATCTACCCATTACGTTTCCATGGCCTTCAGAAAGGTAGAAAGATCTTCTGTCCCTGTATACCAAGGTATTGTGCTTCCTATCTCGTTGAATTGAGTGAAATATATTCGTGTGCACAACCATGCTTTTCACCTCACACCCTAACAATTCATATATACCATGAGCCCAATTATCACAAGAAATACTTGTAGTATCACTAATAGAATGAGAATCCTCCCACCTGCAATGTCTTCTTTTGATGGCTCATTGACCTCTGGGTTCTGAATAGCGCGTACATAGACTTTGTTCAAGTCCTCCTCACTTAGAGGATCAACATATGGCATAGACTTCCCATCTGTCAAGGTTATCACAACCTTTTCCTCCTTGTTTTCAAAGCTGATATATCCTTTATTGAATCTCAAGTCAACATTATTTACATAACACCAAGGGCATCCAAGCAAGGCTAGAAAATTGTCTCGCTTTTGTAGTGCTAATACCTCAAAATCCCAGGTGAACTTGGTGCCTTATATAGTTATAGATGCATCTTTCAACACTCCTATGGGGGTGGCCTTAGTCCATTTTTCATGAATAACACATTGGATAATGGTTGCAATGAAGGCCTCCCCATTTGTACCCATGCATCTAATTTTAGCACATTTACTTCCGCACCTGTATCGATCAATATGTTGCTCAAAAGCCACCCATCCACAATAGAATTCATAGTAATTTCTTTGTCATAGTCAATGCTTATCGGGGGAGATTTGCATGCGAATCTATCATCCAATCTCAAGACTTGCGCATGGAGTGTTCACTTTTAACAAACTTCCCAATAGTGGAATAATGTTCTCCTGGTGCAACATCTTGCACACCTCCCACGAGATCATCGATATCAGTTTGAACTTTCTCTGAGGCTTTCTTCTACTCCTTTAGGTATTTTATCTCACCTTGAAGATTCCTTAGCACTTCCATGGTATCCTAGTAAACCTCCTTCGATGAGCAGGGATCTGGGTACCTTGCATGCAAAACATCCTCCTTAGTGATCGTAGGTTTCTGTGCAATGCCTCTCGTGCGCACATAGCTTTAGCATGTATAGTAATATTTACTATCAATGCCTCAGTCATTTTTTTATCTTGGGCATCCACTGATCTCCTACCGTGCGCTAGATTCTAACCATTTCGGTGCCTTTGTTTTCTTGCTTATATTGCTTTCTCAGATACTCATATAAGTATGGGCACTCTTCATAGCTATGGTTCTTCCCACAGAAAGAACATGCATTATTCTAAGGAAATTCACACCTATAGTGGTTAGGAGATCCACACGTATAACATGTTCCATGAGGAAACTCTCCTCTTCCTCCACCTTAGCCTTGTCCTCCATATCCACGTCCCCTTCCATGACCTCCTTCAAAACACCCCTCATTCTTGTCATAGCACGTTTGATTATGATCCTAATCTTGGTGCTCATTCCTACCCTTATAATTATCTATTATACCTGTCTGTCGTACTCCAATGTCTATGGCATCCTGGATCTAACCAATCAACTGAAAATCCTCAGTATCATGGGTCGTGGACCTATAAATCTTGCAAAAGAAAGATACATTCTTCCTTATCACACGCTGTAACAGAGGACAGTGGCTAACATCATGATTCAAATGGAAAATTTCATAGTCCAATAGTAACAAGCATACAGATCTGTGAGGGAAACTATCCTTGGTGTGACCTTCCACTTCACAACTGCTTCACCAAATTCTTGACCGCATTTCGTGGGTTGAATTTGCTGATAGCTTCTCTAACTGCTTAGCCATAGCTATGATCTATGCCTCTAGGAATGGACTGACTCTAGTGTCAATGATCCCAACTGCCTCATCAAGCAAAGCTACTTCCAATGCTTTGTGTGGATTCGTGCATGTCTTATGTGACAATTCCCTCATAAAATGTGTAATCAATCCTCCAACGAACCATTTTACATGTCTTTGGCTAGCATGAATATCATAAGATAACTTAGATAGAAGTTTCTTAAAATGAGCATCATACTCACATACACTCTCAGTAGTGCCTTACTTGATATCCTTGAGCGCACTTATACTCTTCTCCACGCTCTCAAACTAAGGTATATGGAACTCTTTCAAGAAAGCATCCTCGGTGTTGCGTAATCCACACAAGTTTGATCAGGGTCAAACTTCCTATACCAGTTATGCGCACGCCCCTGTAATGTAGTAGTGAATTGACTTGCCTTTCACTCAGCAGCTATGATCCCTTTAGCATGCCACAAGATTTCACACATATGCACATGTTTGACACCATCCTCTATACCTCTATACTCCAGAGATGAAGCGACATCTCCATATAGATATTTTGTGGTTGCTACGGACCTTGACCATCGACCCCGGAACCTTTTGTGTTCCCTCTACATCCAAAACCACCAAATCCACTAGAGCTAGAACCACCTATACCTCCTAATCTGCCACCTTGAGTTGGATTAGGGCCTGTAGATGTACTCCCCTGTGTTTCGATAGTAGTACTATACAGAACCCCTATAGTCTGTGAAGCAGTTCCACTTCCAGAGGTGAGTCTAGTATTCTACGCACTTACATTCTATGTGGATGATGTGCCCAAGAATGCTCCTCCAAATGACATTGAAGCCGTCTTTCCTGCCATTGATGTACTTGATCCCTAACTTACTCCTACTTTTCTACTTCCCAAGTTAGTTTTTGGTTACTTGTTATACTAGATAGTGAAAAACCAAGCGTAAAGGCTAGGTCACCAGGTGGATTAAGATACGTGCATGCAGCCCAAGTAGTCTCTGTTGGCACACTTCCATGTGAGGCCGAGAAGGATATCTTTCATGCTTTCCAAGATGGGGGAGTTCCTAATGCTTTGGATCCATGTCTTCTACGTGAGCCATAAATCCTTCACGAGCCATCTCTCTCCTCAATGCCATACTTTCTGCAATGAAACGTTTCTTCTCTATTTCCCTCTCGTGTGCCTCATTATACTTAAGCCACCTTTCCTCCCTCTACTTTTCTACCACTAGGTCCACCATCTTAATACCAAACTTGTTCCTGCCTTCACACGTGGTGAAGTTTAGCTAGCCATTGGTTTACTTTCCAAGTTCAAGGTTACCATTAAGATCTTGATCGCCAGTGGAATACCATGTCAAATATGTCCCTCTTGGATACCAAAAACTAGAATTCAGCTACCTCTAGGCATGAGTACATCAAAATTGAATATTCCAGAATATAACTATTTAGAACACCATGAAACCACGTATCCACCACACAAGTCTAGATCAGATCAGCATCATAAAGGGCCTGAAATTCTTCTTGTGTCCAAACAAGTGCGTGATACCTCTAATTCCACTTTGAGATGCATAAGCAGTAAGCCACTCATATAGTTCTACTAGAAAGATAGTGAAAAATATCTCATATAAACTATCATATAGGTTCTTCTCTACCCAAGTACGTGTGTTAAACTCAGATCCACTACTGAACCATCGTGCATATTCTTCCTCCAGATCGTGTATCCATTCCTCAATACTTGCTAGAGTTAACAGGTGCATCTTCATTGCGAACCATCCTGAAAAAAACATAAAAAGAGGTCCCAAAAATAGAACCAATGATGTATCCTAGAATTTTTAAGATAACACCCTAGTTATCTTTGGCACGTCACTCACTTTAGACCGAGCACTCACCCAAAGCATGCACTGCCAGTCCCCTTTAGGGTTCTTTGTAATAGGATGTTAACATGATGAAGATAGAAATAGATATATTCATAACTAATCCATCAGTCTACAGTGCATGCTACCCACAGATCTATGAAAGAACAAGCTTAAACAGTGATCATCATTGAATAAATAACATTCACTACTCAATTACACAAAATGATACTTAGATTCAGCCAATATCTTCCATCTATTAATAAATATAGAAGCTCCTTACAGTATTGTCAATTTATATCAAAGTGTGTATGGATCTGATACACACATACACCACTCTCTATGATCTCTCTATCATCCTATATCCTTCTACTATGCACTTAACATCATATATATAGGGTGGGAATTTTCCCTTCACCACTTAACTATTCCAGAAATAGGTTGCATGTTATTGATAGCCACACACCGTTTACAATTATAGCCACACATGCAAGTGCGCTATCTATAGTTCTCTTACAGTTAACTAAAGTGTCAATTCTATTCTTAGCTTGTCTCCATGCATAGACGCTTTGAACCGCTTCTCCAAATATAGACAATGCATGGCACGCGTGTCTCTACTTTGTTGGTGTGTTCTACATGCCATCTTCTAAAAATAGATCTTCATGCTCAAAATCAGCTAAGTCCCAAAATCTAAACTTGCCTTCCACGCGCGGGTCCTTCCTATCCTTCCGCGCCTTTGATCTTGGCCTTCTATCCCACGCGAACTCCTTGTGTGATCTTTGCTAATTATTTTTTGATCAACAAGGTATATATAATCAATGGCTAATAGGAATCACTTGCATCCACATAATAAATATCAGCTACTACCCATTTTTACATTTATCAACTCTATCAATCCATCAAAAAATAACAAATAATTATGCTTATGCTTTACTCATGCAAGTAATACATCATCTATTTGATCGGTCGGTTCCTCGCCCCAACTCCTCCTACTTCGGCTCACCATTCGTGTCTATCACCACTGGAAATAACAACACCCATCAATGTGTCACCTATCATTGATTATATGGCGTAGTGCATCCCACATCATTTACCCGTATATGCCCTATGGTCGGATTTGCCTCATCTCGGCCCTAGATGTACCGGTTGTGCTCTGTCAAGCCTAGCCTCAAACTTGGTCACCTCACGGCCCTAGTAGATCAAAACCATATATATGGATCTCTGGGGGCACATCCTAGGCCATGTCAAATTGTCTAAATACTCAATCACCCACTTTATTACCCCTAAGAAAGGGTCCTCTAACCACATGGTGCATCGTATGGACCATAACTCAACACCATCCTCTACCCATACTCCATAGTCTCTATGTGGTTGCCATATAATAGCCACATATCCCATCTGATCTAGCATTGACCTATATGTGGTCGTATCCATCCTCTTACTACGGTTACCCACCCACCTCACCGTAAATATCTTTGGTCGAGCTCAATTGGCCCGTGGCCCACTAAGTGGCATCAATATAGCAATATGCTCATATGCCCATACATGTAACAAAGTAGTCGCTCTTATGCCACCATCATGATCCTCCTGAGTAAATTTGTATAAGTCCCTATATAAATGGGTCACCACACACTATGCCCATGCATATATAGTCTTGTGTTCCTCGATACTATGACAAATATCATGCATCTGGTACAAAATCCCAACTCCACCACCCTCTACACCCACCAACGAAGCTAGTACCACTGCAATAAAATTTTGCATTCGAAGAAGCTCGATCTCATAATCACATCCAAGCTAATATGTGTCTCAACTTGTACTCGAGACCCTAAAAATACCACCATGTCACCCTCATCTGACTATGGGCATCCAATACGACCATGATTTGTACTCTCTCTACCTAGAGCATGCACGAGACCTTTGTATGCCACTACCTCTAGCTAATATCCATTTTTATTTTCATGATTCTAATCAAGTTCTTTTTAGTATACTTTGTCAAGCCATTACCTTGAGGGTAATAGTTGGAAGAAGTCTTCAAATAGATACCAAGACTAAGAGCCCAATCAAAAATTCTTGTACCAAGGAAGGATTTTGCATTATCATAGATAATGGTTTGAGGAATGTCAAACCTTATTACAATGCCTTCAAGGAATTCAAGGATGGCCAACTCATTTGCTTCTTGAGTATGACAACTTTTTTCCATCTGGTGAAGTAGTCCATTGTTGTCAACACCCACTTGTGACCAATGATCGGAGGGTTGATCATGCCAATGAAGTCAAGACCCCATTGCGCAAAAGGATAATTCTCTTAGATTGGATGAAGGGGAAGTGCTGCCCATTTCTTTTCAACTACAAATAAAGCACATTGTTTGTATTTCCCACCCACTTGTGTACATTTGTAAATAGGGTAGGCCAAAATTATCTTTCCTTAATTATTTTTATTGTCATATCCTTGGCAGAGAAGTTTCCACCATATAATCCATCATGAAATAATGCTAACACTTTTTTTGGCTTACATGCCATCAATACATCTCAAAAACATACCATCAATGTTTCTTTTGAAGAGAATACCATAAATGAGCACATAAGGAATGGATTGTAGCCTCAAATGTATTATATTTGCTTTGTTTAAACTAAGAGGGTATACGCCTACGAGAAAGGAATGTTTTCATGTCATTCATTCAGTGCGTGCACTTGGATCTACATTCTCATTTAAATTCAGCACGCGAAGGCTCCTCATCTATGAAAAAAGAAGCATCTTGACTATTATGCACATCCTCGTAATATGCCCATGGAGCGCATTTCCTCTAACTAATTTTTTGGCTTTGATAGTAACATAAAATTCCATAATTTTGGTCACCCATTTGGCTCTTTTCTCATGGATTTCTTCTCCCATGATGAATTACCTCACACTAGAGTGTGAAACTAGAACTTTGAAATGATTTGTGGCGAGCATATTTTGAATTTATTCAACGCACATATGATGGTGAAGACCTTTTTTTCAGTGAGATTGTATTTAAATTCATAATCCTTTAATACTTGACTGAAAAAAGCCATTGGACGCTCCAGTCCTTGTTCATTTTCTTGAGTTAAGATAGTTCTGAACACTAAGTATCGGCTCCATATGCATACGGATAAAATCCTTGGAATAATCTATATTGATAAGTGTTGGGGCATGAGAAATCTCTTGTTTGATATTGTTGAAGCTTTCCTTTCCTTTTGTTGTCCACTTGAAGACTATATCTTTCTTGAACATGAGGGTGATAGGCCTAACCAAACTTACAAAGTTAGGAATGAATCTTCTAACAAAGTTGATTTTTCCTAAGAATGATTGCAAGGCCTTTTTGATCTGAAAAGAGTGTGAGATGCTAGTTCGATTCGTAAATGATCAATGGTAATATCATCCTTCAAGACAACATGTCCCAAAAGATTGCCTTCAAGCAATAGAAAAGTTGCACTTTTTGGGTTCAGAGACACCCCAAATTCTTTACATCTCCCAAAAATTTCTCCAGGATGACTGATGTGATCTACATTATATTTTAGGAATAAATTTATGTCATCCAAGTAAAAAAAAGATGAACTTGTTAATATATCACCTAAAGGCAATGTCCATCACTTTCTAAAATGTTGTGCTTGCATTTGACAAGCCAAAATGCATTTTCTGATAGGCATATGTTCCCCATTTGGTTATAAATGCATTATTGAATTGATCCTCTTATCTGACCATGATTTGGTTGAAACTTGAAAAAATCCAGCATGGAAAACCTTTGCATGTTATCCATTGTCTACAAAATATGCTCCATATAAGTAAAATGATAATGATCCTTTAATGATGCCTTGTTCAAATCTCTCAAGTCGACACATAGTCTAATTTTAAAATTATTCTTTCATACAAGAAAAGGATTTGCCACCCAAGTAGAGTACTTGATAGGAAAATTTAGCTTTCCCTCAATGAGTTTGGATAACTCTTTCCTCATGAGGGGTTATATCTTGGGATTGATAAGCCTTTGATTTTATTAGATGGGCTTGACATTAGGATCAAGGTCAATGGAGTGTTGAGTAACACTTGGATTAAATCCTTTGACTTCTTCATAGTCCCATGAGAAGATGTCATTATACTTCCAACATAATGAGATGAATGCCTACTTTTCCTCTTGCACACAAATCTTACCAAGAAAAAAATATTTGTCGTGTGCAATAGTGATTGGTTGGTAGACTTCTTGCATTGCATGTATGTTCTTTTCTTTACCCTTGAACTCATCATCATGACTGAAAAATGTGCTCTAAAGTGACCAATCCTTTTAGAAATTTATTTTTCTTGATTTGGATCACTTGATCACCATAGTTGTCATATAAATTAGAATGCATCTTTGAAGAAAAATCAGCTTCATTCTGAATTAATTACACAATTTTTAAGTCACTTTCAAACACTTATCAGTTGGTTTCATTGTCCAGGATGGAGGTTCTCGACCATCATCTTGATGTATTGCACATTACCTTGAACAAGATCCTTAACTAATGAGAATTGTGAACCAAGAAAAACCATTTAATACACTTCTTTATTCAATTTTTGGCACCACCTAATGATTGAGAACATAAAATCTCTCCGAAATGTCCTAAAATTTTTGTTTATAAGATTTCAAAATTTTATTCTTTGTTGTTCACTTATTTGTGACTTGGTGGCTGATTAATTCAGTATCCCCAAATATCTACAATGCCTTAATCTATCTCTTTTCACTAATCGAAGACCATGCACTAATACTTCATATTTTGTTGCGTTGTTGGAGCATGCAAAATGAAACTTGTGAGTGAAGATAAAATTATCATTGTTAGGAGAAATGAGAACAACACATGTGCCTATGCCATTTCTGCTTCTAGATCCATCAAAGAACATCTTCAATAGTACAGAAGCATCATCCTTTTCTTTCTTGAGTGGGGTGGGAAAATTTTCTTCTTCTTCTAGAATGCAATAGGTTCCCAGACCAATTTCAATAGATGTATCATAAGGATAAAATTTATAGTGCTCCTTGGTCCATTAATCTAATAGAATATCAAGTATGGAGGTAGGAATAGGTTGTTCTTCTAAAATTGACTCTTGTTCTTGGCCTCTTGGATTAGGTAGTTTGATTGGAGAGGAGAGGGATCATATGACTCAATATGATAAGAAAATATAAGATCATCTTGTATGGTAAAGCTTGTGCCATACCTTGTTCTCAAGAGCATATGAGACCAATTTGAAGATAAGTAGCCACCCATTTTGGTTGTGAAATCTCTTGATATGAAGCTGGAAAATAATGGAGGCAAATCAATGACCGACACATCTTGAGTTATGGTTAGGCTTGGACATGCATGAATATTTAACTCAATATCCTTGATGACTCCTAGCATACTAATAGTTGAGCCATTGAGTTGTAAGAATCCTTTAGAGACAGGGTTTTACTTAAGACCTAGGATATCAAAAAAATTCTTAGGCATGATAGAAGTACTATCCCTTGAGTCAATCATACAATTGTGAACAAGATGTTTACCTACTATCAAGAACATATAAAATGTTGTTGTTTTGAAAAATTTCCTTACTCGTTTCTCTTGTGCTTGACATATGTTGACATCATCTTGAGTTCTTTGAATGAAAGGATCATCTTGCAGAACTATGCAAGAGCTTCATGCGGAGAGGTCGCACTGTGGTGGAATAGCCAAGCCATCCCACATTGTGACATGTACATTTGTATTCTTCATTTGGTCAAAAAAATTGAATGAAAGGCCCATGGACTTGTGTATTTGAGGTGTAACATATTTTCTTGACTACTCGTGCAAAGAAACAAGAACTTTAGGTTGTGCAGAGGATTGACCTACCAAAGGAAATGTGTGTACAATCTCTTGTGGAACATTACACAAAACCTCATGTGTAATAGCAGGCATGACATAACTATTGGTTAGATTTGTACCATCTTTTTTCTTGTGAACAAATTCACTCTAACTGGCGTAGAAGTTGAAGGCTACACATTGGTTTCCAAAATTCTCTTCTTTGACCTTGTGTTGTGAGAAACTTACACACACTATCTTTTGAATTATCCATGGATTGATTCATTATGTAAAAGTTTTCAACCCCAAATAACATAAGGTTGGTCTCAGGAATGACTTCTAGAATTTCTTCATCATCAAGTTTGTGTGCGCTCATGGATGGCTCATGATTGGATGTATTTTGGATCATAAAGGCTTTCTCATGCAAAGGTGCATTTACATAGTCATATTGACTATTTGGTATATTACAATGAAAACACCATTTTGTCTCTTGAACCATGTTATTATATACTACAACCAATGTTTTTCTTAAGTTGGGCATAGGAAGGGGTTGCACAGAGAAACAATTTTAAGAGGAATGTGTGCATTATGGTCATGCCATCTATCATTCTCTTGATTTTCCCATACTTCGATTTGGATATTGATTTCTATAGGATTGATGGATTTGATTGAACCCTTGATTAGAATTACTTCTAAAGGCTTTCCTTGCTAATTTTCTAAATATATGACTTTATTGGACATATTTCTAATCAAAGTATTTCATTTCTTCATCTTTTTTTCTGATTTTGGGGAGATTATGATGTGGAGGCAATGGGATGAGATGTTTGTTCGGGGTGTGAGTGATAGAAGGTTGAGGTTCTTGAGGCAATTTTAGAAATAAGGGAATAGGAAATATGGGGGCTATTTTACAAACTTGGATAAGAAAATTTTATGCCCCAATGGCTATAGGATAGGCATCAAGAAGCTACGCATCACCCATATATTGCATCATAAGTGAAATATCATAATTCAATGCACTTAAGAAGTAAAGTAAAACACCTTATGGGTCCGGTCTTAAGAAGAGTGGAATTTTGTTCCATTTCTTCTGAAATATGAAGTTGAAATCAGCCATGAGCTCATTGGGAGCTCTCTTTATTATTATTAGTTGATTTAATAAGGAGATGTTAACTTCTTTCTCCTTAAAATGATTGTGAAGTGTAGTACCAAGCTCATCCCGGTTGTGAATAGAGGTGCAGGTCTTAGGCTTCTATACCATTGAATCACTTTTCCTTTAAGTGAAAAAGCTAGCATCTTTATAGCTACATCATCTTCTCGTAACTAGATAAACTGAACAAACATTTGCAATGTCCTGAATTTGATCTATACGGGTAGTTTGATTCTCACCACTGGAAAATGGAATACTTTTGAGTACAACCACTGGGTATATCATGTTGTGTGCCAAGGGACAAAGGACTACCATTGTTGAATATAACAAAGGGAATATTTCTCTGTTGCACCACAAAGATAATGAGACTTAGGAATCTAGATGTATGCATGAAAGTTCTACCAGGAGGAGGAGTAGAAATTTATCTACATGTGGGAGATGGAGATATGTGTGTAGCTCTGCTTCTTATTCTTCTTAAAGATAACTGGAGATATTTAAAGGCTTAACCAAGGTTCATGCACTTTGTCAAATTTTAATTATTCTCATGAAAGGGGCATAGTGACTACTAAAATAAGTAAATCTAGATGTTGTGAGTCCCCGATGTGTTGAAACAATCCTCCAAATGTGTTATTTAACCAAGAGCACATCAATATTGCTGAAATGAAGATGTATCGATCTTAAAATTCATCCCACCGAGCGTGCCAAAACTTTTGGAGCTCAAATTTACACCTGTCCTAAATCGAATGATTTGGGGCTTTGAGGAAACATGGTATCATCTCCAAGTAGTGGGACCTTGCACTTGAGATAGACCTTTGGAGAAGGCTGGATTCCTTTGCTAATTTCTACTACTACTGACTACTTCTAGGAAGGGAAATGTAACCATATAGCTCTACTCTATGATTCCAAGGGACCATGGTGAGAAGGATGTGCATAAAACAAAATGTTTTAATTTAATTCTATTGGCTAGAGCCTTTATTATGATAGTGCAAGGTTATTCTCTATTAGTTAAAAATAACTTTTCTTGATGATCAATAATAACATGCCACATGGAAAATATTTCTTGCACCCTAAAGTTTGGAAATTAATTTCATAGACATGACATCAAATCTTGTAAAATCTAAGCATCCGAAAAATGAGCAGCATATTACAAAAGATTAAAGGCATTCTTTTAGAGGGAAATTAGCCTTATATTATGGTTAGTGGAACATTTTTAAACATAAAACATTGAAGTTCTATATTTACGGAAGAAATTTTTGATGGCATGTCCCCATAAACATCAAATTGTTCTGTCATCTGTTGTTCAAAAAGTAGAAATTTCGGAAAAATCCAATCTAGCATAATGATATCACCCTCCTCTCAAAGAATTATATTTTCCATTACTATGAATACTAAAAATTCCTAGGAATCCTCCTTTCTTTAATTTAACAATCACTTCTAGTTACCATACGAGTTCCAACTCATCAAAACAAAATTGTTTTCCACTAAAATAATCAATTTCCAACCAACATGTTTTAATTTTCTTCGACCCAAGCGTAAACACAAAATCACACACTTTGAGTCATTATTTAGTCACGAGTCCCATACTACTATTCATATAATTCTTAAGTGAAAGGAGTAATAATTAACCCATCTAGTTGGACATTTTACTTTACTTTATGTCATTACTTTCGATCTTACACCTGCACTTACCTAGTTTGTATTATCATTCTATGTTTTTCCTATTTCTAACTGGGGCACCCAACTAGGATTGAGGCACCCCAGGTACCCTGGTCCCCTCTAGGGCACCCTGATCCTCTTTACACTTTACTCTCACCTTTTGGGCACTTTCTATCTATTTGAGCTTTCTATCTTTTTGGTGGTTGGCATTTTTAGGGTTAATTATGAAATTAGAACAAGAGAACCATATAAATATAAATTTATGAGACCATAATGAGGGACCAAGCACTAAGAACTTACTATCATCATCTAAGGTTGCATCCATCAAAGGAATTTAAAGCAACATTTGCATCCATCTAGCTCCATCACAAGGCACAAAAAGGTTGGTTCATATGCATCACACTTCATATGAGGTGATTCTCCCATTGCAAGTTTATCGATTAGCTTGGCAATCACACAACGACATTCACGTGAAAGGAAGCGAACACGGGTGAACATCCAGGTGACACTCTATTATTGATCAAATATGGGTAGAGCCTCACAATTTTATTGATATGCAAATATGAAGATTACAAAAATATGGAAAGAGTTAATGTATATAGGCATTGTATAGATAGCTTCTATCTAGTCCATGAAAATGGATCGGATCACCTAAACTAAAAATATGTAGAAATAGAATATTGCCTTGATTTACTGCTAGTAACTACTATTGGGAGATATCTCGAGTACACATATAATAGAATTTTCCCACAAACATAGGGATGAGAACCCTATCACATAGTTTACTAACAACCGATGATAACTAACACCTATTGACTTAAGTTAAAGTAAAAATTAAATACTTTAACTTTTTACATTTATTCAAATATCTACTAATGATGAACTATGCTAAGGTTTATTCCTAACATTACCCCCTTAATTCAACATGGTCTCAAGTGAACATGAGATAAATTCTCTAAATCCTTAAATTTGTCTCAAGCAAGTGACTTTTTGAAGACATTTGCACGTTGCATATCTGTTGGGAAATATTGGAGCTACATGTTCTTGTTCGGGACATGTTCATGAATGAAATGTACATGCACCTTAATGTGTTTTGTGTACTCATAAAAAAATGGATTCTGAATAAGTTTTACTACTCCTTCTTTATCAACATGTAGGATAGTTGGATCTTTTGTGGTATTCCCAATCCTTCAAGTATACGTCAAAACCATATTGATTCATAGAAAAATCCACCTGTTGTGCGATATTTTGATTTTGTGGAGGACCTTAAAATACAATTCTTCTTCTTACTCCCCATGATATCGGTCCAGATCTCAACAAGAAAACAAAACCTAAAGTAGATTTCCTATCATCTATGTTTTTGCATGATCTCGAATCTAATATCCTATCAAGAAGAAGGTATTGTTCTTCTTGTATTCTAGGCCATAGTCCATAGTTCCTCTGATGTATCTTAGTATCCACCTTGCTTCTTTACAATCAAAACCCTTTCTTCTTGTATGAATCGTGAAAAATAGCTGAATGCATAGCTGATAACCAACCTAGTGTAAGTCAAGTAGATGAGACTCTGATCACTACCGATAAAGAGTTACATTTACTTGTGGTGAGGGATCTATTCGTGACAGCTTGAATTCTTATCTCCATAGGTATGTAAATTGGCTTAAAACCCATCATATTGAATTTCTCAAGCGTTGTCTTTACATATTTCAATTTTGATACAAAGATATGATTTTCTCTTTGCCAAACTTCAAGTCCAACAAAATAATGCAATGCAGAGCCCAAGATCGGTCATGTTGAATGATTGTGTTAGATATTTCTTTGTTGACTCAATCATCCTCATTGATCCTCTAGTGATGAATAGATCATCGACATATACTACAATGATCACTATCTCCCCTTATTTTTTGAGATAGAGATTAGGATCATTTGGACTCCTGTTGAATCCATGTTGAATGAGATGCTCGTTAATTTTTATGTACCATGACACAGGAGACTACTTTAGAACATATAGTATGACAAAACTTTTGGTTGAGTCACGTAAACTTCTTCCTATAAATCACCATTAAGAAAGGCAATTTTCACATCCATTTGGTGTATCTTCTAACCAAATTGTGCAGCTAGAGCGAATATTAACTTGAATTTTTTATCTTATATGTGGGAGCAAAAGTCTCATCATATTCAATGCCTTATTTTTTAGCATATCCTTTAAAGAACTAGTCTAAGCTTGTGTTTATCAATATTTTTGTCTACTTTGTACTTCATTTTGAAGATCCATCTGCATCCAATCATATTTTTCCTTGGTGGAAGATCTATAATCTGCCATGTATTATTTTTCATAAGTGACTTATATTTTGTATCCATAGCATCTTTCCAAGGTTTAGACTGTAGGGCTTCAAACTTTGAATGGCTTAGTAGTTTTAATAACTTTACTCATTAAGGCCAAATTGACCTCATTTTGAGTCATACTTTGAGTCCTCATTCTAGTGGCAGATGTGTCAAGGATATTATCCAATTTTGCATCTCTAATCATATGTGTATACCATTTAAGCATACTTGTAGTGGTTCCTATGGGTGGTTGAATTTCACCATCTTCCTCATCATCACTGTCATCATCAAGGTGATTACCATCCTTTATTTTCACTGTAGGGCTGATTTTTTCATCATGTGAGTGTATAGAAGGAGCATCTGCTTCTTTATTCTCAAAGAAATCAACATCCTAACTAGTGTATACCCTTCTTGTTCTTGGATCAATAAGTATGTATCCAAGTGCTTCATCACTGTATCCCAAGAAGATAAGTTTTTCTAATTTCATATCAAGCTTAGTTCTTTGTTTCTTAGGAATGTGCATACTAGATTTACATCCAAAAATATAAGGTGTGAAATAGATGGCTTATGCCCTAACCATGATTCTTGTGGTGTTACTCCATCAAGAGCTACAGTGGGAAATCTGTTTAGTAGATAGACTGTCATTTTAGCTGCTTCAGCCCAAAAAAATTGATAAACTTACATCACACCATATCCATAATAGTATGATTTCACATTTCAACAACAACATTTTGTTCCAATGTGTGAGGAGGATCTATTTGATTTAATGTCATGTGTTTCAAAAAATCATTAACTTCATTACTAGTGTATTCTCCCCCTTGATCGAAAGCAGTGTTTTGATTTTCCTATTAGACTCTATTTCAACAAGGGCTTTGAAATTTTTGAAAGTGTCAAAATCTTGGTATTTTGTTTGAAGACAAGTACATCCACATTTTCCTTGAAAAATCATCAACAAAGAGCATGAAATGGAGTGCTCATGAAACATTTTCTTTGGAGGGGGATTCGTCACTTTGTGCCCGCTAAGAATTTTTTTGTTCCTCAACCACTTCCTTAGGAGTCGCACGGTATGTTTCCCCCACTATCTTCTTAACTCTCTTGAGCGCTCCATTTTGGAGTTTCGAAGCATGCTCGTGCGGTTCCATTACACCAGGGACTCATTTTCTTGCTGCATAAGTTATGTCTTCTTTAGTCTCCCGGTATCCCTTCCTCCCCTGGCTCTGTTCCTCCTCTGCCCAGTACCACAGCCGCTAGCCCCATCTCTCCACCTTCTTCGTACTGCCACTACTACTATCACCCCTCTGTCAGCCTTCTTGGCTCCATCTTCCATTCCCCCACCTCTACTCCCACCCCTTTCACTTCCACTTCGGCCAGACCTGTTACCAGGTCTTCTAGAAGACTGAACCTTGATACCCCTACTGTGGGGGAAGGTTCCTCAAGAGATTGAAATTTCCCATAACCTCCTTCATATTAGTAGTGCTAGTTCTCAGGAAGTACATATTGAGAGCTCCACAAAAAGGCTAGAAGCCTTAGAAGTTGACATGAAGCTGTTGAAGGAAGAGGTTAAAAACTTGGCAAAGCAAAAAGGTAAGAGGAAGAAGGAGGAGGAGGTGGCTATGGATAATAGTCAGATTGAAGATATATACAAGAAGCTGAACTCCTTAGACAACCATTTAGGGAAGGCCAAGACTCGCCATGATTATAATATGGCCATTTTTAATGCAATTGAAGAGTTTATTGAGCAACATGTCCGCAGCGTCTCCAATCTCAGCGGAGTTCCGACAACCCTTTGGGGAACTAATAAGGAAAGCAAAAGGACCATTGAACAACTGGATGTTACTGACTCTACCCACATGACGACATTGGCTATGTTCACCTCTTGGCAGAATATCAAGTCCAGCATTGACAAAGCCGCCAAGAAGTAATTGTGGGTGCTTTTGCTGCACTTCTTTGTAATTATTATTGTTTTTTCTTGTCTTTTTGCTACTTTCCTATAGTGTTCATGCTATTTTTGTTTTGATGGGGTAGCTTCTCTTGAGCTACTTTGGGTTACATTGTCCCATTTTGATTTTGATCTTGTTTGTTCTGGTTATCATTCCTATTCTGAGGTTCTAGGCCCTCTTTTGTTCTCAAGGGTATAGTCCCTTTCAAAAAACTATTTGCCAATAATAAAAAAAATTATTGAAGCCCAAAGTGACTAGGTCTCATAGGTCTGCACAAATTGGTATGCACCAAGTCAAGTTTTTCCTTAGCCCGAAATGTACTACGTTTGAATGGTGCTCTATGTTGTTTTCCTACCAAACAATGCTGACATTTAATTGTACCCTTTTTTAGAGGTGGAAAACCTCTAACCATGTTGTATCGACGAAAGGTGTTTCAAGATATCCAAAACTCACATGTCCAAGTCTTTGATGTCATAGTTGAGTTAATGATGTATCCTTGGCTACAAGTGCTTGATCATTTCGTTGAACAAAATCCAACCAAAACATTCTACCCACATTCGAAGCTTTTGCAACAATTTTCAAGCTTCATGAATTATCTCAAATTATGCACATATTTTTACCGCCTTTACAATCAAAGTCAATTTTAATATTGTGATTTAATAATTGACTCACGGAAAAACAATTTTTGGTTAAACCAGGGACATAAAGAACATCTATAATTTTACAATTAGTTTTCCCAAGTGGTAGTGAAATGGAACCAATTCCTTCAACATTGTATGATGTATCATCACCCAAAGAATGACACATGGTTCTTCATTGGTATTTTACTCATTGTGAAGAACAAATATTTTTTTCTCGTCATTTGTCGAGTTACACCCAATTGGACATACCAAATTTGATTTTTAGAATTAGACACTTCATTTGACTATACAAAATACAAGAAGTCGTTGTCATCAAATTAATCTTCTTGTTCAACTACATTTCCTTATTGATTTGGTTTCTTCTTCCACTTTTTCTTATTTTGTCCATGTTTACTCTTGTTGTTTGCATGATTTTGTTTGTTTTTTATCACTCTTCTTGCCACTTTACAATCTTTTTGGAACATGTTATACCAACAATTCTTTAACTCATGTCCTTTTCAACCACAAATAAGACATTTATGTTGGGTCTTTTGGCCTTATTGAGTATTTCCTTGCTTGAGGCTATTTAGTAGACTTAGCCTATTTTTTTCTTTTTGATTAGAAGTAAGTGTTTGCTCTTCAGTTTCACTAGTTAAGTGAATAGCTTCTTCTTGTTGTAGCATATTCACTAGTTGTTCAAAAGTTGTTGTTTGACCAATTATGTTTAACGTGGTCACAAAATCCTATATGGAGGAAGAGCTCTCAACACTATAGGCACAAGTGATGTGTCAGTTACTTCTTCCAAAGCTTGAAGTGATGCACGCAAAGTTTCCACTCTTCTAAAAAAATCAACTTTCATAATTGGTTGCATTTTCAAGTTCAATAGTTGACTCTAAAGATGAAGTATCATGTTCTTGTTTTTCGACTCATATACTTTTTTCAAATTTTCCCAAGATTATTTTGTTTTTTTGGCCTCACAAATATGAGGTTTTACCTCATTTGAAACACTAAACAAATTTATTAACTTTTTTATTTGAATGATCAAATGTAGCTTGTTGTGTAGCATTTGTTGTGGATCTTGTTAATGTACCATAAACTACATGCCACATTTTCAAATTCAAGTTGTGCACAAATTTTTATTTTCCATATTTGGATAATTATCGAACCTAAAAGAAATTTGGGTGTCGTAATTGCGGCCATTGTGAAAACTGATAAATAGTAGAAGAAAAATTGAACACTTTTCCCCCCTTAAAGCATAGACACCCCGAAAAAATAATATTTTATTGATTTTGGGCTTGCTTTTTTGCAATATTGTTTACAATATTTGGCACTATCGGCCAATTTATAATAATCAAAAAATTTGGCACTAATGGCCAATTTTAAAATTTTGGGAATTTGCTAAAAAAATACCTACTTTTACACCTTATATCAACCTTTAATTTTATTTTTTAAATATATATGCACCACAATCTCCCTAAACTAGCTCAATTATTTCCATATCGAATCTAGAATTTTTCAAAAATGTTTCACTTTTTTTTTCACCGGATGGAAAATAAATTGTGGTGCTTTGAATGAAGGTTACTCATTGTGCACATCAGGACCTTCCTAAGGCAATTTTTTTTACTTTTTGGGCTCTTTGGCCTCTTTTCCTTTATAAAATTTTCCCGAAATGACGTTTCAAATCAAATGGGAGAAAAAAAAATTAGTCCAAATAGGGTTTTTATAAATTGAATTTAGAACACCTTTTAGTTGTCACTAAGTGACTTAGTGGCGCTTTTGGCTGCTAAATATAGCTATGGCTGCTCAAAATGCTTCCAAATTTGAATTAAGCAAAAAGAAAGCTCTTGGGGAGAGGTTCGGACCTATGACCTGCCCTTTCTAAAGCACCTCCTCTATCCAATACAGCGCTTAAAGCACATATGTATACAAAAGGAGGATATTTTATTTATAAAATAGATTGGACTAGTTTTTTTTAAACAAAGTGCTTACCATTAGAAAATGCAACTTGGCAGCTTTGGGAATGCCCACGTGGAAACTTTGGAGGCTATGTGCATGTAATTTAGGGTTTTTGTGTTTGACTACTCGTTTCCTTTTATTTTTCTCCACTGTTTTTTGTTATTTCCCTAAATTTATTTTCTTTGGTCATCGCTTTGCTTATGCATGTCTGTTTTCTTTGGTTCCTTTTTTAAATTGATTTTATAGGATTCGAATGGAACTTGGCCGCTTGTGCAAAGGAAAATCTACATTTGGCTCTATCAACTCGTGTGATTAACTCACCTAGGAGCTTGAATAGCTCGCCAATTCCCAACTTGTGGGCTATGTAGGGTTGGCTATTTTAATGGTAGAGCTCAACTTGGTGGTGAATTTCCATGGATCGCCAAATACATGCAAAGACAGAACACGAGAGGAAGGAGGAGGAGTTATGTGGGGAGATTGAAAAGCTCGCACCCCACGATAAAATGGCATGTATATATTTTAAATTCCTTCCAAATTTTTTTAATTTGCAGGTCAACTAAAACAAAATTGATCTCTAAATTGACCTCTAAATCTAGAGGCAAAAGACCTTTTTTTGTTTTTAAGAATTTAAGATTTATTCAAAACAATGAAAAATGTCACCTTATTGAAATGAAGTTGTGTTTAGGTCTACATGGGCCTGTGATTACACTATAAAAACTCACATCTAAATTTTTTTGTGGTTGCAACTTTGAAATATGTAAAAATTCTGCTATTGAAAATCAAACTTGATTCGGGGTGTGGATATAGGTAGGGATTTTGAAATGGCTAGGGGCTTCTATGGCTCCTCCTAGCTCTGTACTTTCTCCAAATCTCCCTAAACTTCCCTAAAACTTCCTACACTCTCCCTAGATCAGAATGCAGCTCTGATACCAAAGATTATTGATCAAACAAGGGAAAAGACTCACGATTTTATTGATATGCAAATATGAGGATTACAAAACAATGGAAAGATATGAAATGTATATAGGTATTGTACAACTTCTAGCCATTCCATGAAAATGGATCAGATCACCTAAACTAAGCAATATGTAAAAATAGCATATTGCCCCTAATTTCTACTAGTAACTACTATCGAGAGATATCTGGGTACACACACAATAGATGTTTCCCACACACATGGGGATGAGAACCCTATCACATAGTTTACTAACAACTAATGACAAATACACCTATTAAATTAAGTTAAAGTAAAAAATTAAATACTTTAACTTACTACATTTATTCAAATATCCACTCATGATGAATAATGTTAAGTTTATTCCTAACACACTCCGGAGGAGGTTTCTTGGCCATTTCTGTAGACCAGGGCACCCAGATCTCAAACCAAGGTACCCGTAGGTGCCTCTATCCCTCTCCAAGAACCCTAGTCTATCTAGATAGCTCATATATGCAATTTCTTATGCTACTGTAGATAGTTTCCTCCTCATTTTCACCTAGTCTTCATTGCGACACATTCCTAAAATAACATCAAATCAACTAAGTATTTTATTCCCGTCATTTGTAACTAGGGTTTCATACTTTCTTACTTAGTTTGCTTGGATCTATATTGTACCTAATTTTTCATTTATTTACTACTACAATAGCAATCAAATTAGGCTTATATTTCATATTTAGCTTAATAATTTTTGTGAACCCACGTTTGAATACTCTTAGATCTTTATTTTTCCTTCCATCATGGCTCTAAGGTCTGTCAAATATCCTTACTTCAATTGATTCAAATGCACCCATCTTGTAAAGATGCTCTTCAAAAATCCTAGAGACTATGTATCTTCCTATCAACATGTTGCCTACTCAAGTCAATGTTATTTTTATCGTCTTTCTGAGGACTCTCTTGATTCCAAATCCAATCAATCTATTTGTAAATCCATTCAAGCCCTTCATTATTTATTTCAAGATAAATTTCAGACTATGGAATCCATGATTACATCTCTTAAATCTAAAATCTAACAAATTAAGGATACTTCTCAGGCTCATGTTTGTTCTCCTTCGCATCTTATCTTCATTCTATGTCTTCTACATGTGCACATATTAGTGAACCTTGAATCTTGCTGCTTCTCACACCTCTCAAGTTTGAAATCAATGCTCGAATAAGACGTTCTTCGAAACTCATAACTCATATTTAATCAGCTTGTCATCTACTCATTGTTATCCTCCTTATCGGCTTCCAAAATATCAAGGTCTTCCATATTGTAATTAACGTCAAATCAATGGACATAATGACAATGATTGTTATGCTTTACAACAAATAATCAAGCATCTTGAGCATCAAAGTTTCATCTCATTCACCGCATAATGTTATGTTACATGGTTATCTCCACTTGTTACATCTCAATGGGTTCTTAAATCTGATTCATCTAATGAGCATCATACCATTATTTCTAAGGAAAGTCAAGATCCACCTAAGAAATCGCCCCTTAAAATCAATACAACACCTCCTCTTGATTCATCCCCAACATTACCAAATCAAATTACGCAACCACCTCTCAAGATCAGTCCACCTTCTTCTCTTATCAAGTCTTCTTTTAACATCACCAATCCCACACAAGCTCCAACCAATCACTTTTTCAAAGCAACTACTACTATTGATGGCCAAGACACTATTAGTGCAAATCAGCAGCATCCCTAGATGTTTTCTCAGATTTCTAGTTTGATAATGGACATCCAATGTGATTGCACAACATTGAATCTTTTCCCCAAGTGTGGGACTTGTAGAAATGGGAAAAGAATCTCCAGATTAAAGGTTGGTTCCTCTACTCCTCTAATCAGATGTATGCATGAAATTTGCAGAGGTTTAATACTAGATCCTACTCTAAATTCCAAGGAGACAGAGATAAAGGATGTAAAAGAAATAAAACTAAGTAAAAGTGGTGATACACCAAAGGAGTGGTGAACATCTATTTCTACAAATTGACACAAGTTACAAAATGCAACAAAATCATGCACAAATTGTAAAAAAATGTAATGAAGGATCAGTATAGGGCAAACAACACAAGAGAGGATTGAAAATTCATTCACAGAGCTTGTATTGTCATTTCCATTTTAAAATACCATGCATTACAATAAAAAAGAGGCAGAAAACATGTTGCATTCCTGAAAGAGGTCTAATATTCAACAAATTCACTTTCTAGGGTGAAGGAGGGAGTCTACAAAACATAAAAATGTCCAACCCTTTACAAATGAGCCAAATCTGGCTTTTAATAATGAAGGCTCGAGCTCATAAAGGAGAAAACGTGAGAAAGGTGAAGGAATAATTCAACCACCAACCAAATCCATGAAAACAGCATGGGTACCCTCAAAATTCATTCCTAAGATTTTTGACCATGTTGAGAACAATGGAAGCCATACTTACTTTGCATTAAAAATGGTGGTTGAACGTCGGTTCTGCTCTTTTCCCCAAGCCAGAGGTGTTTTCTCATTTTTCTCTCATCAGAATCCATCAAAACACAAAATTGAAGATTCCATCATATAGAGGACTTCAATATATTTCCAATGAAACCAAAATCAAAAAAAACCAAGATGTGGATCGAAAGATATGCCCCTCTAAAGATTTAGGGAAAAACAGGGCAAAAATTAGGTCGGAGGCCAAAACCCAAAAATTTTCCCTCTTTTTTGAATTTGGGAAAAATTCCCCAAAAATCTCTGCCCCCCACTACTCTGATTCCACATGGCACATTCTAATTGCACATGGGCCTCACATGATCATTTTACACCTTTTGAGATTTTGGAAAATTTTCCTTTGTCGCTTTGCGCCCCGCCACTCCAATGCCACGTGGCACTCTCTGATTGGGCACGGGCCTTAGCTAGTTTTCTTCCCCTGCGGGCCCATGGGAAAAAATATCCTTTGTGCCCTTTGGAAACACTTTGGAAAAAATTTAAAATTTCTCCCGTGCCCCCGACCTCCGCCGAGACGAGGACACATGTCATCTTCTGATTCGCGCGGGCCTGAATCAACTCTTTTCCCTCTGCAGGAGCTGGGGAAAAATTTCTTATTTGCACTTTTAGACCCTTTAACAATTTTTTCCAAATTCCCCCATGCCCCCGACCTCCACTAAGAATAGGACATGTGGCGTGAGCCTATTAGTTGCGGGCTTTCGGGTCGGGTTTTAACTTTTGTCCCTTAACAATTTTGGTGAAAAGCCAAAATTCACTCTCTTCCTCGATCCCCGCCCATGACCCTTGGACACGTGGTAGCCTCTTATTGGTTGGTAGAGCTTCAAACCAAAATTTACCTTTCACCCCCATTGACCCCTTTGGAAAAAATTTTAACTAACCTCCGCCGACCCGCCATTCTGCCGCTACGTGGCACTTTCTGATTGGTTGCGGACCTTCCTAGGGAAAATTTCCCTCAAAACTCCGCCGAGCCATAACTTGCAAAATACAAGGAGTTAGAAGGAAAATTTACCTTTCTGGAAAGGTGAGAAAATTCTCTATCTGATGAAGCCATTTCTAGAAAATTTTGAGTGCCTGAAAAGTGAAAAAAATTGACTGAGGCACAAGGAAGGAAGAAATGAAAGAGAGTTAGCCAAAAATAAGCAAGGGGCTTATTTTGGATAACAATTTTGGTGACTCAGAGGGGGCATCTACCTGTTGGATGAAGTTACCAGTTGCCTGAAACAATCCATTGGGCATGGAGTCATCAAATTAACTACTTGGTACTCCCAACTCATTAGAAAAATTTCAAGAAGGAAGATTGTGAGAGTAGAACATCACTTGATCTGGAACATGGCCTACAAAAATGCATCCTTAGGACGAAAGCTTGTGCCAAAGCACTTAGGGAAATGTAAAACTAAGCTACAATAGAACAATGTGCACAAGCACTTGGAGGAATGAAAATCTAAGCTAATATGTACAAGGTGGAGATTTTCCTTCTAGTAGCAAATGCTTTAGATGGATTCCATTAACTGGAATCTTTAGTTCTCCACCATCCAATGTAGACAATTAGAAGGCATTTTTGTTCTTAAATTTTGTGACCATGTAGGGGCCACTCCAGATGGCATTAAAATTTGAATGCCTTCCTGAATTTGCTTGGTCTGAATCCCATTTTAACACTAGATCTCCAACTTGGAAGGTTCTAGCCTTAGCTTTCCTATCAAAGGTTCTCTTGACCAAGGCTTGGTCCTTCTCCATTTCTTGGGCTGCATGCTCTCTAATTTCTTAGAGTTCCATCAATTTTGCATATCTAACCTCCATGGGTTCAAACTCCAACAACTCCAATTACTTCATGAGTTCCAACATTGGCAACTCAAGTGACATGGGCAAGATTTCCTCTCTTCCATAAACAAGTCTGAATGGAGAGTTACCTATGGATCTCTTGGGAGTTATCCTATCAGCCCACAAGGTTGATTTCAATTTGGTGTGCCAAGTCCTCTGATTTTCATCAAGAGTCCTCTTGATGATCTTTAATAAGTTCTTGTTGGTAGACTCAACTTGGCCATTACCTTGAGGGTAATAATTTGATGAAGTGCTCAAATAAATCCCATTTTTAACATCCCATTCAGTTACCTTTGATCCTATGAATGCCAAAGCATTATCTAATATTATAGTGGTAGGTATACCAAATCTGGTTATTAACCCCTCATAGAAGTCTAGAATGCTAAATTCATTTGCCTCTTTGAGTGTCACCGCCTCAGTCCATTTGGTGAAGTAATCTGTTGCTTTTAGAATCCACTTGTGTCCCTAGCTTGAGTTTGGGTTAATGAATCCAATGAAGTCCAAACCCCATTACATGAATGGTTGGTCAACTGAAATTGGGTGCAATGGAAGGGCAGCTAGTCTTTCCTTGCCTATGAAGAATGTACAATTTTTTCACCTCTTGGTCCATGCATAACAATCATCAAACACCTTGGGCCAATAATAGCTAGCCTTCATAATCTTGAGGGTTGTCACTCTTGGAGAAAAATAACCCCACCTGATCAACCATGAAAATCTTCTAGCATTCGTTGATTTGGTTTGTCCCAATGCATCTTAGCAAAGCACTCCATTTAAATCCTTCTTGAATAAGACACCATCAACAAGTGCATATGGGATAGCTTTGCAACCAAGTGTCTTCTTTTGGTTTTGCTCATCTCTGGAGGGCATAGGCCTGTTTGTAAGAAGTGCATTATGTCTTGGGTCCAGCAAGGAGTGAGCGCACCATCATTCTCTTCTTGAATGTTTCTTGGCTCTTGGTTGTCTTACAACACCAAAACAACATCCTTCCCATTGTTTGCTTCCATTGATTTTCTCAAGGCCATCTTCTCACACAATCCCTTTCCTCAGACCGTCTTGATGACTTTGATCTCAATGTCATACTCCATGACACGAGTAATCCACCCTGCACATTTTTCATTTAGGTCTTTGTTGAGGAGGAAATCCTTAACTCCCACATGAGAAACCAGCAGTTAAACCTTGTTGTTTGAAACTAGATGCTTAAATTTCTTTAAGCTCCTAATAACTACAAGAACATGCTTCTTAATGAAATAATACATCACCTCATAGTCCTCCAGGCTTTGGCTAAAGAAGGCAATTGGCTACTCTGCATTTTCTGTTCTGCTGTACTAAAATTGCAGAAATTGTATCATCACCTCCAAATGCATAAAGGATAAAGTCCTTAGAGAAATCTAGGTTAATGAGAGTTGGAGCTTGTGAGATTGCCTCTTTGATTTCCTCAAAACTTTCCTTACCTTTAGTTTGTCCATTTGAAAGCCATACTTTTCTTCAACATCATAGTTATTGGCTTGACAAGGGCTACAAAATATGGAACAAACCTTCGAACAAAATTGATTCTTCCCAAGAAACTTTGAAGGGCCTTCTTATGACTTGGTAATGGCAATGCTTTTATTGCTTCAACCCTCTCTAGATCAATTGCTAATCCCTCTTTGGAAACAATGTGGCCTAGGAGCTTTCCCTCATGAGCTAGGAAAATACATTTCTTGGGATTCAAGGATACCCCAAATCTTCTACATATTTGGAACACTTGTCTCAAATGAAAGAGATGATCTGTTGCACTTTTAGAAAATACAGTAATATCATCTAGATATATCAGCACTATTTTGTTGATCAATCCCAAGAAAATATGTCTGGGAACTCTTGGAAAAGTTGCATGAACTCATACCTTTCTTGTTTGGTTGCCACTTTACCAATTTGAAGTGATTTTCCTTCTCCCACTGAGATGGGCACTTGAATCTTCTCCCTTGACTTGGATGTTTGCTTTCTCTTTCCTAAATTGATCATTAGGATTAAATATGGACTCCAAGGTGACAAGTCCTTTTGGTATTTTGTTAGTTCTCACTGTACTTACTTGATCACCATACTATTGTTCTAACTTTTCCTAATTTTTGGCTGAGAACTCAACTTCTTCTTGTAAGAAATTGATGATTTGTTGGTCACTCTCAAACACTTTCCAACTTACATTATTGTCTGGCACTGATGGCCTTACAATCACATGAATGCTTGGCTACACTTTATCTTCCTTGATACTTTCCACAACATCAAAGGCTGCCCCAACTGCTGCAAGTCTATCAGTAGCTTGGTTTTCTTTCCTAGGGATGGAATTGATGCCAAAGCCTTCAAAATCCTCAATGAGGTCCCACACCCTATTCTTATAACACTTGAGCAGGTCATTTTTGGTAGCATGTTGCCCTTTAACTTGATTAACAATCAGCTCACTATCACCAAAGACTTGTAAGTTTTTGATACCCCTTTTCCTTGACCAATGCAATCCTTGTATCAAAGCTTCATATTCAGCAGTGTTGTTAGAACATGCAAACTGAAATCTAAAAGCTGAATAATACTTAATGCCTTGAGGTGAAACAAGCATAGCTCCCCCACCTGCACCTTGTCTACTTCTTGATCCATCAAAGAATAGCTGCCATACCTCATTGTCATCCTTATGGTCTGGCTTGGTGATGCTAGGAATAGGCTGATTTTCTTCATGCATGCAATAAACTCCTAGTTCAAATTCCTCTATTTCCTTGTAGGGATCAAAATCATGTACCTTGCTTGCCCATTCATCAAGAGTCAAATCTGGGATGCTTCCAACTTTGGTGTCAGCTTCATCTCGTGCTTGGATAATCCTCTTGATCAAATGTTGAACAATTGGCATTGATTTGGCTTGGAGTATGAGGCTCAATGTGAAAGTTTGCAATAGGTTCAGACCTGATTGTGGCCTTAGTTCCATATCTTGTTCTAAACAACATGTGTGACCAATCAGCAGATAAGTAGCCTCCAATTCTAGCTGTGAAATCCCTTGACAAACATAGGGCAAAAAGTGGTGGTAAATCTATCACTGACACATCTTGCAACACAGTGACATTGGGGCATGCATGCAAAGTAAGGCTCAAATATTTAATTACTCCCACTATTGTTACTACTGTCCCATCTAGTTGCACCACCCCTTTGGATATGACTTCATATTGGAGACCCAGCTGATCAGCTATTTGCTTGGGCATTACAGAACTACTTGCCCCGGAATCAATCATACAATTGTGTACTAGTTTATCCCCAATGACCAATGAAACATAGAATGGAGGGGGTTTCAAGACTTTACCTTGCTATCCTCCATGTTTCCCCTTAGGCTGAGTAGCATTTGTGAGTACCTTCTCTTGCACATGAGCTTATTGATTTGAAATTAACCAATTCTTCATGGTAGCTTGTAGAAGATCCCTTTAGCCTGAAATGGATAGTGATTCCCACATAGATATATTCACATTTGTCATCTTCATTTATTCAAAGATGCTAAATGGGAATGAAACATCTCTTTGCTTCCCCCTAGCTTGCGCACTCTTTTCTTGTACATGGGCTGCAACAGTTCGCATTTGAGCTGGTCTATAAGGTGGCTTGGGTTGTCCTTGCACATTTGGAACTACATTTTACTTGCCAGCACTTTGTGGAGTGATGGAAGGTTGTGGATCACCTAGAGTTAATGATTGCCCTTCACCAATATTCCTCTTCTTTGACCTTGTGTTAGCTGCTACATTCGAGAAATTTCTTGATTCATACCACAAAATCCTCAACCCGCCAAGTCACAAGTGTAGTCTCATTTGGAATTGTATTTTACTAAGATGTTCCTTGTTGGTTTTTTTCTTGGCTCACCTCACCCTCCACGCTATTTTTGTCACCATCAAGGCCTGGTTCAAAGCATCATTGAAGCACATGGACTGGTTGTGGGGTTCATTGCATGGGAAATACTTGTGCTATATTGTTTGCCACCGGCACTAAGGCTTGTAAGTAGATGCGGCATTGGGGTTATATGGCTGAAATGGTCTATTGGCGGGAAGCCTTATTTGATTTTGATTTGCAGTTGGATTGGGTGTCCTATTAAGCTAATATGGTTGCCTATTAGGCTGAGCTTGAGACTGGTAAGAAGGTCTAAAACTTTGGACTTGCTACCTCTTAAGTGTAACTAGCTCATTGCCTACATTTTGTAATTGTTTCATGACTTCTTGAAGTTCATTTGAGGCACTAGAGAATGAAGTAGAAGTTTCATTTGAACTATGATTTCTAGGAGTGGGAATAGGAGCTAAAGTAGGTGCTTGACTAGTGCTTGGGCTTTCCAAGTTTGGATACAAGGGCATGGGAGGCCTAGGAGCCAGCTTACCAGCTTGAATCAAACAATTTTCAGCCCTAATGGCAATGCTATAAGCTGCAGGTATATTTGTACCTCCCATGGATTGAATTAACATAGAAATATTAGAATTTAAAGCTTTGAGATAGTATAAGAAAGCACCTTTATTTGTTAGCCTTACTGCCACTAGGATTCTATCCCATGTCCTTTGAAATCTAAATTTGAAGTTTGTTAGCTACTCATTGGGAGCTCTCTTGATAGTTATCAATTGTTCCAGTAGAGACAAATTATCTCCCTTTTCTCCAAACTGCTCATGGAGAGCTATGCACAACTGGTTCCAATTTTGGATAGAGCCTGCCCCAAGGCTCTTGAACCATTGCAAGGCTTTCCCTTTGAATGAAGATGCCAGCAATTTGATAGTAATTTACATCTCAACAATCTCATGAATTGCACAAACATTAGCAATGTCTTTCACATAGTCACCAAGAGTGGTCTGATTTTCCCGATAAAGTATGGAATGTTCTTGAATGTTGCAATGAACTGGATTTTTACATTGAGAGCAAGTGGGCTCTGCTACCAAGTAAAGTTGACATAAGAGTTGTTTTGTGCCATTTTGGTTGCTTTGAGAACCCTTGTTGATTGGGTGAAAGGTCTACCAGGTGGAGGGGTTGATAGAGTTTTGTTTGGTGGAGATGGAGACCTTTGAATCCTTCTTCCTCTCTGTCTTCTTCTTGGGGATAACTATAGATACTCAGACAATCCCTCTTCTCTAGCCCTTGACCTTGTTTGGATCCTTCTCATGAATCTTCAGACTTGGACTGCTAAAACCAGTTGATTTTTCCTCTTTGGAGTCGCTAGATGTGCAAATCAGGGCTCTTTCAAGCAAGAAATTACAACAAAAGCACATCAAATTTGTTGCAATGAAGATGAAGACCTCTAAGGTCCCACCAGAGTGCCAAAACTGTTAGTGCAAATCAGCAGCACCCTGGATGTTTTCTCATATTTCTAGTTTGATAATGGACATCCAGTGTGATTGCACAACATTAAATATTTCCCCTAAGTGTGGGACTTGTAGAATTGGGAAAAGAATATCCAGATTAAAGGTTGGTTCCTCTACTCCTCTAATCAGATGTATGCATGAAATTTGCAGAGGTTTAATACTAGATCCTACTCTAAATTCCAAGGAGACAGAGATAAAGGATGCAAAAGAAATAAAACTAAGTAAAAGTAGTGATACACCAAAGGAGTGGTGAACATCTATTTCTGCAAATTGACACAAGTTACAAAATGCAACAACAATCATGCACAAATTGCTAAAAATGTAATGAAGGATCAGTATAGGCAAACAACACAAGAGAGGATTGAAAATTCATTCACAGAGCTTGTATTGTCATTTCCATTTTAAAATACCATGCATTACAATCAGCAAAGAGGTAGAAAACATGTTGTAGTCCTGAAAGAGGTATGATATTCCACAAATTCACTTTCCAGGGTGAAGGAGGGAGTCTACAAAACATAAAAATGTCCAACCCTTTACAAATGAGCCAAATCTAGCTTTTAACAATGAAGGCTCGAGCTCAGGAAGGAGAAAACGTGGGAAAGGTGAAGGAATCATTCAACCACCAACAAAATCCATCAAAACAACATGGGTACCCTCAAAATTTCATTCCCCAAGATTTTCGACCATGTTGGAGAAGAATGGAAGCCATACTGCATTAAAAATGGTGGTTGAACGTAAATTCTGCTCTTTTCCCCATGCCAGAGGTATTTTCTCATTTTCTCTCACCAAACTCCATAAAAACACAAAATTTAAGATTCCATCATGTAGAGGACTTCAATATATTTCCAATGAAACCAAAATTGAGAAAAACTGAGCTCTGGATTGAAAGATATGCCCTCTAAAGATTTAGGGCAAAACAGGGCAAAAATCGGATCGGCAGGCCAAAACCCAAAAATTTTCCCTCTTTTTGAATTTGGGAAAAATTCCCTAAAAATCTCTACCCCTACTGCTCTGATGCCACATGGCATGTTCTGATTGGACGTGGGCCTCACATGATCATTTTACACCTTTTAAGATTTCGGAAAATTTTCCTTTATCGCTCTACGCCCCGCCGCTCTGATGCCACATGGCACTCTCTGATTGGGGGTGGACCTTAGCTAGTTTTCTTCCCCCTACGGGCCCACGGGAAAAATTCTCCTTTGCACCCTTTGGAAACACTTTGGTGAAAATTTAAAAGTTCTCCCGCACCCCCAACCTCCGCCGAGACGAGGACACATGTCATCTTCCGATTCGCGCGGGCCTAAATCAACTCTTTTCCCTCTACGGACTCTTGCCGGAAAAAATTCTTCTTTGTGCCCCTTTGGACCCTTTGGCAATTTTTGCCAAATTCCCCCATGCCCCTGACCTTTGCTAAGAATAGGACATGTGGCATGCCCCTACTAGTCGGACTTTCGGGTCGGGTTTTAACTTTTTGTCCCTTAACAATTTTGGCGAAAAGCCAAAATTCACTCTGCCGCCCCGATCCCCGCCGACCCCTTGGACACGTGGCAGTCTCTTATTGGTTGGCAGAGCTTCGGACCAAAATTTTCCTTTTCACCCTTGCCGACCCCTTTAGAATTTTTTTTAACTTACCTCCACTCACACACCATTCCGCCGCTACGTGGTGCTTTCTGATTGGTTACAGACCTTCCTAGGGAAAATTTCCCTCAAAACTCCATCAAGCCATAACTTGCAAAATACAAGGAGTTAGAAGGAAAACTTTACCTTTCTAGAAAGGTGAGAAAAATCTCTATCTGATGAAGCCATTTCTAGAAAATTTTGAGTGCCTAAAAAGTGAAAAATTTGACTGAGGCACAAGGAAGGAAGAAATGAAAGAGAGTTAGCCAAAAAATAAGCAAGGGGCTTATTTTGGATAATAGACACATTTCAAATTCCACCACCATTGCATGGTCCTAATGTTGTTTTTTCCTACCATTTTGTTGGCCCTCACTCTTATCAAGACATAGATAATGCTCTCCCACAATTACATGACACCTCTTGCCTCGCCGCATAGATCTCTATCATCATAGTACACTTGGGGGGCATCACACTTATTTCTCCCACTAACATCGACAAGCATATTATTTCCTCGTCACTTCACATTTATTCTATCAAATATACAATATATATCTTGAAAAAATCTAGTACCATCACTACCCTATGATGCACTCTTGTGCTTCGGTTCACACTTGATTGTTGAGGGAATTCTCTACACATGAACCTCAAACACTACACAAGTAGTCATTACACCTTAGGCACCACATATCATCACATGATCCTACATCATCTACACATTACACACTACATTACAGGATATACACATCATGTGTCTTCCTACATACATCATCCACATTCTACACATAAGACACCATAGTCACTACATATTGCACATTTTCACACATCATACATGTCACCTTACATTTTATAATGCATCTTGCATTACACACCATACACCCTACTACACACATTCCACATTTCACACATTCTCTTCTATGCACTACTCTCACTACCCAATGATGCACTCTAGTCTCACAGTCCATATTGGACTATTAAGGGTATACATCACAAATGGACATCATCACCATTGCATATTTTCTTATGCGACATACCTATATTAAGGGATATACGCATTAGATTACATCACCACTCCTTTTTATTCATATTGTCGTGATACAAGTTTAGGCTACGAGTCATGCATAGTTCATCTCTATGTCACATTTCATCACTACACACTCATCACAAACATTACACACAACCCATATTTCGACTATTTCTCAATGGTGCACTCTTGTTTATGGTTCATTCATGATTGCTGAAGGGCATACTAAATGAACCTCATTGCATATAATTCCATTCCCTCGGGGGCAAGTGGCTCCTATCATTCACTCTGCATTCCATTCCATCCATCTAAAGCATATTAAATTTTATGGTTGAATTTACTCTTGCTTTCACTTTCTCTCACATGTTCACTTTAGAACACATGCTAGATAGATATCTTGTATGTCATTATCATTATCATACACACATGCTAGATAGATATCTTGTATGTCATTATCATTATCATACACACATGCGTTTTCACTTACTTTCTAGTTGTGATCATAGGATATACAAGGATACTACATGCAGTATGGATGCTTGACTACCAGTCCCACAATGATTCTTGGGGGCATCCATATTTGTATGCTACAAGTGTTATTGTTCCATTTTTTCTCATAGCACACTAATTTGGTTTATGCACACTTTAACATATGATTTATATTTCTAACATGCTAATGGGTGCTTCATTTGCAAAATTTGATATACAAGGATATTTGCTTCCATACTTGTTTGTTATATTGTCTGCTATTACATGTTCTTGTTTGTGGGCTATGCCCTTTGTTTTGCATGCACACTTATGTGTTTGCGGCCATGCAGCCTTGAGTGTCTTGCGACACTTGTGAGTGGTGTCCCATATTTGCAACCCACTCTATGTGACCTACATTATCTTCTTGTGTGTTTACATTATGTGTTTTTTTTAGATTACACGTTGTTTGTTTGGCTTACACTTGTTTTCTTCATGCATGATTGTTTGTACTAACACTTGTTTGTGTGTGCCTTAGTCTTTACTAAGCACATTCCCTTCCCCCTATAAGGAAGAGTTTCAATATACACAATCGGTCATCTTTTGGGGCGCATTCTCCTATTCACAATGTTGCATGTGCCCCTAAATAGGGGGCATCAATCAGGTTTACACAAAGACACAACATAGTACCGGTATAGTTCAGTTTTCATTTATCATCCATGACATAGTGGGTTATATAACGAGTGAGTTTAGACCAGTCTACAGAAATCCATACACAACAACTTTTATAGGATAGATTTTCCTTAGCATTCTAGGGAGCAATTACGGGTTTGAGGAACATCAAACTTTCCTCCCTACACTTCTTCAAAGCAAGTAGCGTTGGATCGCCCAAAAACAAACCAAGTACATAGATCTCTTCAAAACTCTTAGGTAGCGATTCTGGTTGGAGGAACATCGAGACTTTCCTCCCTACACTTCTTCGGCTAGTGGCATGAGATAGCCCAAAAACTTGCATTTCATCGACATTTACAGGATCCTTTCTACCCCCTTTTTCTCATCATGGATCAAGTGCACATGTTCCTTTTTCATTTTTGTATTTTCTTTACATGTTTTTACATATATACATGTGTTTTTACTCATTTACATGTGTATTTGACTACTTGATCATCTTCTCTTTTGTAGGTCCATCCGTATGGGAAAAAATCAATCAACGACACACACATTGTGAGTACATCACACACATGATACTAACCATGTAGGTACATTACACACATTGGCATCTACAAATGTACTTCTGCCCTAGGTTCAATTTCATCACTTTTTACATCTTTAGTCTCCACGCTCCATATTTTTTATCACTCCACGCTTTGTCTAGTCCTTTGGCATGCATTCTACATCACTCTACATAGATTATTAGGTACACATATCTATCTACTTTATGTTACCAAGATTTCTACTCACCAACATAAAGTGGGGGCAAATATAGACACAAAATCATGCACTTTGAGTCATTATTTAGTCCCAGTCTCATACTACTATTCATATGGTTCTTAAGTGAAAAGATTAATAATTAACCCATGTCTTTGGCCATTTTACTTTGATTTTTGTCATTACTTTCGATCTTGCACCCACACTTTCCTAGTTTGTATTGTCATTCTGTGTTTTTCCTTTTTTCGTACTAGGGCATCCAACTAGAACTAGGGCATCCTGTGCCACCGGTGCCCTCTCGGGATACCCTGATCCTCTTTACACTTTACTCTCACCTTTTGGGAACTTTCTAGCCATTTGAGATTTCTATCTTTTTGGTGGTCGACCTTTTCAGGGGTTAATTACGAAATTAGAATAAGAGAACCATATAAATATAAAGTTATGTGACCATAATGAGGGACCAAGCACTAGGAACTTATTATCACCACCTAAGGTTACATCCATCAAAGGCATCTAAAGCTACATTTGCATCCATCTAGCTCCATCACAAGGCACACAAGGTTGGTTCATCTACATCACACTTCATAGAGGTGATTCTTCCATTGCAATTTTATCAATGCTTAGGCAATCACACAACGACATTCACGCGACAAGAATCAGACACAAGTGAACATTCAGCGATACTCCAAAGGAGGTTTCCTGGCCATTTTTGCAAACCAGGGTGCCCAGATCTTAGACCAGGGCACCCACAGATGCCCCTATCCCTCTCTAGGCACCCCAGTCTATCCAAATAGCTCAGATATGCACTTTCTCAGGCTAATGTGTGATGGTTTCCTCCTCCTATTCACTGGTATTCCTTGTGACACATTCTTGTGACAACATCGAATCAATTAAGGATTTCTTACCCCTTCTTGCACATTAGGGTTTCATATTTTCTAGCTTAGTTTTCTTGGGTATCATTTCAGTATTTTATTATTTCATTTATTTAGTTATTTTACTACTCCTATAACATTAGATTACACTAGAATATTTACATTTTAGTTAATCAACAAGCACCCAAGTGAATCTAATTGCATGTTGGGATGCATTATCATTCATGTTATCCAAATCATAACATTATGTGCATATCCATAGAACATCACATTTTCACTATAGCTATTCTAGCAAATCACTTATACAGAGACATATCCAAAACTAAAAGTAACATATAACAGAAAAATTCTTGAAGATGGGTACAACCTAGAGCATTTTATAGTAGTGGAACATTTTTAGATTCAAAACATTGAAGTTCTATATTTACGATAGAATTTTTTGATGGCTTGTCCTCATAAACATCAAATTGTTCTGTCATTATTGTGGACACATTAGATAACATTAATGAAGCTATATTTTAGGCCCTTAACATTTGTTTTCTATTTCTATGTTCAATGAATACAAATATGTTATGAAGTTTAAATATATTACTTTCCTTATCTCGTACAACCGTTATCCCTGTTCAAACCCTCTGCTTTTCTCCATTTATCCTATTTTAAATAGAGTGGGTGTGGTCAAAATCCTTGTGTTGTTGTTTCTATTACACACACATAAGATTATTTTATTTTTATTTCAATAATAGGTGGAGCACGATGATTCCCTCTTGAACATACTTCGTTGTCAAGTATTTTTAATAATTATATTCTCGAATCGATTATGTATGTGACACTACATATAGTTACCATTATGATTATGATAAGTTAGCGAAAGCCTCATATAAGCATAGGTTTTGCTACATTTGGAATCATGTTACATGTTTTCATTATTATTATGGATCTAAGAATGATATGGAGTTGAATATTCTTTCTAATTTTCAACTTATTAATCTTTATCTATGCTAAGGTGAAAACTTAAGGAAAACAAGTACTTATTTTTTCTAATTATCAACTAACGTTTATGACATTTAACCAATGTTCATGACTATTTATTTCAGATATCGAATTCTACAATGGCATATGTGACCATATCGGTAACCACGACTACCTATTATTGTAAAACATTTGGAGGAATGCTTATTTCAAGATGATTTTTTAAAGGTATTCCCATGTAAATAATTATTTTTCTAGAGTTACATGTGGATCGATTTAACAAAATCTTGGTGTAATGTTGGGATGTAAGTTTGTGTTACTTAGCTATTTAAATTGTAATTGTTTAGTTGTAATTGATTTTTTTATGCTAACCTCATTTTAAGAAAGTTTTTTTAAGAATAGTAATAGGCTAAAATAAGCTAATGTCATATTTTCTATGAAAATTGTTTGTATAAGTATTCATAATCTTGTTTGAAGTAAATGGGCCAGCTCAAGTAGAAATTGGCATGTAACATTTAATATAATGCAATGTTGTTTTCCAAAGTACAATTTTTGTTCACACATAGTAGATCATACCCACTTCAATTAAGGATATGTGAGGAATGTTGAGGGTCACACTAGGACCCTTGCAATTCCTTCTTAGAAAAGTCCATGCAAATTCTTTGACCAATTTTTTCAGTATGAAAGATGATTTCTTAACCTTAACATAAGAGTGACCCAATATGTAAGCCACTCCCACATATTTTTCTTCAACCAACTCCATAAGCTCATTTCTTACTCCAAATTTTATTTCAGGACTTTTTGGCAACTCAAACCTTACTTTCTTTTTCCTTCATGGAACAACACTAACAACAGGAACCTCCAAAGGAGATCTGTGATATGAAGAATGCACATCTCCTCTTGATCATCTGAAATAACCATCTTCATTAATGATTCTTCCAATGTGCCAAAAACTGACATTCCACCAAAAAGTAATTTCTATCAATACATGAAACATTCTCCTCTTCACTCTCCCTCTTTATAAATTATGCAATATTCATAACTAAATGATTCACAATATCATAATTTTCTTTGTGGATATATGTGTAATCGTATCTTACAATGCACCTAACATCATTTTTTTTTTTGGGCCTATTCGGCCTATAAGACATCGTTCCTCTATTAGGACATAGGGAGATTGAACTGACTTGACACAAATAAAAACCAATACTTTGTGGAAGGCTAGAAGATTTTTCACGAAATAGCCCAAAATCCTACCCAATACTCAAAATTCTCTCCATTGAGACCTTATTTTGCAAGTCAAATTCATGCTTCTTTGAAGTTCCATAATGTCAAATGTACATAATAGCCATGATAATTACGGATATTACTAGAGGAACCCAAATGTATTTCTAGAAATTTTATTAGGCATGAAGAGATGTAGAGTAATTCAATAGACCCAAAAATATGAAAAAGACTCCTACTTGAAATATGGTCCTCTGTCATACCCACGATTATCACCAAATTCATCAAACAAGTTGTGATTTAATAGAATATGAAATATTAAATCTAAACTACAGAGTAAATCGATGTGCACAAATATAGAAGCATTGCGATATATATGACATAAGAAATAAACAAAGTAGATATTGAAACCCTAAGTGAAAGAGAGGAAATAATAACTTAGTTGATTAATGTTTGATCTGGGATAGGTGCAGATGGGAAAACTACTAAATAAGCTAAGTAGAGTATCACAAATGCTCGTGGTAAAGTATGGGATGCAGGAATGAGGTCAAACATGAGCTCCCATGGAAGGATAGGAGTTCCTAGGCTCTGACCCAATATTTCCTCTCATGTCCGGGAAATTTCCCATATACTTAATTTTTCGGGTTGCAGAGGGTATCACCAATATTCATTTTTGGTTTCCTTTATGTTGCACTTTGATCATTGGAGACACTTGTAACTCCTGTAAAGATATTTTCACCTATAAAACCCTCAAACTAAATCAAATCTAAAAAATAAAATATGTAATATGGGGAATTGGGTCGACCATGGCAACACCGACCGAGTGAACTTATGACCAATCGTTGCTCTACATCTCGGACTCCATGTAGTTCTTATACGTGTGTGTAGAAATTTTTCCCTATGAATCCCTTGTGCAAATGCACTTGATAGCAAGTGATAACTAGATGTACTAATGTAAATAGATGTGTGGATGGAAAAATGAACTTCCCCTCCTATGCGTGTATGCATAAAATGCAGTCCCTTATCCCTTGTGTGAGTGCTAGATGGATGTCTTTGATGCTCTTAGAATTCCTTTGGATGTAACCTTAGGTGGTGATAATAGATGCTTAGAGTTTGGTCATTTATTTTGGTCACATAGCTTTGTATTTATATTATTCCCTTATTTGAATTTCGTAATTGATAACTAAAAGGCCAACCCATAAGAAAATAAGATTCCCAAAAGATAAAATAAGCCCAAAAAGAGCAAGTAAGATAGAAAGAGGTCGGGGCACCTAGAAGAGATGAGGATGCACAGGCATTGGTGTCTTGGTTGGGTTCTAGTGTTCATAGTCATGAAAGATAATGCAATGAAGTTTAGAATGGGCCATAGGATGTAAAAGACCGTAGAAGAAAACCAAAACCAAAGAAAATAGGCCAAAGATAGTTGCAATTACTAGTTTTCTTGCTTAAGAATAATATGAATAGTAATATGTGATTATGACCTAAAAATGTACCCAAGTGCATTATTTTTTGTCTAAAATTTATTGCAAACATAATTGTTGTCACCACAAGACTTTTGAATCAATCAGAAATTTAGTTTGATGAAAATGATTATCATGTCCATAGTATGAACTAGAAGTGTAAAGGATATAGGGAAACACCATAAGCATGACCGATCATATTTGTATATTTGAATCCAATGGTGATTGTCAAGTAGAGGCACATGAGAATCCAATTTACTTCTGGAATGTATATCTACCCATATATTTTGTTTAAGGTGTGCACAACTATCAACTAAGGGAAATAACTCAATACAGAACATTGATTGATTATAGAAAATGTTGCAAAGATGATTGTTTGACTTCCCACGAATTTTTCCAAGGTAGCCACTATAAATACTTTGGCTAGAATAAAAATTTACAACACAATCCAATGAAAAATTAGAGTCACAAAATCCTTCCAATTCCAATGGTTTCAAAGTTCTTATTAAGAAAAAATGGAAATGTTTGGTGTCCCACTCAAATTAAATTGGCCTATTGGAACAAATTGTATACAAAACTACCAAGTCCCTCAAATTTTAGTAGGACATACATGCACTCACTACTTTTCATATATTCATCCACACACCATCGATACACCTACCATAGAAATCAAGAAGAGAACTAGAGATATGATTTAGCAAATATGATTTTTCACTACTCGCTTTCCCTAGATGATATCACCTTCACCTTACCCTCCCAATTGTCTTCCTTACTACTTTCTATTAAAATTTCATCTACATCGGCTCTTCATTAGAAGACTAAGCTATGGAAGCATGAGCATAGAAATCTCCCCTCCATTCCAAATTTCCCCCTCATACGGACCTAACTTTGGAAACCTTGAGAAACTAGTTGTTTTTTTAGGGAGACCATGGGTTGAACCTATCCTCTTAATACCAGAGAAAAAGGTTGTATGATTGAATCATATACCAAAACGGTGGCATACTTGATGGGAAGAACATATGAACTTCAAGGCATGAAACAAAAGCAGTGTAGAAAAATACTACTTAATGAGTAGCCATGACATGTGGCGGATTAGCTTGCTTTCATCGATATTTTGGTACCATGTAGAAGGATTTCTTAATTTTATTGATGTTATGTTCACCTGTAATAGGGTTGTTGTATTATATCGATAGTATTTTCACCCTATATTAGGGTTTATATTTAAGCTCTTTACCGCAACACGAACTAATACAGATGAACCCAAAATCTATTAAATTAGATATACAAGACATGGGTAGACTTATTTACCTCACCACATCCATCTTCACCTTCCAGGTGATCACCAAACAATAGGTCTATGTCTCATATATTGTGTATAAAAGGGCACCTGTGTAGTATGTTTCATGAAAAACTAACTCGAGTTGTATAGGGAGCCCCGTAGGAGTAGGGGTAATTGATGTTTAGTGATGCTAACCAAAATGTTTTCCACTAAGTAGTGACAGTTAATGTCGATCTAGATACACCAATGCGTGTTGCACTAAAAATATTTCCACAACTTTCAAGTCATAATTAAAATTGAACACACTCACAGACATGTAAAGCCTTCCAAAGAATCCCCATATGCCACTTTACGAATGCCTATTGGCATAATAAAATAGTAGTATGGTCCCACATGTCATTATATATTATGCTAGATCTAAATATTTATGAACCTTTTGGAGTGAATTGGTCCCATGGTTATCATATTCCAGCTCTTCTATTAGTGTTTATAAGCATTGTCGTAGTTTGAAATTTTACCCCATGTCAATATTTGTCATTGTCACCATGTACAATAAAACTTCTAAATGAGTGCTTTGCAAACTTTCAAACCCTCTCCGTAAACCATGAGAAATCTTCCTCCTAAATAGTAACCAAGCTATTTTTTAAAAAAATACCTGGGATTAAAAATCGTGGTAATAACCCCAACCGTGATATTAAGTTGTGGATGATAGCATTTTCCAACAAATTTTCTTTCAAGCAATGGTCTTTGTTAATCATTAGTATCTCCTTATAGTTTTTACATATTTAGTTATACCAACTCCTATGAGAGCAACTGATATTTTTTCATTGCTGGTAACCCTATCATTGTTAAAAAGGATTAGCCATAGGTATACATATACACAAGATAAGACTCTCATAATGGAAATCATTGTAGGGAAGCTATGAAGGACCAAACTGTTATAGATCGCTAGTTTTGATCTTCTATTATATTAATCAAGTACTATCAAGATTGAATAAGATGGTAGAGTAGTCGAGTGTATTTACTATAGTTTCCTCCTCCGATGGTCTATTCTAGACATCTATCTATATGAATTAACTCACATTTATGATATTATATAGTCACATGAAAAAAAATGATAAAAAATTTTATCCCTTTCTATGTGAAACAAGCATTATCTTTGTGAAAAAAACTTTAGGTTTGTCTTATGGTTATGTATACATATAACGTACTACTAAAAAAATTCATTTATTAAATGTCATATTTTATATTTTACATATACTTCCTTCTTTTATGTTGCAGGTCTTTTCAATAATACAAAGACATAATCTACCTTCTCGGTCAAATCTTCTATTGTTGGCACTCTTCTATAAAAGGTATTTATAATAATCTTCTTTTTATACTTGATTCATGTGCATGATGATGTTTGCTAAATATTATTTATGAAAAATGTCATTCAACAAAAAACAACATCCATTTAAAAACTCCCATGTTCTTTACACCTGTAGATGTAGAGCACTATACACCCACAAAACAACCTTCCCAATGCATAGTCATTGTGTTGAGGTGCTTACACCTTTTCCAAGACCCTGCATTCAAATATAATGTTGGGGACTATTTGTTTGATAGTCTTGTTGTTTTATTGCATTTTCGATACACCTCTATTGAACTATGAGTGGGTATGGTGGAACACTTTCAAAGTTTATTGATTCAAGAAAATGTTGATGCTTTGATATTGTTCCAATTAGAATTAGATCCAGAGACTTTGTATAATTTGCATAGATTTCATGATTCTAAAACATATTTAGATTGAATGAAACATTCTACTGAACTTCCCTTCATGAAAATAGAGAACATGGCATATGGGGGGACAACTTTTTGCATGCAATGGATTTATAGATGGCTTGACATACCAATATGGATCGAGCTAGAAACTAGGGGAAACAATTATCTTCGCTTTGATGCAAGCTTCCATAAATTTCCTTACTGTATTCTTTTCCATGATTCAAAACCCTTATGCAGGTCATTATGAGCCATTATTTTGGCAAAAAAAACATTCACTATGCTCATCACGCACACAAACTTCTGTCATGTCTTCCCCACACATATTCCATCATATTCCTTACACACTTTCAATCAACTTCTTCAATTTGGTTTCCACATATTTGTAAAAGACAACAAATTCTACGATGGTACTGTTCGTTATCTTTGTCAATTTTACTCAAATGAATTCGACATTCAATGTCTCTGCCGCATTATCTTTGCTCAATTGTTTTGTAGTTTCGCATTCGTGGAGACAAAAAAAAAAACCTTGTGCTTTACTATAACATTGGCTTAATGAATCTCCAATACAAAACATTCTAGGCATTTCCACTTAGGAGGGATTGATAGTGAACATGGTAATGAAAAATCATCTCTCCACGAATAAAGAAGATGATTTTTATTCACTTCAAGCTTTAAGGAACTTGCAAAGAATAGAAACATGCACAAGTAAAAAAATGAATGTTAACTCTAGCCATTCACTTGACCAATAAATAAGAACCAAACTTGAAAAAATACATCAAAGGTTGCAAACTGAAAAATAGCATCAACATTCTCATTATCCCTTCAATGTTTGAAATCTATATTATGCAAACAACCACAAAAACATCAAAATCATCTAAATGCATAGCTCGGTTTCATTCTCGAATAAAAGACACACCGATCCATACATGTCGTATTTGTAGACAAATTTATTTTATCTTTAACATGACACATTTCATAGCTATAACAAAAAAGACTTATGTTGCATTGACTTCACGTGCAATAGTGCCTTCTCAAAAAAGAATTTGTTTTCCTTGTTTATGAAGCTTATAACATGGAGCCTTTCCAAGATTTACATCTCCTCAACACATCAAAATGGATCCTTTACATCCATCGATTGCAATTCTTTCTAATCTTGAATAAATATTAGTTTCTTTACGTCTTGCATTTGCACAAATCAAGCATTTCTCTCACAAACGTCCCGAGTTCACTTTGAAGGGAGTGTTCATAAATGTTCTAAGTGATTCTAAAATATATATTTATGCTAAACCTTAATTACGAGTTGGGTATGATAATTAAATGCTAAATTACATATTTGACACAAGTAATAAGCTAGATAAATATGAAACCCTAAGCTGCAAGATAAGGAAGAATGATTTAGTTGATTCACGTTATTCCTAGAATTGATCTAGTCTGGAAGATTGATGAATAGAAAGACGGTAATTGTCATCATTGTGCTCTGTAAAATTTGGAATTGTAAAATGAGCTCCTGACTAGGGCTCCTAGGCGGGTCAAGGGCGCTTGGGCACTAGAGTCTACTATTGGGATCCCATGGATGCGCGGGAGCTCGGAATATGATTTTTCTAGTGTCGTTGGTAGTTTTGTTGGTCACTTGTATGTCACAATATGATCGTTGAGTGCACTTGTAACTTGCGAAAGAGATGTTCACCTCAAAACCCTCACACAACATCGAATCCCAAAAAAGAAAGATGTAATATGGGGATTCAGACTAACCCCGAACGTCACCTAACTAAGTAAACTTATGACCGAGAGTTACACTACATCTCAAACTCCATGTAGTTCTTATGTGTGTGTGAAATAATTACTCCTAAGAAGCCCTTGTGAAAGTGTGCTTGATAGCGGGAGATAGTTAGATGTACCAATGTAAATAGATGTATGGATGGAAAAATGAACTTCCCCTTCCTATGAAGTGTATGTAGAAAATGTAGTCCCTTATCCCTTGAATGGATACTAGATGGATTCCTTTGATGCTCTTAGATGCCTTTGGATGTAACCTTAAGTGATGATAATAGATGCTTAAAGCTTGGTCCTTTATTTTGGTCACATAGCTTTGTATTTATATGATTCCCTTGGTTGAATTTTGTAATTGACAACTGGAAGGCCGACCCATAAGAAAATAAGATGCCCAAAAGATAAAAGAGGCCTAAAAAGAGCGAGTAAGATAGAAAGAGGTCGGGGGCACCCGGGGGGAAGAGGGTGTTTGGGCCTTGATGTTCTAGGCTGGTCTTTGGTGTCCAGAGTCATAAAAGATAAACAAGTAAATCATCAACTAGGTTATAGGGTGTAAAAGACCAAAAGAAGGTAAGAACCAAAGAAAAGATGCCAAAGGTAGCTGTCAATTATTAGTTTTATTATTTAGGAATCATATGAATGCAAGTATGTGTTTATGGACCTAGAAATGTACCCAAGTGTGTGATTTTGTGTCTAAATTTTCCCCCACTTTATGTTGTTGAGTGAATACTTGATAACATAAAGTAGATAAGAGATGTGTACCTGATAACCATGTAGAGTGTGATGGCGATAGCATGCCAAAGAGACAAGTGAAAGCATGAAGTGATAAAAATGAAGCGTGGAAGCTAAGAAAGAGGAAGTGACCCTAGGGGTGAAGTGTATTTTATTGTACACATTATTGTGCTTAATGTAGGGCCACTTATTTGTTAGGAATAAAACTTAGCTTAATTCATCATTAGTTGATATTTGAATAAATGTAATAAGTTAAATTATTTAATTTAAATACTTTAAACTTATGTCAATAGGTATTAGTTATCCTTAGTTGTTAGTTAACTAAGTGATAGTGTTCTCATCCCTATGTTTGTGGGATCATGTTCTATCTTGCATATTTTGTTCCTGGATGATTTCCATGAGGGACAATAGGAGTAGTTAGGGAAATATGTTATTTCTACATATTTGCTTAGATTAGGTGATTTGTTTTCATATATTGTGGATGAGATAGAAGTTTTCCAATATCTATAAATATTGCAGCTCTCTCATTTGTTTGTAATGCTTGATTTTGATATTAATAAAATACACAAGCATTGTCTTTTTCTCGATGTGAAATATTTTTGTAAGTATTCATTATCAAGATTTGGTATCGAGCACATTTTGATCCAGGGAAAAGTGTAGGAATTTTTAGGAGATCTGGAGAAAGTACAGAGCTAGTAGGATCCATAGATGCCCTCAGCCATTTCACACCCCTACCCGAATCCACACCCCGGTTCATGGATTGATTTATAGTTGAAGAACACTGCAGTGGCAATCATAGGCCCTTGCACTGGATGCAACTCTATTGCATGAGGTGACATTGTTTCATTCTCTCGGTATTTTTATAAAAAAATTACTCAGACTCTATAATTTTTAAAAATTGGAAGCATTTTTAAAAAAAGATATACAATATTTTTGTATTATGGGGACCCGAGCTTTTGAAGCTCCCCACATAACTTCTCCTTCTATGTGCTCTATCTTTTGATGGATGTGGCGAGATAATCGGAATCTAGGGTGAGCTGAGCTACTATATCCAAGTGAAGGAAGAAAACGAGTGATCTTGTTTGCAAACCAACCTCTAAATCAAGTTGGGTGTGTAGATTGGTTGGAGCTTCTCTGAAAGAAGTGGATGCCCATACTCCAAGCAGACCCTTCAAAATACAAAGGCGAGCAAAAAGCCTCCAAACATCTCAAACGCTAATCTACATAAATAATAAAAATAGCCAAAACATGAAATAAATCTTAGGAATTCAATAAAAGAAAGGAAAACGACGGATATATTGAAGGCGGAGGAGAAAACAATGGTATACGCAGACAGGTAAGCCCTAATCTACATTTAGTTTGTAAATGTGCTTATTAACAAAAAAATACATTAAAAGGATAGAAAAAAATCCATTTTGGAAAGGGGCTTGGAAAGATATTGAAATCAGAATTTAAACAAGTCATAACTTTCAACTGGTACCTCGGATTGGGGTGTTGTTTTTTTTAAGTGTATGGTTTTTTATCTCTACATCTTGGTCCATCTTTTAATAAGCTTTGTTTTGTAAAAATTGAACAAATTAGAGATTGTTTGTATTTCAAAAGAGGCCAAAGACTCCAAAAATTTATTTATTTTTTCAAATCAACCAAGAGAGCCATTTTATATTTAATCGGTCACAAAGCCAAATTTGTAACATGGCCAATAGTGCCAAAAATTCATTGTACATGGCCAAAAAGGAGCCCAAAATAAATTTAAAAAAATTTGCTGGGGGGTGCATGTTTTAAGGGGGAAAAAGTGTTCAATTTTTTGTTCTCCTATTTATCACTTTTCACAATGGTCGCAATTACGGCACCAAAATTCTTTTTGCCAGATTCTCAACTTTTGCATTTTGATAATTATCCAGCATAGAAAACAAAAATTCGTGCACAACTTGATTTTGAAAATCTATGTTCTGTTGTTTCTGGTACATTAACAAGATCTGCAACAGATGTTACACAATAAGCTACATTTGATCACACAAATCAAAAAGCAAAGTTAATAATCTTGTTTAGTGTTTCAAATGAGGCACAACCTCATATTTGTGAGACCCACAACAAAGAAAGAGTCTTGGGAAAAGTTGAAAACAATATATGAGTCCAAAAATAAGAACAAAATACTTCATCTCTAGAGTCAACTAATGAACTTGAAAATGCAACCAACTAAGAAAGTGTAAATGTTTTTAGAATAAGTAGAACTTTGTGTGCTTCACTTCAAGCTTTGGAAGAAGAAGTAACTGACACATCACTCATGCCTATAGTATTGAGAGCTCTTCCTCCTTCTTATAGGATTTTTTTGACCACATTAAACATAACTGGTCAAACAACAACTTTTGAAGAGTTAGTGAATATGCTACAACAAGAGGAAGCTATTCACTCAACTACTGAAACTGAAGAGTAGGCACTTGCTTCTAATCAAAAAGGAAAAAAATAGGCTAAGTCTAGTAAATAGCCTCAGAAGTAAGGTAATACTCAACAAGGCCAAAAGGACCAACAAAAATGTCTTATTTGTGGTTGAAAAGGACATGAGTTAAAAAATTGTTGGTACAACACATTCCAATAAGGATCATCAAGTGGTAAAAATATTAATTACCAACAAACAAAATCTGGCCAACAACAGAGTAAACAAGGACAAAATAATCAAAAGTGGAAGAAGAAACCAACTCAACAAGGAAATGTAGATGAACAAGAAGATCAATTTGATGATGATGACTTCCTATATTCTACACAATCAAATGAATTATCCAATTCTACAAATCAAATTTGGTATGTCGACTCAAGTGTAACTTGACACATGACAGGAAAGAAAGATTAGTTCTTCACAATGAGTAAAATGCCCACCAAAAATCATGTCTCTTTGGGTGATGATACATCTTACAGTGTTGAAGGCATTGGCTCCCTTTCACTACCACTTGGGCAACATAATTGTAAAATTACAGATGTTCTTTATTTCCTTGGTTTAACAAAAAATCTATTATCCGTAAGTCAATTATTATATCACAATCTCAAAATTGACTTTGATTGTAAAGGCAGAAAAAGATGTGCCTGATTCAAGATAAGTCACGAAGCTCGAAAATTGTTACAAAAGCTTAAAATGTGGGAAGAATGTTTCAGTTGGATTTTGTTCAATGAAATGATCAAGCACTTGTAGCTGGCGATCAGGATACATCATCAACTCAACTATGACATCAAAGACTTGGACATGTCAATTTTGGATTTTAAAAAGGGTACAGATAAATGTCAACATTGTTTGGTAGGAAAAAACATAGAGCACCATTCAAACATAGTACATTTCAAGCTAAGGAAAAACTTGACTTGGTGCATACCGATCTATGCGGACCAATGAGACCTAATCACTATGGGTTTCAATATTTCATGCTCTTTGTTGATGATTTTTCAAGAAAAATGTGGATATACTTGTCTTCACACAAAATACCAAGCTTTTGAAACTTTTAAGAAGTTCAAAGCCCTTATTGAAATAGATTCTGGTAGGAAAATAAAAACACTCCGCTTAGATTGAGGGGGAGAATACATCAACGAATGAGTTCAACGATTTTTGTAAACACATGGGATTCCTCATCAAGTGGCTCCTCCTCACACACCATAACAAAATGGTGTTGTTAAAAGGAAAAATCATATTATCATGGATATGGTGCGATGTATGATTGATGATGCAAGTTTATCAAAAACATTTTGGGCCAAAGTAGCTAAAATGGAAGTCTATTTACTAAACAGAGTTCCCACTGCAGCTCTTGATGGAGTAACACCACAGGAAGCATGGTCAGGGAGTAAGCCATCTATTTCACACCTTAGAGTTTTTGGAAGTAAAACGAGTATGCACATTCCTAAGAAACAAAGAACTAATCTTGATATGAAATCAAAAAAACTTATCTTCTTAGGATACAGTGATGAAGCACTTGGCTACGGACTTATGGATCTAAGAACAAGGAGGGTATACACTATTCAAGATGTTGAGTTTATTGAGAAGAAAGAAGCAGATGTTCCTTCCATATAGTCACGTGATGAAAAAACTAGCCCTACATTGAAAACAGAGGATGGTAATCACTTTGATAATGATAGTGATGATGGGAAAGATGGTGAAATTCAACCTCCCATGGGAACTACTAAAAGTATGCCTAAATTAAATACAAGTATGATGAGAGATGAAAAATTGGATAGTGCCCCTGACACATCTACCACTAGAATGAGGACTCGTAGTATGGCTCGAAATGAGGTCAATTTGGCCTTAATGGGTAAATTTTTGAAACTACTTGAGCCATCCACAGTTTCAGAAGCCCTACAGTCTAAACCTTGGAAAGATGTTATGGATACAAAATATAAGTCACTTATGAAAAATAATACATGGAAACTTATAAATCTTCCACCAAGGAAAAATTGATTGGATGCAAATGGATCTTCAAAATGAAGTACAAAGTAGACAAAAAAATTGATAAACACAAGGATAGACTAGTTGCTAAGGGATATGCTCAAAAAGAAGGCATTGACTATGAGGAGAATTTTTCTCCCACAACTAAGATAAAAACTTTTAGGTTAATATTTTCTCTAGTTGCACAATTTGGTTGGAAAATACACCAAATGGATGTGAAAAGTGTCTTTCTTAATGGTGATTTACAAGAAGAAGTTTACATGACTCAACCAGAAGGTTTTTTCATACTAGGTAAAGAGGAAAAGGTATGTAAACTCATAAAATCACTATATGGTCTAAAACAGTCTCCTAGGGCATGGTACATAAAAATCAACGAGCATCTCATTCAACATGGATTCAACAGGATTCCATACGATCCTAATATCTATCTCAAAAATCAAGGGGGAGATAGTGATTGTTGTAGTATATGTTGATGATCTAGTCATCACTGGAGGATCAGTGAGGATGATTGAGTCAACAAATAAATATCTAACATGACCGATCTCAAGATTCTCGCATTATTGTCTTGGACTTGAAGTTTGGCAAAGATAAAATCATATCTTTGTGTCACAATTGAAATACGCTAAGACAACACTCGAGAAATTCAATATGATGGATTGTAAGCCATTTTTCACACCTATGGATACAAGACTTCAACTGTCTTGAACAGATCCATCACCACAAGTAAATGTAACTCTCTATCGGCAGTTGATCGGGAGTCTCATCTACTTGACTTACACTAGGCCGGATATCAACTATGTAGTCAACTATATTTCATGGTTCATGCAAGAACCAAGGGTTTCTCACTGGAAAGCAACAAAGTGGATATTGAGGTACATCAAAGGAACTATAGACTATGGCCTAGAATACAAGAAGAATAATAACTTCTTCTTGACAGGATATTCAAATTCAAATCATGCAAGAAACATAGATGATAGGAAATCCACTTCAAGATTTTTATTCTTTTTGGGATCTAGACCGATATCATGGGGGAGTAAGAAGCAAACTTATGTTTCAATATCCTCCACATAATCATAATATCATGCAGCATGTGGAGCTATCTATGAAGTGATATGGCTCCGATGTATACTTGAAGGATTGGGAATACCACAGAAAGATCCAACTATCCTACATGTTGATAACGAAGGAGTAGTAAAACTTGTTCGAATCCAATTTTTCATGAGCACACCAAACACATTGAGGTGCAGGTAAATTTCATTTGCAAACATGTTCAGAACAACAACATTCAACTCCAATATTGCCCAATAAATATGCAACGTGCAAATGTCTTCACAAAGTCACTTGCTCAAGGTAAATTTGAGGGTTTTAGAGAATTTCTCTCTTGTTCACTTGAGACCATGTTGAATTAAGGGGGATGTTAGGAATAAAACTTAGCTTAATTCATCATTAGTTGATATTTGAATAAATGTAATAAGTTAAAGTATTTAATTTAAATACTTTAAAATTATGTCAATATGTATTAGTTATCCTTAGTTTTTAGTTAACTAAGTGATAGTGTTCTCATCCCTATATTTGTGGGATCATGTTCTATCTTGCATATTTTTTTCCTAGATGATTTCCATGAGGAGCAATAGGGGCAGTTAGGGGAAATATGCTATTCCTGCATATTTTCTCAGATTATGTGATTTGTTTCCATAGATTGTGGATGAGATAGAATTTGTCCAATATCTATAAATATTGCAGCTCTCTCATTTGTTTGTAATGCTTTATTTTGATATTAATAAAATACACAAAGCATTGTCTTGTTTCTATGTAAAGCTTCTATGTGAAATATATTTTTCAAGTATTCATTGTCAACATTCTTGTTGCATATTAAGGATGAACTCAAAAGAAGAGAAAAGTGAGTAGTCAAAGTCGTGTATTATGAAAACTCAATAAAATCATGTGAAAGTATGCAAATGTGAAAAAGTAGTAAAAGCAAAGTATGCATCTGATGATCATGAGTGTAAAAGGATATAAAATGTCTTGGAAATGTTGTAGAAGAGTGATTTTTGGGAGATCTCACGCTAAGAGCAAGTTTTTGGGTGATCTTATGCCAAGAACAAGCTTTTGGGCGATATCATGACAAGTATAAGTTTTTAGGTGATTTGACGCCACAATATAAGAGTATTGGGGAGAGAGGTATAATGTTACTCTCCTTCTATGACTACTTCCTGAATTATACGCCACTGTAGATGGTGTGATTTTTGTTATCCCAAGTTGTACTGTGTTAGTTCCGAATAGAAATGGAGATAGAATGCATTCTAATTTCTAGAGGATCGTGTTTTATCTTGTGAAAACTACTCTATCAACTGCTATGAACCGTGTTGATATGATAAATTATTTGTAGTTTCCCTTAGGACATAGGTTCCCAAGAGAGGCCAAAGTGCCCAAGCGCTAGTGTTTGTATCCCGAGAGCTAGAGTATGTGCTGAACTAAGGACCCAATTCAGATTCTAGGTTATTTCTATAACTATATAATGTTCTATTCTTATCTTGTGCATATCTAAAATGGAGCTCGAAATATTGTATGGGGTGATGATTCACTCAATGTATGCCCCCATCATTTAGGGTGTATGTGATGTCGTTATAAGAATGTGGCCCAAAGGAGAGGACCAGATGATGGTCTGAAATTGTGTCCCTACAAGGGGGAGTATATTTACATGGTAGAAACTAATGCACATGAAAACAAAGTGGCTAGATGCATGTGTTAGTAGAAAAGTAGTAAGTAGGTAATAAAAAACAATGTAATAAACACGTGTGAATATAAGATGGATGGTGAAAAGTGGGTTTCAGGACATGGGATATCACTCATAATGTCATAAGACAATCAGGGATGAAGTGGCCAAAATCATACAAGTAGTGATCGGACAAGACATAGGGCATAGCACAAAACAATAGGATACAAGTAGAAAGCAATGGCAAACAATGTCAAGAAAATTACTGTACAATCATGGTAACAAATAGTCACTACAAAGAAAATGTTGCACATGAAGCACCCGTTAGCCTATTAGAAAGATAAAAAGTATGTCAAATCATGTATAGATAAATGGAAAGTAGTGTGTTATTTATAATAGGAAGTAGTAAATAATGAAACAATAACGCCATGATGTGTAAGAGTAGAAAATTGTAGATGCACCCAGGAGCCTTGGTGGGACTTTGGTAAGAGGTATAGTTCTAAGCATCATTGTTATGTGTAAAGATCTGTAAGAAATCTCCATTCACAACTAGAGAACCACCGAATATGCATGTGTATATGATAAATATAATGACATACTAAATATCCAAGCTAACATAGTAAGTGAAGTGCAACATGTAACTAGTATAGGAAAAAAGAATAAGTGCAATCAAGATATGCAATATGTCATGTATGTGATGGAGTTCGATGGAATGATATGCAATATGAGTGGGATAGGAGTAGCATGCCCCCAAAAATGTGTGTGAAATTATGTTCATTTATAAAATATGCCTTAACAATCAATAATGAACCATAGAATAAGAATGTGTCACCGGAAATGGTTTGAAAATGTATGTTATAAGGATAGATCCCAAATCGTAGAGCATAAAGCGTAAAAGAGGTGAGTTTCATTTCATATTTGAACCCTCGAAGAATCGAGTATGAATCGTGGAACTAGAGTGTGTCATAGGGTAGTATGATGTGTGAGAATGGAATGTTAGAAAGGTGTATCATGAAGCATAGAGCACGATGTGTAATGTGTGAGGTTCATGGATGTAATATACCATCAAAATTCAAGTGTGAACCTTATCATAAGAGTGCATCATAGGGTAATGATGATACAAAGTGTATCAAGTTGTGTAATGATACTTGGAGAAATAAAGTATGAATCATAGAGCGTAAGAGTAGAAATGGTAGATACTTGATGATGTTAGGGAGGAGAAGTAACCATGATGCCCCCAAGTGTATGATGATTATTGAGCTATCCAAAAAAAGTTAAGGGAAAGGGTCATCCACCCGATGTCTGAGGAGATAAAGGTGTGTGACCATGCTCTAAGATTGGTGGTGTATGAGACTGATGATGTATGTGTGAAGGAATCCTAGGAGGTGATGAGCACTTATGTGAAGGAGACCGAGGAGGTGATGAGCACCTATGTGAAGTAGACCTAGGAGGTGATGAGAACCTATGTGAAGTAGACCTAGGAGGTGAAGGAGGTGGTGAAATCTTATGTGAAAGGGTTGTCTAAGTAGGGGACTTAGGCCAAGAAGATGGACTAGAAGACCGATGAGGACAAGTAGGTTGTGTGTGAATATGTGAGCTCGGTGCAAATGATGTCTTAGATTTGAGAGGCCCAGGGGGCCTATATGTGGTATCTAGTTAGAGGAAATCCTCGAGAGGTGGTAAAGGCAACGATGTGGATGGTGGAACACCTTTGAGAGTGACAACTTGATTATTGTGAATGAATTTGAGACACAAGTGGTTTATGGAAAATAGAGCTTGACTCGCACAGAGCCAGGAAGACCTAAGAGCATATCATAGCCTTCGATTGAAGGTTAGATAATGAATGGAAAAAGCATGGTGAGAGGCCCAATTTTCACTAGAAGCTTGATGTAACTATAAAATTTGGGAATTAGTTATGAAATTTGAGAGCGAGGATAATTGATAACACAAGGAGTACAAGTGAGAACACACTAATAGAGTCAATGTATTGATCATTGTCTTTGTTAAAAGTATAAGATCCGATAGAAGAATTGATGTGTAGTGTATTAGAATAAAATGTAACATGATAATTGTGATTAGAGAATGTAATCGTGGTGGAAATACATTAGTGTGAGAAACTAGAAAATAAAGAGAACCCAATGAAGGAGGTGGCATAACATAATATGTATGATTAGCTGAAGATTCAACAGACTTGTTTATCATGCTTGGGCAATGGATCTTTGAATATTTTGAGATTCTAGTTGTCATTGACTAGCTTTGATGCCAAAGTCTCAAGGAGCTTGATTGCATCATTGTCGATAAGATCTTGAATAAGATGCCTAAGTTTGAAACATCGATCAGTTAAATGCCCAATGCATTAATGATACTCACACCTATCATTTTTTTGTATTTGTGGCCTTTAGGGCAAGATGGATCAAGATTCAATGTTGGTGGAAGCATAATAAGATTGCTTTCAATAAGTTGTGGCAATAGAAGATGAGGAGCATAAGGAAATTTTGTAAATGTATGCCTTGAACGTTACCATTGAATATTTTCGGGATTAGAAACAACATTAACAATATATTTTTCTTCAGTGGGCTTAAGAGATGGCTTGAAAGTAGATTTTCTTTTAAACCAATTAGAAGATGAAGCATGATCATGATATTTGAGTTTTCCCATAGATAAGAGTTTGCTTTGAATTACTTAAGAGTATGATATAGTTGATCAAATGATGGAGAGGTTTCAAAGATAACACTCTCTTGTAATGGAGATAAAATACTTTGAACAAAAAGATCTTACAATTCAAAATCAGTGAGTACATTGGTCATCTTAGCTAAATTGTTCTTATAGCGTAATACATAGTTTGCTAGATGCTCATTAGATCCTTGTTTGATTTGTGCAAGTTGAGAATATGATATTTTAGAACTGATATTGATGGAAAAATGTGTAAGAAAATCATTAACTAAATGTGTAAATGATGTTACCAAATGAACATGTAGATCATAGAACCAATGCATAACATAGTCTTGGAGAATCCATGGAAATAGCTTAGCTAATAATGTATGATCATCTACATAATCTAGACATGTCACATGAAAATCTCGGAGATGCTCTTGAGGGTCATCATTGACATTGAAGGTGGGAAACTTAGGAGTGAAAAGTTTGGAGGAAGTGCATAAGTGGAAATGGTAAGTGTGAAAGGATTGTGGAGGAGTAAGATGGAATCAAGAGATGGAGATGGACATGAAGTAGCTACTTGAAGTTGATGAATTTGAGTTTGTAGATCTTGATATAAAGAAGTTAAATTAGGAGTTTTTGAAGAAGAGCCAAGTTGTGCAATAAAAGCATTAGGGTGAGTGATCGGAGCGGTAATAGTGGGAATGTAGGTAGGAATAGGAAGGGGTTGAGTGGAAGCCATGAAAATTGAGGAAGAACCTATAAGGGGTATGAAATTAGCTTCTCGAGAGTTTTTAGTAGTCAATAAAGCATGGAGGATATGCAGAATATATGAAGGATTGTCACGCAAAGCTTGAAAAAAATTAGTAAGCTTGTCTAATTGTTCTTGATCAACATTGATATCCTCATTATATGATTGTTCACTATCAAATGTTTCAATGTCTTGAGATAAACATTCCTTGAGTTAGAAAAGGGATTATCAATTTCATCCATTGATTTAGAAACCCTACGGGTAAATGGAGGAAGCTCTATATGCTCAAAAGACCCAAAATGACCACTCTGGTAACGTGCATAAGAAGAAAACCCTAGAAATAAGGTGGGATTTGAGCGATGGGTTCACCAAATGATTTAACAAAAATATATTTATGTTAAACCCTAATTACAAAGTCCCATATGATAAATAAATGCTAAAGTATAAATTTGACACAAGCGGTAAAAGCTAGATAAATATGAAACCCTAAGTGTAAGAGAAGGAAAAATGACTTAGTTGATTCATGTTATTCCCGAGCTGATATGGTCTATAATATTGATGAATAAGAAGGGAAAAATCTTGCATTGTGATCTCAAAATATGTGATTGTTGGATGATCTGGGACTAGGGTGCTTGGACTAGGTCAGGGGTACACAGGTGCCAAAGTCTACTATTGGGCATTTGTGACTACGCAGGAGCTCGAATCTAATTTTTCTCGTGTCATTGGTAGTCCTTGTTGGTTGCATGTATGTCGTAATATGATCTGTGAGTGCACATGTAACCTGCAAAGAGATGTTCACCTATAAAACCCTCAAACTACATCAAATCCCAAAAATAAAATATGTAATATGGGGAGTCGATGTGGCCCGGTGGTCACTCAACTGAGTGAACTTATAACCAAGTGTTGCACTACATCTCAAACTCCATGTAGTTCTTATGCGTGTGTGAAAGAATTGTGCCCTAAGAATCCCTTGTGCAAGTGCACTTGATAGCGGGCGATAGCTAGATGTACCAATGTAAATAGATGTGTGGATGAAAAAATGAACTTCCCCTTCCTATGAAGTGTATGCAGAAAATGCAGTCCCTTGTCCCTTGAATGGATTCTAGATGGATGCCTTTGGATGACACCTTAGGTGATGATAATAGATGCTTAGATCTTGGTCCCTTATTTTGGTCATATAACTATGTATTTATATGATTCCCTTGGTTGAATTTTGTAATTGACAACTGGAAGGTCGAACCATAAGAAAATAAGATTCCCAAAATATGAAAGAGGCCCAAAAAGAGAGAGTAATATAGAAAGAGGTCAGGGGCACCCGGGGGATGAAGATGCACAGGCGTAAATGTTCGAGTCATAAAAGATATACAAGAAAAGTATCAACTAGGTTGTTGGGTGTAAAATACCAAAAAGAAGGTAATAACCAAAGAAAAGAGGTTAAAGGTTGTCAATTACTAGTTTTCTCACTTATGAATCATATGAATGCAAGTATGTGTTTATGGACCTAAAAATGTACCCAAGTGCATGATTTTGTGTCTAGACTTAGTAATATTAACATTGTTCAACAAATATTACCTCGTTCCATTGATGAAACAAAAACAACTACTATTATCTTGAAATGATGACTTGAATATAAAAACCCTTATCATTCCGGAAATGTGCAAAGCACCATCACTATGCAATCTCTAAAACATTTATACAAAACATCATTGTATCACATGCATAATGTAACATTGAACTATGGATGGAATGAAATACTCGATTCCACATCTGACGAGAGTCAAAATGATCATGGACAACCTATATAGAGTCCCATTCTAAGCTCTTCTAATGATGGCGATGGTGAAGATGACAATACACATGACACACTTATCCATGGTTTTATAGAACCTACAACCATTCATGTGTTATAAGAAAAGTTAGTGCAAATATCTCTCACTGAAGGATTCCACCCACTAGGCATTTTCCAAGACAAATTTTCTGAAGAAATGAACTTTCCTACATTATTTTTCATCACCTCATTTCGCTATGCAACAAGAGTAATGTCTTATCGTAAAATAACCCAATGGGAGTTATTACATTCAAATCATAGATTTTCTTATCACATAATAAATATTTTATTTAAGGCCATTGCATTTGGGTTAGAATTATGAAAGGCCAATTGAAAGGTCAAACCTTAACTAAAAAGATGCCAAATACAATCCCAACTTAGAAAAATTCTAAAATCAAACATTGTTTACGTTGATTTCAAAAAAATCATAATTTCACCTAACTATTTGCACCAAATAAGAAAAAAATTATATGCCATGATTCGTTAACTAGGCCCCTACTTTTTTTTCACCTTTTCTAGTGCAAAGCGTTGTTTTCCCCTACTTACTATAGCCCTTACAAAACTATACAATCGTTATCAACATGCCCTTCTTGTGAATAAACCTCAACCTTTTAATTTGCATGATGATAACTTTTTAGTCAAAAATGACCCGATCACTTACATTCGTTGCTACAAACATAGGTTGAATGCTTTGAAATAAACAAACAAGGATTATTTTATTTTTTTTTAAATGATCGGTCACTTGTTCTTGTTACTACAAACTTGTTTGTTCAAGACTCAAAATTCTCTCCATTGAGACCTTGTTTTATAGGTCAAATTCATACTTCTTTGATGTTCCATAATGCCAAATGTATATAATAGCCATGAAAATTAAGGATAGTACCATAGGAACCCAACCCCCTTCTAAAACTTTTATTAGGCATGAAGATGTGTAGAGTAATTCAATAGACCCAAAAAGATGAAAAATACTCATGCTTCAAATATGGTCCTCTACCATACCATGATTATCACCAAATTCATCAAACAAGTTATTCAAACATGATTGTTGTCACTGCAAGACCTGTTAATCAATCGAGAAATTTAGTTTGATGAAAATGACTATCATGTCCATAATATGAACTAGAATTGTAAAGGATATAGGGAAGCACCATAAGAATGACCGATCATATTTGTATCTTTGAATCCAATGGTGATTGTCAAGCAAAGGTGCATGAGAATCCAATTTACGTATGGAATGTGTATCTACCCATATATTTGGTTTGAGATGTACACAAATTTCATCCAAGGGAAATAACTCAATGCAAAACATTGATTGATTATAGACGGAGATGAATGCTTGACTTCCCACCATTGCTGCTAAGATAGCCACTCTAAAGACCGGCCAGAATACAACTTTTGTAACATAATTCAGTGGCAAAGTAGAGTCACAAAATCCTTACAATTCCAATGGCCAAAAGAAGAGATAGTGTACCTAATGAAATTTTTCATGCTATTGTAAATTGAATGGCCCTCTCAAACAAGAACAACAATAGTGCTGAAATTATCATCGGCTAAGATCATATTTGATGCCTCTTTGCCAACCTAAAATAGAGTTTAAAAAGGTTGTATAATGATTTAAAATAACTAAATCATTAAAGCACATTCATTTTTTTAGTTGGTGCCCTAAATTTTTCATGTTATTGTAAATTGAATGACCCTCTCAAACAACAACAATAGTGTTGAAATGATCATCACCAAGATCATATCGATGCCTCTTTGCCAACCTGAAATAGAGGTAAAAATAGGTTGTATAATGATTAAGAATAACTAAATAATTGAAGCACATTCATTTTTTAGTCACTACCCTAAAGTTTTGTTCTAAATTACAAAGGGAATCAAGAAGTAGATGAATTCAAAAGCTCAAGAAGAACCTTTAATATAAGGGATATTGTTGGTTGATTAGATAAACCTTAGACAAGAAATTCCAATTCTATGAGAAACATGCAATCTCTAATTGTACTTTTTATAGTGTTGACTTTAGGCATAATCTATACACAACCCATCGGTATATTTACACAAAATGAAAAACTTGGCAAGAGACCTAATACTATAAATATCAATGCTCTGTTTACATATAATTCTGCCTTAGGAAAAGTTGCAAAGAAAGCCACAGAGTTAGCAGTGGAGGACATGAATGGGAATTCCAGAATTCTTAGTGGAGCTCAACTTATGATGACGATGATGGACTCAAATTGATTTTTCTTCCAAGGCACATTTGTAGGTACACATCATTCTAATTATTTCAACTCAAATCGATATGTTTTATGTTTTTCTCAGTTTAAACAAAATTTATGCTTTGTTTTGAAAAAGTTAAATTTTAGATTAAATTATTCTGTAAGACTTTTTAAACCGTAGCATTAAAATATATATTTAATTTTTATCTCTAACTTTCAGTTTCATTATTAATTCATAATTGGTTTCAGCATCATGTACCACTTGTTCAAGGGATTTTCTTACTACCATAGTCATGGTGTAATCCACAGTGCTTCCATTTCTCGAACCTTTTCTATTTTTTTTAGCCAATTTCCCAATAAAAAGATTTTATGATGGAATTAGGTGTGTAGGGACTTGAAGCCACCAAATATTTTGGTGGATAAAGAAATGGGTTTGATCAAAGTACCAAACTTTGGATTGGGAAGTTCATTCACTCTTCTTGTTACCACCACCATGACCCATCATGTAGAGAGCTTTCCAACCTATATTGAACACATTTTTTATGGGTTTCATCTCTATTGTTAAAAAAGTCATACTTGTTTCCTTAGTGAATTATTACATTTATGAAATCACATATAAACTTACAAAAGGAACAACAAACACTTCAATAACATATTTACACCTTACTAGAATTTTCTTTGACATTATTAATTTGACCATGCTTCTTCATGGTCGTGACTCTTTAGTACAGGGCTCCTAAATTGCTCTTGGGGTTGAACAATATTCCATACCTATTGACATTTACTCTGTTGGTTGTTTATTTGGTGAGATTTTTCTCAAATATTTTTATGAATTCAAAGATTGTTCTCCTTGTTTACTTAGTTCTAATTTCCATTGATCTTCCTGTACTTATGTCAATATATCCGAAAGTAGTCCTTAATTGTGCAACTGAAATGTCCAGAATGACTCCTCTATTCAAAGGAGATTCAGAAATAGGCCAACTTATTTACATTTTCAGGTATCCTATTTTCCTTGAAAATTAAGGAGAGACATTTTACAAGCAAAGATAGCAACATGTTGTTTGATCAAGGGCTTTGAATATCATATTTAATGTTAAAAACTATAAATTTTGTATTTTTACAATGTAATAATATATAAATTTTCTCTAGATTCAATTGCATGAACATGGTTTCATTCGACGTTTGAATCCCACTACTAGATCCATCTTCATGAAAACTATAATTTTACTTTTGTCTACTATAGGAAGCTTGGCACTCCTACTGAAGATATGTGGCCTAGGGTGACAAAATTAAAAGGATGGCATTCCTATCCCGAGTGGAAACCTCACAACTTAAGCCTCACTATTAGAGACATGGAAGAAAGTGGTTTACATTTTTGTCTGTAAGCACACTATATTCCTTTGTATCCACTCTAATATCTTTAATTTTGTCACTCTCCTTATGTGTGCAACTTCACTAATAAATTTGACTCTTCCTTTTTTGGTAGAAAATGTTAGCTTATGAACCATCTAAGAGAATATCAGCCAAGGAGGCAATGCAACATCCTTACTTTGATGACTGGATAAATCTCAATTGTAAAATCTTTCCAACTATTTTCATTGTTAATTCATATTTATTGTTTGAGACATTCTTGTTTCAATATTATGTTTCGTGGTTGTGGAAAAACATTGTTATCACATAAGTCATTTCAACAAAGTGGTTGGTTTATGTACATTTGTTGATTTTTTTAATTGTTACCTAATATGTCTTATATCCTCAAAATGTGTTCAAATTATTTAAATTGAAAATAACATAATTGTTTAAATGTTTAAGGTTGTGTTTGTAGTCTTCTATGTTAAGTTTGATTTTCTTTTAGTAGTTTTGACATTTAATTTGTCTTAAACTACCCATTACCTACCGTGTAATCTATTTTTTTGTAAAATTTATTTATTGAATAAACACATGCTTAATCCGATCAAGACTAAAGTGGGTTTGCTCTAATTTTTAGTATTTGGTCTAATATATGATCAATGATGCCTTCATCAATATCTCTATATCTCTGAAAGCATTGTGTTCAATTCTTTGACTCAAATACATTTTCTTCGGTAGGATTCGTCATTTCATGGCCTTGTTAATATATCATTCGTAAAAAATTTAACATAATTATTTAGGGTTACAACTATTTAGGATTTATGCTATTATATTTATTATCTTGAAAATTATTTGGGAAAGTGACTAATATACATTTGTTAATAAACTAGTATAGTTATCTATCTAAAATACGTTGAGAGATATCAATCTTGAGGCACCTATCTAGTTATGATTGATATTAATAATTTTTTATTGACTTCTCCAAAAAAATCGTTGAAAGTTAATATATATTTTTTTAAAATAATTGTTGATAATTACAACTATTTAATATATATTTGTTAATAAATTAATTATCATCTTGGAAATCAATAACTCGTAAAAGTATTTTGGATATCATCTAAAAATTATAGTTAATGATCATCTCGAAAATTGATCGAAATGGTCGTCACACATTTGTGAAATAAATAATGGATAAAAATAACTCGAAAAATAATAATCTCATTATAAGAATCCCGCTTGTCAAAAACCCCGTGAACAAACTTATTTTTGGCTCAGAACTCTGTGAAAAACTGACTAAGATTTTCTAGGGTTTTACAATTTGCACCGCCATACTGCGGCCTTTTCGGCTCTGCGGGAATTTATTGCTATAGTTTCTCCTAGGGTTTCTCACCCACTGGGCATCCCCTATATAATGTCCTCGCCATCTTCCATCCCAGTTGTTTCAACTGTGGTTGGAGATAGTGGAGATTTGAGCAATGGCACCGCCGGCGAAGTGACCTAAGAAGTTCATTCTAAAAGTATTCCATGAGGTAATATTTCTCCTCTTGATGTGGTTTTTCCCATTCTTGAATTTAATGTTGCATGTCAATGGTTAGAAATAGCTTTTGTCTCATTGGGTATTTCATGGGCTGTATCCCCTCTGAAATCATGCTCAAATCTTGGGTGAACATCATCTAGACCCCTCATGGAGTCAAACTGGAAAGTGTTCAAAACATGACCAAGGGTTTCTTTCTCTTTCACTTTTTCGACCCTACTAATGCACCCAATATTCTGGCTAAGCAAGCCACTTGGTATGTTCACAACTCATTGCTTGTACTAACCCCATGGCACAAGGACTTTGTGGTATCTGAATATACCGCCCTTAAAGTGCCTGTCTAGGTTGAATTTCCTGGCCTTCCTTTGTCATGTGTGCCTTTTTTGTCACAAATTGCCACTTCTCTTGGCCGAGTTGTTTGCCTCGAAGCCGAAAGGTTTTACCATGCTCGCCCGCAAAAGCGAGTCTATGTTGAGATTGATCTCTCTCAAGACCTTAAGGAATTTGTGGATATCTAGATGGGGGACAAACACTACTCTCAACGGGTCATGTATATCAATCTTCCTAACACATGCTTCCGTTGCCAGGATTCTAATCACAAGATCAAAGACTGTCCTCTCTATGTGCCCTGAAACGACCCCTGTGGCCAAAGTAGCTCCTGAACCAGTCAAACCTTGCAAGAGGAAGGTTGGAAAGTTTTTGGAGGACGACACAGTAAGAAAAAAAAAGCCCAAAATCCAAGGCCTCTGGCTCTAATGGCCACTGGGAATCAGCTGTTAAGGAACAACCACATAATGTGCATGTTAAAGAGCCAACGACTGCTGCTAAAGAACCAACTGTCACTGCCAACTCATTTACCCCATTTCCAAAGTACTCTAGCACATCCCTCGTGGTGTCGGTCCTCATGGACTAGTCAAATTATGTTTATAATGTTCTCATCCTGTAATCGGTGTCGTTACTCCTACCAAGAAACTCACAAGGACTTCCAAAAGGCCCCGAAGCCCTTCTTGCATCTCTCGAGACCATAGCCCGGCTTGCAGTGTTGATTCCACTGAAGTGGAGTACAACATTGAGTACGCCAATTAGAAAAAAGTTGATTTACAGGATTTTTATAGCACAACACTACTCATTTCCTGTAAAATCAATATGATGCCCTTGATGGCTTGGAGGACAAGGATATGGCTCTTGACCATCATTTCCCATGAATTGTCTATCTTGGAATGTTTAGGGTCTTACAGACTCCTATCATAAATATGTTGTGCATGAAACTCAACAACAATGTGCAAATTTGGATGTTTTATTTTTGCAAGAAGTAAAAATTACAGGTTTTTAGTTACAAATGGTTTGCAAATCCATTTGGCCGATGTACTTGGCTTTCTGTAGCAATCATGAAGCAAGATGTGGGGGTTTAATTTCATTTTTTTCTCCCAAATGGCAACCTTTACTTATTGACCACGACATCAACCCCACCAATTGTGCCATATGGGTCCTCTTTAATGTGGATGGCCACCCTTTTGGCCTCATTAATATTTATGCCTCGAACGATGCAACTGAAAGGGTCGATTTGTGGCGGTGGATCACCAACTCCATTCCCGATGCTTACTGGGTAATAAGTGGAGATTTTAATATGGTTGAGTCACCTAATGATAAATGTGGCCACTTGCCTATGAGGTGGATGCCTAGTGAAAGGGAAGCATGGTATTTCATGCGTAATAAATTTGGATTTTTTGATCCTAATGCATCTCGCTTTCCCACCTCTGAAGCTTGGTATACGTGGACCAATCTATGTGGAGGGACAGATCACATTCTTAAACGGCTTGACAGGGCCATGTTGTCAGCTCAATATTATTTTGAGTTTGATAGCATTTATTCTATGCCAGTGGAGGTCATGCCTAACTTTTTCCTTTCAGATCATTCTCTAATACGATTTCGTATCAATTGGCATGATGTGCGCCCCTTTTGTCATAAAGGCCAATTCTTTCTTAATATTGCCTTGATGCATCATGGCCCCACTATCAATCATATCAAGCATGTTTGGAATTTAATTCCATGACCCAGTCATTGCCAATGATTTCATCCACCTATGCAAGCCAACTGGATTCAGTGGTGGGAGGACGCACTTGACTCGGACAACAAGATTTCTTAGAATCTACGACCGACAGTTGGCAATAATTTGGCACCACTCATACTCCGCTAATACCTCAGGCTCTCAATTAGGTGATGGTGGCACTTCAAGGTGATCCCTTCTCTAAAACTCTGCAACTTCAAGTTGCAACACTTTGGCACCAAATCCAAATTGTGGATAATTACAATGTCAAGGGGGCACACAGATCCGGCTCGGATGCATTGGCTCAAAATTGGAGATCGGGTTTCAAAAGAATTTTTCTCTCTCAAAGCCAAAAAACCTTCCCAACAAATTTGAGCTATTATGGATGGCAGAGCTCACATTACTGACCCACAACTTATGTTGCAAGCCTTTGTGCGCCACTACAAGCTCGTGTTTCAAGCTCAACAACCCTCTGCAACTCGCCAAGTTTCTCTTGATCAATGTTTGGGTGTTGTGTTGCACAAAATTATCAAAGGCTTAAAAGGTGATCTGTGAGAGAATGCTCACCATTGAAGACCTCCATGAAGCCACCATGCAAATGGCCAATGATAAAGTGTCGGGATGTGATGGGTTCCCTTGTGAATTCTATAAAACCCTTTGGGATTCAGTTAGTCAAGACCTATTTCAAGTTTATCTTGAAGGTTTCCAGAAACATTCCTTAGGGCCACACATTAATAAGGGAAACATTAAATTCATCCCTAAGAAAGGAGACCCAGAGAAAATTACTTGTTGGCATTCGATTACACTGTTGAATGTCTCCTATAAAATCATTTTCAAAGCTTTAGCTCTGTGGTTACGCAATCTTCTGCTAGCTGTTGATTGGCCAAAACAAATAGAATTTATACAGGGATGATACATTCTGGATAACATCATTGCGGTGTGGGAAGATATGGAATGGGCTCACATGTCTAATCAGGTCGTTATGTTTATCAAAATTGATTTTGAGAAGGCTTATGATCGATTGAATGGCCATTCATACTCTTCCATGCTCCAAGCCCTTGGCTTTGGTCCCATTTTTATTCAATCTGTCAATATGCTTTTTGTGGATGCTTCGCTCGATCTCTATTAATGGCCTCAACTCGAAACCTTTTGGGATTTTTCATTCTATTTGGCAAGGCTGCCCTCTTTCCCCTGCACTATATGTGCTTGCGGCCGAAGGTTTTGGCTATTTGTTAGCTCATGCCAAAGCATAGGGTCTTGTTCACAGAATCTCGCTTCCTGCTAAGCCCACTTCTCAACTTCTTAATGGGAATTTTGCAGATGATTCCTTTCTTACACTCATTGAAGATGAAACCAACATTCACAATGCTATGCAATGTTTGGATTTTTTTACTTAGCTTCTGGCTCATCCATTCAATGGCAAAAAACCTAGTGTTATCAACAATCTTTCCTTCATGTGCCTGATTGGCTTGCCACTTTTGAATGGAAAATCCTGACACATGGTGAGATTTTTAAATTCTTAGGTATTCCTTTTTTTTTTCAAGCCTCCTTGGTCAAGCTATGGCAATATGTCATTCAACGGGTGGCAAAAAGTTGGAATATTGGATCACCAGACCTTTATCTTTGCTTGAAAATTCCAAATTTGTTCCAAAGTTCTTGTAGCCACACATGTTTACTACTCGTCATGTTGGGTTCCTTCCAAAGCTTCCATCTAGAATCTGGAAAAATTGCTCAAAGATTTCTTGTGGGCTAATGCTTCTACAGAAAAGGTTTTCATCGGGTATCTGGGACATTTGTTGCTTTCCTCAAAATTCTAGGGGTCTCAGCCTTATTCACATTCAACGCCAAGGGAAAGCTCTTTGCGCTAAATGGATTATCAGAAGCATTACTAGCCAAGAAGCTTGGAAAGTTCTTATATGGCATGGTATTGCTGAAGGTTCCCCTTATGGCTGCCCTATGTGGAAAGGATTGGGGTTTTTCAATTTTCTCATTACCCCAGTGCCTGTCAAAATTGTTGGCACCTTTGTGCTTAAGAGCATTTGGAAAGCTTGGGAATGTATTAAGCCCTGGCTTTTGTGGAAGGGGGATGGCTTTCGAAATGGGATTTTTGTCAACCAGCAATCTCTCTGGTGGTCACTGATTTTTCAATCTCAAGATAAGTGTTTAGCAGAGGTCCCGGGAATCTCCACACTCAAATTATTCAAACATAGAATTCACACCATCGAGGAATTCTTCTACAAAATTGCTCAATCCTGGTTCTCTTGGCGGATTTCAAAACTATATTTCAGATTTCCAACCAGGACCAGGATACTTTTACTATTGTGATCAATTTGGTTCCTAACCACATGTTGCATAAGATTGTTGTGCATTCCTCTCACCCATGGTGGATGGACTGAAGTGGTATGCAAATACCCCATTCTGTAATTACAAATCTAACAAAGGCTATCATTGGCTCTCACCTCATTTACCCATGGTGGATAAACTTAATACACATTGGGGAATTCATTCCACATTGTCTACCTAGAATAGGTGATTTGAAATTGTTTGGACTCTATGTGTGGAGCCCAAGATTGCTCATTTCCTTTGGTGTATTCTTCACCAAGGCCTTCCTATCGGGGCTCATCTTGTTCAAATTGGGATCCCAACTCCCAAATGTCCTTTCTGTGGTCATCTGGAAACAATCTTGCATGTTTTCTGGTTTTGTCCCAAAGCTCAAAATGCCTGGAACTAGATACATTCATTTTTCTTTCCTTTATGGCCTCATTGCTTCACTTGGTAGCATATCCTTTTGGGAGATAATCCCAAGCTTCTACCTATGTTCACCCAAATTTGGCATGTTTTCAAAGGGGAGATTCTGTTTTGGATATGGAAAGAAAGAAATTCTTTTTCTTTGCTAATTATGTAGTTGATCAATATTTCTCCATTTATAATAAATCTATGGTGATCTCCAATGTGCTTCTGTAGAAACAAATTCATTCCAACAAGGTTACACTAGAGGTGGAACACCTCCAAACCCTGTTGTTGCCAGCCACCGGGGGGAAGCCCCATGTAATGCTACTCGAGTGTTGTTGTCTCCTACCAGGCACCCCTTGCCTTCCACCCGTGGTGGCCGACGTAGCCAATCTCAACGTCATGCTTTTAGTGGTTCTTGCTACTCCCTAGGCCCATGGCATCATCGCAATTACTCATCACTCACTTCCGTGGTCAAGGCTCGCCATCGCCTTCATCACTCGCTAGCTAGAGCTAGGGTTCACCACCTTATTAGCATGGGTAGGGCTCTCCTCTTTCCACTACTACACATCATGATGTTTGGTACCCATCACCTCAACCATCACCACTAGACAAATTCCCCTGCCTCAACCTCGTCATTCCTACTCGTGAGGAAGCAGACTTGGAGGAAGAAGTTGCTGCTAGTTAGGAACTTCCAGATGTTGGCAAGTAATTACAGTTCGGGGTGGCCGGATTATCATGATCCACTCGCCTCGGGCATGTTTTTATTGCTTTGCTTGATTGAGTTTTTGTCTACTTTTAAGCTATGCCTATATTTTGTACTCTCCTAGGCTCGACCTAGTTTGACTCACGTTGCTCTAGGCTTAACCTAACTTTGTTTGTGGTTTTGGGGCATGCTCTCATACTTCCTACTTTTTTTGTTGAAAGTTATCTTGTATCGTATTAAATTAATATAATATAAGATCCTTTTCTTCAACAAAAAAGAACCCCTATCATAATACAAATAACTAGCAATAACACTGTGTGGTGCTATAAGGAGGGCAATAAACCTATTAAACAATATTAAAATGATTTCTATTATAAATTTTAAATAAATATTTATTCTTTTTATTACACCAAAGGTGTTCCCCTATGGGAAAGACCTTTGCGGACGTTTCTGCAATTGTGTTAAATTTGACGGTTTGACAACCGTCTGGACGTTTGTGCTTTTTCTGCCTATTTTAGCTTTTTTCTACTATTTTTAATAATTAAAAAATTTATATTTTATCTCTTTTTTTAATAATTAACAATTTTAGATTTTAATAATTTTATTTTTAATAATTAAAAATTTTATCTTTTCTATGCTATTTTGGTTTTTTTTTTTTGCTATGTTTAGATTTTTTTCGTGCATGTTGAATGTAGGTTTGTTGTGTTTAGATTTGCCTTTAAATACTCAACCACAACCAACTCTAATCCCAATCTCCCAAGGTAACATTTTGCTGCAGAGTTTCACCATGGTTTTGCTACATAGTTTTGTTGGTAAGTTTTAATTCCATTGTTTGCTATAAGTTTTAAGTTTTTACTGAGTTTAATTGAGTCCTTCTCTAGAGACGGATGTGGTAATTGATTATTTTGTTTTTGTATCACACTGTAGCAAGGTGATCAATCTTATTAGCTATGCATGTATGTACAATGTTTTGTAATCTGATAAGTAAATTAAATCATCAGTCTTTGAGATGATAATTGTGTGCCATGTGGTAACTATTTTGACATGGCTCTATCCAACTCCTTTAATACAGATATGGGTATAGTTGGTTGGTTTCTTTTCTTTGGAGACAACTGTAACCCAAACCTAGGATTTTGTTAATATCTGGCCACACGACCACACAAAATTTTTAACTCTGTGGGTTTTATGTGTGCTACTAGACATACAATACTAAATAGTTGTATGAAATTCAACTTTGATAGATAAAATCTAACGCAACCTGGCCAATGGAACAAAATAGAACTTTGAGAAGTCATCTAGAGCCCATGAAGCAATACAAGTATTTCAAATTTTTGCAATACGTGTTTTAATTCTCACAATTTTTCATCAAATTTCAGAAGAAGATTCTCGACACCGTTTCTGTTTCTGCACTCAAGTATGGTCTTCAATGATTTCTCTACTTGGTCTCTGTTGTATAAAATTACTTTTTGTCAAGACAATCAGATCTATCTAAATAGATAACACATATATCTTTTCAATTATCTAAACCTTTGCATATTATAAGTAGGACATGTTTTAACTCACGACCTGTCATAGATGTCTCTTCAAGATCCATTTTGGGTATTACAGAGGATTCAACTGAAGACACGAGACTAGATGTCAAAACTGTGGAATCCATAGATTCACTTACTGTTGCTTCTTTGTTGTCTATAGTTTTTTCTTGTGTCTTAGTAGTGATAAAAGTGTTTTGGTTGTCATCAATAGGTTTCAAATTGGTAATTTCACCCCCGCTAGAGGCCTTTTCAGTGGAACCATCAGCCAATATGGCAATGTCTGATTGAACTCCCACCATCTTCGAGCTCTCTAAAACATTTTCCTATGTGTTCACCAAGAGCGAATTGTCATGATGATTTTTGACAGGTACCTCATGAATATTTTCAGTCACTGTAGAGGACTCCCAATTATATCATCCTCTCATTTACATTTCGATTTCTCATTTTAAGATTTTTACATCTTTTGGACTCCCCACAACCTTCGATGTTCAAGGCATTGAACGTTCCGATCGCCCAACCATTCACGAGGCTGTGTCAACCCATAGATTTGCAATAAGCATGATTTTTTGTTGTTTACACAACAAAACTTTGTGCTCTAACTGATCATCATCAGGATTTCCTAGTCCATTCTACTTGTTACTTTTAGCAATGGATTGGGTGATCAGAGCATTCAATGCCTTCAACATCTGTAGGATGTGGGAGTCCACCTAATCATTTTTGTAAACAAATTTGGTGGGTCCTTAAAAATGTTGAGCTCTTCTTTGAGTCGGTGTATGTGCAGTGTGAGACATTAAGATTTCCCAATCCTTAATTAGAGGGTTGAATCTCACATGTGGAGTAGTAAATTTCGGAATGAAACACATGCATTGGTTGTTCCTTGTTTCAAATATTGTTTGCAAAGTAATGGAAGTCTGAAATCCCTTCCAAAGGGTTGCTCCATAGGAATTACTTGCATAAAGAGGATTGTCCAAAACCGGTGGTAATTGGCTAAGGTCACCGAGGAGGATGACTGATTTGTTCCCAAATTCAATGCTCTTGAATGTGGGAAACCTTCATAGAGCCTCTTGTCAATTTTCTTAGTAACTTTGGGTCAAGGAAACTCATTTCATCAATAATAACATATTCTATATGTTTCAAAAGACTCTTGAAAAGATGATAATGCACTACCTTCAAGGGTTTCATTTCTTTGATTGGAATATGCAAGGATGCGTGGATTGTAGATGTGAAAATGTTGAATGTTGAAACACCGATAGGGGGTGACAAAGTAAGTAGAGTGAGGGATATGTGGTTGGTGATGTGAATGAATTGTAGATTTTATTTATCAGAAATGATTTTCTTGTGCCATTGTTCCTTGAATTATCAATCTTAGTGGAGGTAGAAGGGTTTTGTTTGTTGAATGGTGTAGTATGGTATCAAGAGCTATTTGTTGTTCTGGAGAAAAAGGAAGTGTGGAAGATGGTGGTGTGGCATGCATGTTGTTATTAATTGTGTCTGCCTTCTCACTCTCGATGAATGATGAACTGTTATCTACAAATCATGTGGAACGTTATGTATGTTCCAATTATTGTGTATGTCGAAATCTCATTTCCCCAACATGTCAAGATTTTCTAGACCCATGTTGTTTCCCAGGAAAATTTGTGCGAAGACCTACCATTCTTGCAATGGTTCGTGTTGAATCTGCATTCGAGCTCTGAGTCGGAACTAACATTTGTAGCAAGTCATGTGTCTGTAGTAGTGTGTAAAACATGCCACGGTTTGTAGTTGTGCTTGAACATGTCCCAAGTGTCATTGATGTCATGTGGGGTTGAGCCAAATTCAGATGCAATATTTCTAAAAGGCTTGTATAAAAGGAGTTCTAACCAACAGAAAAGGTCATATGACGTTGAATCCTGAGTTGGGACATCCACAAATCTTGGGTGGACTCAACAATTGCTTGTGTCGGTCACTTTTTCCATTTATCACCTTTACTGATTCTTGTTGTAGCTCCAATCTCGAGCAACTTGAATAAGTGGTAGGTGTTCCATGGTTTTTGGATGAACTTTATATGCATCTAAGAAATTGGTTGTTTGTTGTGCATCGACATCACTTTCAATGACACATCTTAGAATTTTTTTCAAACATTTAATGATACAAATGGATGACTGCACATAACAAGTGGTAATTTTTGTAACATGTGGCATGTTTCTTGTGTGCTTATGTCATGTTTAACAACGCTTTCTATGAGAATTTTATGGATTGTGATATGTGTTGGATAATCTACGTCGCATCTCTTGAAAATATGGATAGCATTTGGTGATATGTTTCTAAACGTTGCTCGCTTTTGAAGCATATTTTGTAATATACTTAAGAACGGCATGGCGGAAAGTACCGGTTGGCAATCAACATTTTCTCTCCATATGTATATCATTGTTTGATTGTGGATGTTTAATTTGTCATCATTTCTAGAAGGGAGGTACTTAATTTTCCCATCACTTTCAATGTGCAAGGAAGAAGTAGGTTACGTGGCCTGGGGGTGTTGTACTTACACTATAGTTGTGATTGCTTTCTATGCAGGCATGTCTGCTCTGAACATTTAGTGTGGTGTTGAACTCAATTAAGTATTTCTTTAATGTCTGCATGTGGGGAGGAGGATAGAATTTGTGTTGTATCTAGCAAGCAAGGGTCATCTAGGAGTGACTTGTGAACAAAATCCAAGCGGTTGCAAGCCGGGGGGGTTCCAAGAAGACACGAACTTATCAAAGTATTGTTTTGTGGCCTCAATTACTATTGTATCCTCCTAGTCCATTTCATCAACTTTAGGCACATTCTCGAGCCACAATAAACCATGGACATGTGCGGAGCCTCTATGTTGCCATTCATACCTGTGAGATGAGGGAACATAAATATTAGCTATGTAGTTTGGAAAAAAATTGAAATAAGTAGATTTGATTACATGTACCAAAATTCTACTACTCCAAGTTCCTTCTGTAATATTTCTTCATGAAATATTGTGAATCTATGATGCAGGTATGTTGATACTCGATGAGGGTTAGAGATAATGTTAAGTTTTCTACAACATTGTGCGGCTTGAGGATCATCTGGGAATTCACCCAACATAATATTATGGAGATCTGGCCATTTAGTGTCTATAGCACTTAGAGTGAAGAATAAGGTTGGTGTCCCCAATTGTTCCACCATATCTAAAGCTCACTTCTACTTTTTCCCAGAATAAACGTGTCCCTCGAAGGCTCAATCCAAAGCATATTAAGCTATCTAGGGATTGTCTTTGGGGCATTCCAAAGAGTTGTCTTCGTAGATCTCTAATTGTTGGAGGGATTCCAAATTCGATGTTCTGTTTCATAAAAATTGTTGTTGTGGACTGGCTTTTGTGTCACATTATGAGGTTTAGAAGGAAGTAAAAAAATCTTGGGTGGGAACCAAAGTGCCCATCATGGTAACACATCAAATGAAGTGTGTATTCATGCATTGGAACTTATTTTATGCGGGGTTGTTGCCACATTGCTTTTCTATCGAAAATAAAGTTGGGAAATCCATTGAGAATAGGCCCTTCGTATTGTATTCATTTATTGGTGAGAGCCCAAGCTCTGGCCATGGCATGGTAAATGGAGTGTTACCATCATGGTTGAGTAGGAACTGTTTGATTTCCTCTTCTTCTATTCCTGTATTGTGAGGTGTTGGCACAAAAGACAATGAGTGTTCATACATTTCATCAAAGTGAGTGGGAACATCAATACCATGAGTTGTAGAGGCACTTTGCATTTGGGGAAGTTCCATTGTGGCTGTGTTAAGAGAGGAGGAAACATTTGATGACTCGGATGGTAGAGAGGAAAGGGTGTCATCGTTGATTAAGACATCTTTGTAATAGGGATCGTGTTGGATTTTATATTGCAAGGTTGCCCAAACACAAGATCTACTGACGTAGAAATCATAATTTTTAAATTAGATCCTTCCCTTTGTATGAGAACTATGTCCAAATCTCCAAGGCGATGGGGTAGGGTCTTTTCTATTGAAGTAATGTTTTGCGAGAAACTTATGGTGTGTCTTGAGTATTTGTATTGCCCGCCACGTACTTGGGTGACTTGTAGAATGGATTAACTCATGTGATAAACATCTCCTTGATTTGGGTTAAAGATGCAAGAACGGTAGGTTGCTTTTCAGGGTCCATGTTGTTCCATGAAGAGAAGCGATGGCCTTGTTTTTCAGTTTTGCATATGTTACGGGGAAAAACTTCAAAGGAAATTGTTTTAATTCCAGGGTAATTTTCCAAACAGATTGAGCAAGTTTAGATGTTTGCCAACAAATCAATCCTTTTGTGAAACTCACGTTGGGCTTCTAAAGTCAGCAAGAGGGTAGGAATATGGGAAATCTCTATGTATTGGAAGGGGTGGGGTGTTTTGTTTGAGTCATTTGTGGATTGCAAGGTTGAAAGCAGTCGAAGGAGAGGAGAAACTAGTTGTATATGTGCGATGAACTGAAGAAAGGTCGGTACTTGAGACAATTTCATGTGGCATCCCAGACATTTGGGGAAAGTGGTAGTTGTTAGCAAAGATGGGTTCATATGGAAGGAATTGGTATGCTCATGCAAGTTCATTTCCATGGAAGTTACATGAGGAATGTTGGTTGGAAATTCTTCAGTAGTTGTATTTGATGGCAAGATTAGAATGTTAGGGAATCGTAGATTGTTGCTCGACCGTAAGTTGAAATATATTAGAGATTATTTTTGTTCAATGCTCTAATTTATGACATCGTTGCTCAGCAATTAAGTGTAATTTATTTTTTTCGTAGTTCTCTCTTCATTGGGCTCGTTTTTCAGGAGTCGACATGATTGCGAAGTCACAGGCTTATGGAGTACCACCTGTTGGATAAAGATCATGCGGGTTAGCAAGGAACGATACATTGTTTGATGACATACAAATGTAGAAATAAGTCAAAATATAAAACTAAATACAATTGTAATGCATGTGGAGTTCCAATGGGAAATAAGCGTAAGAGGTAACAATTTGAGTATCGAGAAACTACATTTTTTCTTAAGGAAAAGAGTATTAGATATATAGAAACATACAATGCATTCACATAGTACACAAGGATGCAAATACTTACCTAACAAAAGTGCATGTATTTTTATTTATTTTCTTAAAAGTACTAACAATCCACATAGTAGTAGGAGATAATAGTATGTCAGTGTATAAGGGAATACAACAGTTTTCTTTTGAAGTAGCAAGAAAAAAGTGTAACATAGATATGAAATAAGAAACATAGTGGTGAAAGGTCAAAGTATAGAATGGGATGCATGAGGGTGTAATGTTTGAAGGGACGGGTGGACTAGAAATCCTTGCGTAAAGGTTACAGAGGAGTTACACTGCTTTCTAGTTTCTTTGAACTGAGGATGACACATTTCAATTTGTTGCTTCCACAATGTGTCTCTTTCTTTAGTGAAAGTGTGAAGCAGTATTCATTTCTGATGACATTACTTATAATTTCACTAATCGCATCTTTGTCTATAGACAATATATGGAGGTTGTTAGCTGCAACACCCATGATTAACTCAATTGTCTCATCAAAAGCGGTAAATCGATTGAAGTTCTCTGTTGGGTCCTTTAGATCGATCCTCATGCATTTCTATAATCATAGTTTGAACTTGTTTGTTGCAACTCAAACATAACCATGAACCATTACCATTCTCTTTCACCTTTTTCCTGCATTGTTTATCACCTTTTTGAAGAGGACATGCCTTACAAAAAAAAAGCTTGATATTCATGATTTGTGGTAGTAATGGATGGCCCATTCATTTCTCTCATTGTTCCCCATATTTAGTACCTCCGAAATCATTGTTACAGAGGTCAAGATTTTTAGAGGGCCCATAAATTGGCTTGTGATAGAGGGCACCAGAAGGTAGTAGTCATCGCCAAATCTACCCAACATCAAGTGTATTGGTTTCAACTAAATTTGAGGGAAGACATAACATTTGGTACTTGAAACATAAGGTTTCAACCGAGCTCCCATTGAAACTCGAGATGAAGCAACTTTAGAAGAAAGGATTCAGAGAGGTGGTATAGAAAGCATGTCTTCAATTTCTTTGCTTATCTCATCTAAGTGATGTCCCCACAATGTGACACTTACAGGCAATCCTGACATGTCCTTTAATTGCAAAGTTCTCCTCTTAGTCTCGGATTGTCATGCCATGAATTGTTGAGCATGGTGACATCGTAAGAACAATACCAATAAAATCAACTTTAAAACTGGTCATTGGTTGAAATATGTCCTTAATTTTTGTGAAATGAAAGTGATGGGAAGGTATTGTATCCTCATTTGCTATAAGTGGAGTTATGGTTGAGGACGCTCTAAAATCTCCAAAAATATTGTTGAATGGTTGTAACATAGCTTTACATCAAGAATCCTACTAAAATCTCCCATTGGAAATTGTATATAGCTTCCCATTTTCAATATGCTCATATAATGTATTTCCTAATTGAAATAGGTGACGTGAATTTCCCCTCTTTAAAACTATCTAGAAATCAAACCCAAACATGGAACCATCTCCCCTTGCATTTTGATATTCATGAAGGGTTGTTTTTCCTGAGGGCACGACCCTCTTCCCCAAATGTGCATAGATGTATTCAAAACACTTATTTTCATTAAAGTTCTCGAAAATATTTCTTAACCTAGTTTACACTTGCATCTGTTGAAGACAGCAATAATGTGTTCGAGAGCATTTGTTAGTAGTCAAATTCGAGCACTAATTACCAAATGTGATTCAAGCATGCACATCCATTTCAATGATAATAACAATCCTGCAATTGAAAGAAATCGGGATAATTCCAACTATGGATTTCGAATTAACACAATATCATCTCAAAAATAAGAATAGCAAAACATAACCAAAAGAATATCTTTTTTTATAATCAGCATCTAAATTTGAGATTTGGTTCAAAGCAAAAGTTTAATTTGAAATTCACCTAATTAACACAATATCATCTCGAAAATAAGAATGGCCAAACATAACCAGCCATATCTATTTTTCCCCATTTAGTTTTTCAAATTTATTTTGTTCCATAAACTTGACCTTCACCTAATTAACACAATATCATCTCGAAAATAAGAATAATAGAGAAAACATAACCAGCCATATATATATTTCCCCATTTAGTTTTTCAGATTTATTTTGCATCCATAAACTTGACCTTCACCTAATTAACACAATATCATCTCGAAAATAAGAATAACAAAACATAACCAGCCATATCTATTTTTCCCCATTTAGTTTTGAGATTTAGTTTACATCCATAAACTTGAAATTCACCTAATTAACATAATATCATCTCACAAATAAGAATAGCAAAACATAACCAGCCATATCTATTTTTTATAATCATCTCAATTTGAGATTCGGTTTAAAGCAAAAGTTTAAGTTGAAATTCACCTAATTAACACAATATCATCTCGAAAATAAGAATAGCAAAACATAACCAATAATATCTATTTTTCCCAGTTTTGAGATTTAGCTTACCTCCATAAACTTGAAATTCACCTAATTAACACAATATCATCTCAAAATAAGAATAGAAAACATAACCAGCCATACCTATTTTTATAATCAACATATGAATTTGAGATTCCGTTTAAAGAAAAAATTATTTGAAATCCACCTAATTAACACAATATCATCTCAAAAATAAGAATAACAAAACATAGCCAACCATATCTATTTTTATAATCGCCAATCTACCATTTGAATTCTTTAAAGCAAAAATTTAATTTGTAGAAGCTTGGAGAGTTTAGGGGCTAAGCCATGACAAGCTCATAAATCTTGGGCTCACCAATGAGAAAGTCCTTTTATTATAGAGCTAAAAAGTTTTGTATATTTGAAATCAAGGTTTTTTTATAAGCAAAACTAAACAAAAAAAGTATACAAGCATATACAATGTGTGCAAGCTAGGAGACATAAATATTTAAATGCTTAAATTTAAATACCTATCTAAAGTCTACTTTCCATCATTCTATATTGTATATGTTTTAACTTTTTGTACTTCCATTGTTTTTTAGCTTTGATTTCTTGTTAGTGTATAAGGGAATACAACAGAGTTTTCTTTTGAAGCGGGAAAAAAGCTTAACATAGATATGAAATAAGAAACATAGCGGTGATAGTTTAAAGTATAGAATGGGATGCATGAGGGTGTAATGTTTGAAGGGATGAGTGTGTTAAAAATCCTTGCGTAAAGGATATGGAGGAGTTACTGCTTTTTCCGCCTTTGAATTGAGGATGACACATTTCAATTTGTTGTTTCTGCAATATGTCTCTTTTTCAGTGAAAGTGTGAAGCAGTATTCGTTGTTGATGACATTACTTATAATTTCACTAGTTGCATCTTTGTCTATAGACAATATATGGAGGTCGCTAGCTACAACACCCATGATTAACTCAATTGTCTCATCAAAAGTGGTAACTAATTGAAGTTCTCTTGTTGGGTCCTTTAGATCGATCCTCAGTGCATATCTATAATCATAGTTTTGAACTTGTCTTGTTGCAACTCAAACATAACCATGAACCATTACCATTCTCTCTCACCTTTTCCTACATTGTTTTCACCTTTTTGAAGAGGACATGTCTTGTAAAAAAAGTTATCCATGTTGATATTTGTGATTTATGCAGTAACCATGGCCCATTCATTTCTCTCATTGTTCCCCATATTTAGTACCTCCGAAATCATTGTTACAGACGTCAGGCTTTTTAGAGGGCCCATGAATTGGCTCATGATACAGGGCGCTGAAAGGTAGGTAGTCATCAGAATCTATCCAGCTATGAAGTGTATTGGTTTCTGAAATTCAAGGATTGACATAACATTTGGTACTTGAAACAGTGTTGACTGAGGTCCCATTAAAACTGGAGACGTGGAGCAGCTTTCAAGGCAAGGACCGGAGAGGCGGTATAGAAAGCATGTCTTCAATTTCTTTGCTTATCTCATCTAAGTGATGTCCCCATAATGTGACACTTACACTAAATCCCGACATGTCCTTTAATTGTAGAGTTCTCCTCTTAGTATCCTACTTGTCATGCCTACGAATCATTGAGCATGGTGACATCGTAAGAACAATGCCAATCAAATCAACTTTAGAATGGTCATCGGTTGTAGGTATGTCCTTAATTTTTGTGAAATGAAAGTGATGGGAAGGTATTGTATCCTCATTGTCTACGTGTGGAGTTATGGTTAAGGACACTTGCAGGAAAATATCCAAAGCATTGTTCAAATGGTTGTAACATAGCTTTGCATCAGGAATCCTCGCAATCCTCCCATTGGAAATTGTATATAGCTTCCCATTTTCAATATGCTCATAGAATGCTTCAGCGTCCTCATTGAAATAGGTGACATGAATTTCCCCTCTTTCCTGATCTACAAAGTCAAACACAAACATGGAACCATCTCCCCTTGCATTGTGATATTCACGAAGGGTTGTTTTTGCTAGGGCACGACACTCTCCAGACCACATGTGCATGGATGTATTCAAAGCACTTATTTTCGTTGGTGTTCTTGTTATCCATATTTCACCCCGGGTCAAATATCGGATCAGTAATGATCTTGCGTAGAAGGAACCTAAAAAAATCATTCGAGATCTATAAACCGGTCGAGAGACTCAACATTTGGAGTGGCGGGGCCGAGAAAGGCTAAGGGACCCTATGTAAAAGAAACGAATCTGCCGAGCCGTTTGCATGTCTTAAATCCACTTTTAGAGTTATAAAAGGATTCAACAGGTGGAATAACATGGTCAAAAAGAGGGCAAATCTTTGCAAAGGAACCGAGAGCAAGATAGTGAAGAAACAGTTAAGATCTAAAGTCTTCATGTTTGAAATGGTTTGGGAAAGGGTCCAAAATTGACCTAGTATGGAGGAGGCAAGCAGAAGGAACCATGTGTCTTAGCGGTGCTTCTCCAAAGATGAATGAAAAAATGGAAATCCCAAACTTGTGCGGGATTCCACTCGTCCAAAGCCCCAAAAACGTTACGGGACCGTTTCAAAGTATTCAACTAAGTGAGAGCAGCCAAGTGTCGACTTGGCACAAATCTGGAAAGGAAGCCCAGGGCGGAGACTCAAACTTGCGCCAACCCTCCGCATAAAGAAATACTCAAACAAATTCAAAAGGTGGATATGGCAGGCCTCAAAATTGGCTAAGTATAGAAGTATAAGCGGAGAATGCCAAGTGTCGGTGTGGCGCATCTCCAAGAGTTAGTCCCAGTGGAGATCCAAATAAGTGTGAGCTCACCACGTAGCTCAAAGTCCAAAAGGGTAAGAGGGACCATTGAAAATTCCACAGACCAGTGGAGGCTGACAAGTGTCAACTCGATGCTCCTCTAAAGGAAAACTTTGAGTTGGGCTTTCAAGCAAGCGTGGTGCCTCCACGTGTCCAATCTCAAAAAGGGGCACAGTCAATGGAATAATCAATGCATAGGCTAGGCTGGCGGAAAGCCGCTAAGTGTCTAAATGGCACGGATTCAAGGATTAGAGAGAGAGAAGGTTCCCAAACAAGTGCCAGGTTGCCGCATGTCCCAGATCAAGATATATGCCCCCACCAAACAAAAAGACTTAGCCAAAAACACAAAATGGGCCGCAACTCTACCCAAAGGAAAAAGTCGGCATTTGGGCCCGAGTCAAAGCTAAAGCGGACCATCAGGGGAAAAGTTGGTTTTTTGCCCCCTATTATCCCAAACGGATAATAGTTGCAAAATGGTAATGAACTCTACCCAAAGGGAAAAATTCGAATTTGGGCCCGAGTCGAGAAAGTGGGTCATCGAGGGGAAAGCTGGTTTTTCCCTTTGTCATCCCAAAAGGATAAAAAACACAAAATGGGTCGCAACTCCACCCAAAGGAAAAAGTCAGCATTTGGGCCTGAGTCAAAGCCAAAGCGGGAGTTGGAGGAAAAGGTGAAAATTTTCCTTTTTCCAAAAGGCACAAAGATAAAGATGGAAGCGCATCCCCCCAGCCAACCAAAGGGTGTCACATATACAAGCGGAGCTTCAAGGATGCAGGAATTTTTTGAGTCTTGTGTTTTTTGCACAAAAAGGCAAAAGGATAAATTGCGGTCTCGCAAGCCCAATTTTTGGTCTAATCTAGCTGCCACGTGTCTCATATCAAAAAGGGGACCCATTTTTCAATTTTTTTCCCACACATTTCTACGAACTCGATAAAAACTTCAAGGGGCATATCTTTCGACTTAGGGCTCAAAATATTGTAAATTTGACACCGTTGGAAGCGTCTCAATGTCTTCTACACCATGGAAGGATGAAAAATTATTTTTCTTAGGCCTTGGTAGGTGAAAAATGGAGAAAAATCTTCGGGCCTTTAATACAAGATCTCTTTGCCTTAACAACTAGATTAGATTCAATATGTTACGTATGCTTTCCTCTTCCTTCAAGGTGCCGAACCAGTGGTTGAGGTAGTCAAGACAGATTTGGGGGTAGATTTTATCAAAGGCATTAACAAAGCGGTAGTTGAGCTTCAACCTAATTTTCCCGATTCTCTCTCTCTCTTTCTTCTCTTTGATTGAATCTATAAATACATGGGTGGGATTCATTGTAAAGGGTTGGACATTCTTTGTTTTGCAGGATCCCCTTTTCTTCTAGCAAAGAAACTCATGGAGTTTCAGACCTTCTACTAGACTGTAATACATTTCTATCTTTGGCCACTTTGTAATGCATTGTATCAATCTGTAGAGAAATAAAACATGTCTGTGATCGACTTTAGATCCTCTCTTGTCTCTTTGCTTTCATCTGATCTTTCATTATAGATCTGGTTATCTGTGCTTAGTTATTGTATGCATTTGGTTGGTTTGTGTCTATTGGCAAAACAAATGTTCATCATTCCTTTGGTGCATCACCTTATAGCTTAGTTTGATTTCTTGTATTCCTTTTACCCCTATCTCCTTGGCAAGTTTAGATTAGGTATAAAGAGATCCTCTGCAAGTTCTCATGTATGCACCTGAACAGAGGAATAGGAACCAGCCTTTAATCTGGAGAGCTTTCCCATTTTTGAAAGGTCCCACACCTTAGGGAAGGTTCAATGTTATGTAATCACACCAAATGACTCTGCCTTAGAAAAGTAGACTGTCATAAACTCATTTGGGGTCTTTGTGATTCTGCACTAATAGTTTTGGCACGCCCGATGGGACAGAGAAGTTTCCATCTTATTATAATAAGAATTGATGTACACTTTCTGTGATTCTCACTTTTAAGAAGTTCTAAAATTGTACATCTGGTGACTCTGAAAGAGACAAATCTATTGGTTTCAATCCAAGCAATTTCATGAGAAGAATACAAACACGGTTAAGAACCAAAGAAGAGGGATTATTTTTCTATCTAGACTTATCCCTAGATAGAGGGAGGGAAGGAAGAAGAGCCCAGAGGTCTCTATCCCCACCAAACAGAGCCTTATCAACACCTCCTCCCGTGCAAAATGTTCTCTTAGTCAAGAGGGGGTGCTCAGGCCGATCAAGATGGCTCATCCAAATCCTTATGTCAAATTCACTAGCAGAGAGCCTACTCGCCCGAATGCACAAAATCCAGTTCCAATTGCAGCATTAAAGAGAAACCCATATTTCACTGGGAAAACTAGACTTCTCCTAGTGATCATGTCCAAGATATTGCAAATTTCTATACAATCCATGAAATCCATGAGATGGACATTACAGTCAAGTTGCTCACCTCTTCACTCAAAGGGAAAGCTTCACAATGGTTCGAAGCCTTGAGGCAAGCTCTATCCAAAATTGGAACCAGTGTCCTGACTCTCAACTCCACAACTAGTTTGGAGAAAAGGGTGATAACTTATCTTTGTTGGAGCAACTAATAACAATCAAGAGAGCCCCGAATGAGCAGATGACAGGACTTCACCTCATATTCTAGTGGACTGGGATAGGATTCCAACAACAGTAAAACCCACTAATGAAGGTTCCTTCTTATACTTTCTTAGGGATTTGAATTCTAATATTTCTTTGATGATTCAGTCAATGGGGGCACAACCTTACCTGTAGCCTATAGCCTTTCCATAGGGGCTGAGAACCATTTGATTCAGGCTAGTAAAATCACTCCTAGGCCATCCATGCCTCTATACCTTGAGTTAGGAAGCCCAGATGCTAGCCAAATGCCTACATTAGCTCCTATACCCACCCCAAGAGTCAAATCTCAGCTGAAGCCTCCACTTCATCATCTAACACCTCTAAGGAGCTCCAGGAATTCATGAAACAACTTCAGAACTTGGGGAATGAGCTAGTAACCATCAAGAGACAACAAGCTCGAGTTCTAGGTCAGATCGCCCTCGGATCGATCTCGGGGTTAGTATTAGACTAAACCCAAGTACCAACAAAATAGGCCACCATCTTAGACTGTAAATTAGAGCCAAAACCAAGGACATCCCCAAGATGCTAGACCTTTCAGGTCATATGATCCAAACACAGCTTTAACATCAAAGGCGTTGGTTCCAGCATAGAACAATATGGCACAAGAATATGATTGGTGTTTTCCATGCAATCAGCCACATAACCAATCAATGTGCTTTAATGGTGCACTAAACCATGCCTTGATGGTGCAAACTAGTATGGTGCCATAAGAACCTAGACAAGAAGAAGATCGAAGTAAGGAGCTCAACAAGGGGGCCTCTAGGTGAGACTACACTTGTCATTAGAAAGTTGAAGACTTCTGTGGGATGAATCAGTTCCCTTCTCAAAGTGTAGCTGTCAATACATGGTCCAAAAAGAGAAATATTGGAGAAGGCCAACCACTGAGCTCAGGTGACCCTCAACCTTCCATCACTCCACAAGGTCCTGGTGCTCCAAATATAACTCCCAACATATAGGGCCAACCCAAGCCGCCTTCCAGATCCACTCAAGCATCGATTGTGACAAACCATGTACAAGAAAAAAATGTGCCTGGAAAGGGGCAACAAAAGGATAGCTCATTCAACATCATTGAGAAAATGAAGAAAACTAGTGTGAACATTTCACTATGGGAGTCACTGGCCATTCCAGGGCAGAGGGATCTATTGCAGACTGCCATGTAGAATTGGTCAAGCTCAAATCAACCCTCTAACCAATAGGAGAGAGTGCTTGCCAATATAGTTCAACCTGGGAGGAACCATAGAGAACAACAAGGTAAGAACCTGAGACCTCCTCCATTTTATATCTCATTGATTATTAGAGACAAATTGGTGCACAATTTTATGATTGATTATGGGGCTAGTAGTTACGTGGTGCCCAAACGAATAGGCTGATCAATCGGGTCTCCAATATGAAGTCATATCTAAAGGGGTGGTGCAATTATATGGGACAACAGTGACAACTATTGGAATCATCAAGGATCTGAGCCTCACTTTACATGCCTCGCCCCCAATGTGATTGTTTTGCGAACGTATCCATCATAGATTTGCCACCACATTTTGTTTTGTGTTTGTTAAGGACTTCACTACCAAAATTGGAGGCTATCTATCTACCGATTGGTCACATATTCTCTTTAGGACAAGGTATGGGGAAATGGCTACAATTAGATCTAAACCTATTATGGATTATCATATTAAATCCTATGTGCCTAGCCTAATTAATGCCAATTGCTCACCTTTTGATCAAGAATACTTTCTAAGCACTTGTGGGCGGAGACACCAAGGTGGGATGTATCTCGAGACTTGACTCTCGATGATTGGGCCAACAAAAGCCATGATTTTGACCCCTATAAGAAGATGGAAGAATTTGAGCTAGGTTTCTCTTTGCCTACATGAAGAAAATCATCCTCTTCCTGACCTAATTAAGCCAGAATATAAGGACGACAATGAGGTATGGCAATTTTTCTTTGATGGCTCAAGGAGTAGACAAGGAGTTGGAGGAGGAGCTATTATTGTGTCCCCCAAAGGTATGAAATATTATTCAGCCTTTAAATTTCAAGTTTCCTACTCAAACAACACTTGAATATGAAGCTTTGGTCCATGGTCTTCATTGGGCAAGGAAGCTAGGAATCAAGAACTTGTAAGTGTTTGGTGACAGTGAATTGGTTGTCAATCAAGTCAGAGGACTTAATGTTGTCAAGAATGACCTGCTCAAGAAATACAAGAGTAGGGTATGGGATCTCATGGAGGATTTTGAGGCCTTCAACATTATGTCCATAACCAGGAAGGAGAATGAAGTTGTTGATAGACTTACAGTAGTTGGAGCAACATTTGATGAGATCAACAACATCAAAAGAGACAAAGAATAACCACATATCCATATAGTTTTGAGACCAATAGTGTCAGATAACAACACATGCTAGCAGGTGTTTGAGAATGATCAATAGATCATTAATTTTTTGCAAGAAGAAGTTGAATTCTTAGCTAGAAACCAAAGTAGATTAGAACAGCAATATGGGAATCAGATAGTACAACTGCATACAAACAAGCTTCCCAAAGACTTAGTGACATTGGATTCTATCTTCAACCCTAATTATCAGTTTAGAAAAGAGAAGGCTAACATACAGATCAAAGGAGAAGATTCAGAGTCAATCCCAGTTAGAGAAGACAAAACACTTCAAATTGGCAAAGTGGCCACCGAGCAAGAAAGGTATGAATTCATACAACTTTGCCAAGAATTTCCATATGTGTTTACTTGGAGCTATGAAGACCTACGAGGGTTCAATCTAAAGCTAGCACAACAAACAATCGAACTAGATCCAACTGCTTAGCCCATCAGGTAGAAGCAGAGACTAGTCAACCCACACATTGAGCCTTTGATGAAGAAGGAGCTGAATAAGCTGATAGAGGTAAGTATCATATTTCTAATCAAACACTCAAGTTGGGTTGTAAACCTGGTCCCAGTCAGGAATAAAAATGGGGAGATTAGGTTGTGTGTGGATTTTCGAGACTTGAACAGAGCCTCCCGTAGACACCTATAATTACGCCCAAGTAATTTAAATACTTAAATTGTGTTAATTATCCCCTTTCTCACAAATCGACGACATATCGTCAAAATCACTCATATTCCCTCTTGTTGTCATTAATTAATTACAATACGCTAATTAATTAAGTTGCATATCCAACAAATACCCTAATTAATGACCTTCCGTTAATAAATCACCCCTTCTACCTAGACTAATTAATTATTATTCATTAATTAGCTTTCCCTTTCATTTAACCAATAAATCAATATTTAATTGATTTAATCCCCTTCTAATAGCCTAAATCATACTAATATTCCTCTAATTGGCTTCTATAAGCTCACATCTACCTATTAGTTAATCACATTTGATTAATTAAAGCACCCCCCAACTCCCATGACTTGCTAAACATAAATTAAACCCTTCTAAAATAAGGTTACCTTTAATAAAGCAACCTTATCCATTCCTAATCATGTTTTACCATTATCCCACATTCATGAGAATGTGTTGAATCCTTTATCCTTTGGGCTATATAAAGAGCCCTCCACCTACCTTTTTACTTACACCTAAACCTCCTAAGAGAGTAAATGCTAAGCATATAGCTAAGAGACTAAGAGCTTGCATTTGGTCCTCTTGAGAGTTCATCATCTTGAAGAGCTAAGCTTCCTATTCTAGCCTAAAGTGCTTAGGTCATATGGGAGGTGTCAAAAGGGTCTTGTAGCCCACCTTTGATTAGCCCCCATTCCTAGGTTCTTGGAACATTAAGGACAACTATTTTTGATAGCCATGGAACCTACCTAGGTTCTTTCATTTGCATGTTGTTAAAGAATAGAGGTTATTTAGATACTTAACATTGTTTATTTCATAGTTTTATTGATAAATGTGAATGGAAGACTAACCCATTTTCACCTATCTTAAGGACAAGACATTCCCTCCGATATCTCCCACTCAAAAGCAAAGCCTAATTCACCGGATCACTCATTACACCCTTTTAGGAGGTACACTTTATCGTCGTGGCTACTCGACAAGAATCACATTACGTTATCTGGGTGTGACAGAGTCAATCTAGGAAATCAAGGAAGTGCACGAGGGAGTATGCGGAGCACATACAAACGGAATCGTCTTGGCTAAGAAATTGTTGAGATTAGGTTACTATTGGCCTACCATGGAAACTGATTGTTGCAATCACGTTAGAAAATGTGTGCTTTGTCAAAAGTATGGAAATTTTATCCATCCTCTATCACAGCCATTACGACTAATTACTTGCCCCATGGCCATTCTCCAAGTGGGGACTCGATTTAATAGGGAAACTTACTCCTACCTCATCTGATGGTCATACACATATTATCACAACCACCGAATATTTTACAAAATGGGTGGAGGTCGTCCCGTTAACCTATGTCATAGGAGCACAAATTTCTAAATTCATCATGAATCACATTATTTTTCGATATGGTATTAAATGACCATTATTACGAGATAATGGGAAGTCGTTTAAAAACAAAATTGTGAAAGGTCTTTGCCAACGGTTCCAAATCAGATTAAAATGGTCCATGCCATATTACCCTCAGGGTAATGGACAAGCTGAGGTAACAAACAAGACTTTGGTAAGGATAATGGAGAAGATGGTCAGCAAAACAGGTCACAACTGGCACCTACAAATTCATCAAGCCCTTTGGGCTTACCGAACATCCATTCACACTCCTACTGGTGCGACACCATAATCCCTAGTGTTCGGGACAGAATCTATCATCCCCTTAGAAATTGAACTTCCATCCTTGAGAATCTCTCTTCGAGACTATCAGGATAAGGATGAAGATTATCGAGTGGCAAGGTTGGTTGAGTTCAAGCTACTGGATGAGAGGCGCATTCACGCTCTTAATCACCTGAAAGTATATCAACACAAAGTCTCCAGAAACTATAACAAGAGAATCATCCCTCATTAGTTTGAGGTTGGTGATTTAGTCACAAAGGAGAACCAGTTCAATACCAGAGCAGAGCAAGAAAATAAAGGGAAGTTCGAACCACATTGGTTGGGACCCTATGTCATAATTGTTAAATACGGCATCGGGGCATACAAACTAGCTCACCCTAATGGTGATGAGCTCCGGGAGCCCATGAATGCCATGCATCTTAAGAGGTTTTATGCCTAAAACATGGCGTAGGGAAGTCATAAAAATCAAAAATACAAAAAAATCAAAAAAATTTAGAAAAAGAAAAAGAGAAAAAGCAGTGTTCGTCCACTAGTGAGAACCATGCACCGTGGCACTTTGGGCAAGTCCTTGGGTGAAAACCGGTTTCTGACGCCTTGGGAAGATTCGTTGTTCATAAGCATTTTGTATTAGAAGGGTAGTTGTCTTGGGCCTAGGCCAGATTCTACTATCTTGATTCCTTGTGCACATCATCTTGTCTAGCCTTGATCCGGCTTTGTCTTCTTTTATTTGCTCATGAGGGCACAGAGTCTTTTGTTATTTTCCATCTTACGCTGGGGAAACTCAATGATTTCCCCTTCTTGTTCATAAGTGCATGGCTTCTACCCTTGTATATTCCCCACCTAATGCTGGGGGCATCCACGCTTTCTTGGTTACCTACACATAGCTTTGGAAACCATTAGAAAACACAAAAACAAGGGAAAATTATTTGAGAAAACACAAAAACACCGAAAATTGTTTCGAAAAGACAAAAACAATAGAAAATTGTTTGGAAGACACAAAAACAATAGAAAATTGTTTCGTAAAACATAAAAACAATAGAAAATTGTCTCACAAAAACCTAAACAATAGAAAATTGGTGCATGAAAACATATCTTACAAAGACATTTACTTGCATTGTCTTGTTTCCTTGCTTTGCTTGTTGCTTGGATAGTGTTTTGCGTAATTGCTTTTGAGTTGTTTGTTTCTTGGGTGTCCTTTTTCATAGTTCATCTTTTCTTGCTTAGATTAGATTCATTCTTTCTTGTGCATATTGCGGTGTGTCTCGACATGCTAGTGAACTTTGGGAAATCATGATGTAATGTGTTAATTCATTATGTTCTTTCTTGAGCATTTGGTTGTGTCTTTGTTTATTAATAAAACATGGTGAATCATGGTGTATTGCATTAATTCCTGGTGTTCTATTGTTAGCATTTGGCTGTGTTTCTTACATGTGCTCTATTTTGTTATCATTCACATCACATTACCATCACTATCATCACATCTAGCATCATCTATACATCATATATAAACAAAAATGCTAAGTTTTACATCATGCATGTATGCTCGCCTAATCATCGCATATCGTATCATCAATGGGGGCAAGAGGGGTTGCACATAATAAAAAATCTATCCCCCCCACCAATATCATCATATCATCCCATCCATATACATCAAAATAACACATGAGAAGTACATTTGATATCGTCTACAGATCTATCATCTAAACATCCACAAAGCATGTATACATCAAAACATCGAATCAAATACATACAAAGTACAAAATCAGATAATACATCCATAAGTGTTGAATCAAAACATGCGGCATGCAATGAGAATCAATGTATGCCCACTCGTGTCACAACGCATCCATAAGTGCTGAATTAAACAAAATATGCAATGAGAATCAACATATAGTAATTTCGAAAAGGGGTATTTCACATCATAGAATTATGCCCACTCATGTCACATGCATCAAAGTTACAAAGACAATAAAGTAACATCATAACAACATCCATAAGTGTTACATCAAGAAAAATAACATGCATCGAATCCAATGCAGCAACAAGCCCGCTCAAGGTACATAAACACGATTCATGTCCCATCATCAATTGGCTCCCCATAAATTTACAAACAATGCAAAAACCATCTATATACATGTATCAACAAAACAAATATGTACACCATCTCATAACCATGTGTATCTGAGCCAAAACAATGAGTCCTCATATATATATACATGTGTGTCAAATATACATCTATATCAAAAATGGATACATACAAATCTGTGCTCTATCTCAAAAATGCCTTTAGCTGAGGCGTATAACAAGGGTATATCAAAAATATATGTATGCATATACACAATGTCTTGATCAGTGCTCAATATAAATACATCAGGCGATACACAATGCCATCAAAAAGGGGCATGTATATGAAAGAATCAAGCCTTCATCATGAGGCATCATCAAAAATACATGTCTACAATCATTGTACATCAAAATCAGCCTTCATAAGAGGCATACATAAAAAAGAATCTATATAATACAAAGGTGGTCACACCCCACACTCTCGCCCTCGCGGGCTCCTGTGTCTATCCTCTGGACATCGATATCTCGTAGGCCGGACTAGCGTTTGGTCTCACCAAATTTCGCTCTGGAAGGGGCTGTCTAAATGATCTCGTGTGGGACCGCCTAGACCTCTGCAAATGAGATCCTGGATGCACTCAATCTTGATAAATGTGGAAAAGCCACTCTCTGCTTTGGCGGTACTACTTTGTAGTATGATGTCCTATAAAACAGTACCTCCCCACCAAGCCTGGTGGCATCCCAAATAAAATCAGCATCTCTGAGAGTGAGTACTACCCGAAGGGCGGTGTCTCACCGGCTCAGTAACTCGGCCTAGGTCTACCTCGGCTTTGTTTAGAGGTGACACCTCTCGATCTCTCTCCATCGTCATCGCCCGTAGCTCGGCGTGGGCCTAGTTCCTCCGGAGCTACTGCTGCACGATAACGTGTGTACACGTGGTCTCTCCGTGCCACGACCATGTGTGTAGTTGTGACTAGGGCGATGTAAGAGACTCAGTGATCAATGCCCCCTATGCACTGTCTCTCTGGATCGGCTTTACCATGCTTTGCTCTGTCATCTCTGACCGGCGTGGGCCCAAGCCCGATCCTACCCTAAAAGTAATGTAACAATATGGGCTCGAGCCTCGTCCCACTCACATGGATATCACACACCAACCTCAAGCCTCATCTCTCTCTGCTCTCACCACGTCTCTCTCTCGGCTAAGAGTTACTGCACTGTACTGTGTTGTGGTTGTCTACACCACCAAGCATGAAGCTATGTGTGCCTCGGGGCTACTCCTTGTGGTGCTCTGAGGACTGGCCTTGCTTAAAAATCCTACCTCGGGAGGAGGCATGGCTACTGTCACTAGGCCCCGCGGCCTCAATCCACATGACTTGTGCGGCACCTGCTTCATCATTAGGGATCCCATCAAAAGGATCCTCGGGGTCTAGCCCCAATGCTACTGCTTTCTGGCCCCGCATTCGACCGTGCCATACCTCCATAGGAGGGCAAATACCTACTACCCATGCTGCCTCTAGAATAGTAAGTCGCTAGGGTAACACTGTAGCATACCACGCTACATAATCAGTTGTGGTCCCCGGATCTCTAATTTGGCGTAATGGATCCCATGCCTGGGGGACCACCAGAGGAAATCGGCCCTAGCTCGGGCTACTACAATCCGAGGCCCCATGGTTTGCCTCTTAGAGTCCCTACGAGCATGTAAGATATCTAGCTACGGACGCCTGTAGACTCGGCTTAGCTGCTGCGCAGCACCTATCAACGCGACAACTCCATGATGTAGTTGCGGCTGCCAATCAAGAAGTGCTCCACCAAGCACACACTAAGCTCTGTGGCATCCTCCGCCACCGGGAAGTGTCTGTATGGACGCCAAATGACGTCTATCGCGACTAGCTCATCAAACTCCCGCCTATATCTAAATAGGCTACCTAGGTGACCACGGATGTCTCCGCCAACTGCTATCTCAAGCTATGTATGATGGCTCCTTGGGGTCTCGAACTTGGAATGGGCCAACAAGATGTCCAATGGCTATATTATCCCATGACCATATCTCAACAATAATGATGCCAACCCCACGGTCTTCCTCGATCGTGGTATGTGATGAGATACAAATCCCATATAATGGGTCAAGTATAAAGCCGACCCCAAGTATACCTCTCATCACTCTAAATCTTGTGCACTAATGGTAGCAATCCTCTCGGGAACAAAGTCCCTATCTTATCAGTGAGTAGGAACCCACTGATAAGTGCCATGATATAAAGCGGCCCCGATGCAATGTCGGTCCGAGATGCAATGTGTAAGGCCACAGTCATCCCGTCATGTGGGATGTCATCAACACCAAATAAAGCACTTTGCGCATGCTACTACGATCAACCCTACATCCGAAGTTGTACTTTCAATCGGGTGTGCCCATCATGGGCACGCGTAGGATCTCGCCACACATCCTCTATAGTCACTGTCATCTCACCTGTGGGCAATCTAAAACACTGACTCTCGCTATGCCATCACTCGGCAAGTGTAGTCAGGAGGCCGTGATCCAATACAATGGATGGCATCCGAGCCATGGGGCCCAACCCCACTACCTCTAGTAATACAGCCATCTCTCGGTGGTCACGTCGGTGCATACTGCCTCTAACTCAGCAATCCGAGAGTGACGCTCCCACATCTACAACACTGGTAGTCATCTCTGCAAAATCACATGCCACTCATTAGTTTCTAGCATTTCATCTAAAAATCTATCTTTTTTTTTAGGGTTAACCCAAAAATCCTAAAAATTCTTCTAAGTGTCTCGTTTTGGACACTTTCCTATCTTTTTCTACCTATCTAGGCGCTGCCTCTTTTTGGGTGTGTGCGCCACATTTCGCGCGCCGCTTGTGCATGGGTGTTTTCAGTGCATGCGCCCTCTCTCGGCACATGTGCACCTTTTTGGCGTGTGTGCCACCTAATTGGTGCTTGTGCATGCATATGTGCACTTCTGCCTGTGTGCACTTAACTACCCATGCCTGTGCCACGCTTTTCATGTGCGCCTTTCTGGTGTGTGCATGTGCGCATGTGTGCTTGTGTGTACGCGCGTGTGTGTGTGAATGTGATTTTTGATCTAAGCGTGTGCACGCATATGCTCGGCCCAGCGCTGTGCCCCCAAAGTGGCGCATGCGCACCCTAACCCATGCCTACGCCTACGCGCAGCGTGCCTACGCATTTTCTATGCCTAAATACCCTAATTAATGCATTAATGACAAAATTTTAAGGGCAAGGTTGCGATACTCACAAATGGGCCCTCGTCCGCATGCCTCTAGTATCCCCGGACTGCGTCAGCATGCCTCAAACGGTCTCATATGATCACCATCTCTCCTAAGTGTCAGAGTCTCATAGTAATTTTTCTAAACTGAGTGGTTAAAATGAACTGATTGTGATGTTTTTACCCCACAGGGTATATTAACCTGCTTTTTCACTGTTTCGGAAGACCGGAGAACCCGCTTTCGATCACCGTTTTCTCCTCTGTTCACTGTGGAATAATTAGTTTTATTAAATAATTATTTTTCTTCTTTTTCACCATATTGGGGCATTTTTGTCCGATACCCCTTTCTTCTCCCCCAAACAATTTTAAATTGCTCCCGGTGATTTTTATTCTTCTTCGCACTCTCGTAAATAATTATTTTTTCTTAAATTTTCCATTTTCTAAGGACATTATTTGTCCTTTGTTTCACCTTTCTTCCTCCTAGGCCACTTTCTGTCACCCCTAGGCCCTTCGTTTTCTTCTTCTACTTCACTCACCATGGTTCGGAAAGTGAAACAACCATAAAACCAATATATATACCAAAAAAATCCAAAAATAGGGCAAAATTTTTCCAAAAAATCCTAAAAAGTAAAAAACCGCAAAAATGGTAACTTGCTTATTACAATCGAAACTTGTGTCTTGTGCATGGTATTTTCTCCATATCCCGTTGGTTTGTCTCACATCTTCCCGATTAATACGACTCGTGGATCACTAGATTCACAACCATTCATAAAGCTACCGCTTGCTTTGGCCTATACTCCTACTGGGGCACTTTTGGTTGCTCGCAGTACTATTTCATTGTGCACAAACACTTTTCATGGACCCCGTGTCCATTATCCTTTCCCCTTGCATGTATCCTTACTTGGGGCATCATTTTTAACCCTTTTCATCAATCACAAACTTGTGGATCTCTTCAAAGACGATAACAAAAAAATTGTACAACCGTCTTTGACCGCCAGATTGTTAGGTTGAATATGTGCGTTCGTACTTGTTTTCCCCGTTAGATGAGCTTGTTTCCTTCTCGTATTGCATTGCATTATTGTATGTTGCGTGGAGTTGGTGCTTTCAACAATGGACAATTGTTCGTAGTATGGCTTTTCATGTCATTCTACCTTTTTTATGCTTATATTTTTCATAAGGACCGATGATGTACTTCTATAGTAATATGATGACATCAAATTTATTCCAAACAAATAAGCGGCCAGAGGCTAAGCTCTTCTCTCCCCTCGTCCATATTTCTTCTACACTACTTCCCTTTCACCCCTAATTTTCTCTCTCATCGGGGCATCCTGCCTCTTCCCCATTCTTCTATCTATATCTCACCTTTTTTCAATCGTCGATTGACTTCTTCCATCACCCCATCGACACTTGAGGGGGCATCTCTCCCTCCTATTAATTTTTCTTCTATCCCTTCAAATTTTTCTTCCATCTACTATCTTTGAAGTGACATCACTTACGCAACCCCAAAGAGGGGCAAATGTAGACACCTATAATTACGCCCAAGCAATTTAAATACTTAAATTGCGCTAATTATCCCTTTCTCGCAAATCGACGACATATTGTCAAAAGCACTCATATTCCCTCTTGTTTTCATTAATTAATTACAATATGCTAATTAAATAAGTTGCATATCTAACAAATACCCTATTAACGACCTTCTCATTAATAAATCACCCTTCTACCTAGACTAATTAATTATTATTAATTAATTAGCTTTCCTTTCATTTAACCAATAAATCAATATTTAATTGATTTAATCCCTTTCTAATAGCCTAAATCATACTAATATTCCTCTAATTTGCTTCTATAAGCTCACATCTACCTATTAGTTAATCACATTTGATTAATTAAAGCACCCCCCAACTCCCATGACTTGCTAAACAGAAATTAAACCCTTCTAAAGTAAGGTTACCTTTAATAAAGCAACCTTATCCATTCCTAATCATGTTTTACCATTATCCCACATGCAAAGGAATGAAGTGTTTCCTTTATCCATTGGGCTATATAAGGATCCCTCCACCTACCTTTTTACTTACACCTAAACTCTTTGAGAAAGCAAATGCAAAGCATATAGCAAAATAGACTAAGAGCTTGCTTTTATGTTCTCTTAAGAGTTCATCATCTTTAGGAGCTAAGCTTCTTATTTCTAGCCCAAGTGCTTAGGTCATATGGGAGGTGTCAAAAGGGTCTTGAGCCCACCTTTGATTAGCCCCATTCCTAGGTTCTTGGAACATTAAGGACAACTATTTTTGATAGCCATGGAACCTACCTAGGCTCTTTCATTTGCATGTTGTTAAAGAATAGAGGCTATTTAGATACTTAACATTGTTGATTTCATAGTTTTATTGATAAATGTTAGCGTCTAACCCTTGATTAATTCTTATCATGATGGTGCTTAGAATGTTTGTTTAATTCTTGCTAATCAAGACTATTTAGGTGTTAGTCTTCCATTCATATTTAGCTTTAGTTAGAAACAAACACTTGCACACACTCCCTCAAAGATCACTACCTACTCCCTTCAATGGAGCAGATCTTGCAAGTAGTGTCTCGGTTCAAAGAGATTATCCCTCCTAGATGAGTACTCGTGGTACAACCGGATCATGGTGAAAGAAGATGATCGGTTCAAAACAAATTTCACCACCAAATGGGGCACCTATGCCTACAAAAATGCCATTTGGGTTGTCCAATGTCGAGCCACTTTTCGAGGGCAATGGATATGGCATTCAAAGGGCTGATCAACAAAATAGTACTGATCTATTTGGATGACATTACAGTGTTTTCCAAAATGCAAAGAAACCACCTCTTCCACCTAAGGCGGTGTTTTAAAGGTGTAGAAGATTTGGGGTTTCATTTAACCCTAAAAAATGCATATTCTTGGCTCATGAAGGGAGGCTTCTAGGCCATATTGTATTAAAGGAAGGACTGGCAATTTACCCAAAGAGAGTGGAAGAAATAAGATCATTGTCATTGCCAAGCCACAAGAAGGCTCTTCAAAGCTTCTTGGGAAAAATCAATTTTGTCCGCAGGTTTATGCCAAACTTTGCTGCCCTTGTTAAACCAATAACATTGATGTTGAAGAAGAGCTTAGCATTCAAGTGGACAACTGAAGGAAAAGAAATCTTTGAAGCCATCAAAGAAGCTATATCACAAGCCCCAACTCTCGTAAATCTAGATTTCTCTAAGGACTTCATACTGTACGCCTTTGGTGGCAGTGACACAATTTCTACAATCTTAGTTCAGCAGAACAAGGGAGGTACATAACAACCAATTACTTTCTTCAGTCAAGGTTTAGAAGACTATGAAGTGAGATACTCCATCAAAAATAAATTCTGGCGGTAGTTAGGGGATTAAATAATTTTAAGCACTTGGTTGCAAATAATAAAAATCCAATTGTTGGTCTCCCATGCGGGAGTTAAAGAATTCCTTCTCAGAAAGGACCTGAATGAAAAACATACAGGAAGGATCACTCGTGTCATGGAATATGAAATTGATATCGGGTCACTAAGCTAGTCCTTGGGAAAGGGTTGTGTGAACAACTAGCCTCAAGTCAACAAGATGAAGCAAACAATGAAAAGGAGGCTGTTTTTGTTCTACAAAACAATTAAGAGGAGGGAAACGATGATGTACCTACTCCTTGTTGGACTCAAAACATGGCACACTTCCTTTAGACAGGCATGTGTCCCCATGGGTTGAATAAAACAAAGAGGAGACATTTCGGACTACAAGCCATCCCATATGTTCTTATTAACGGTGTATTGTTCAAAAGAGACATCAATGGCATTATGTTGAGATGCATTGAGACAGATCGATTGAGAGAGTGCTCCAATAATTCCATGTCGAAGTAGCCGGAGGCCATTTTGCTCCAAGGGTGACAGCACTCAAGATCATGAAGGTGGGTTATTATTGGCCCAGAGTGTTTAGTGACTGTTATGCATGGATCAAAAGGTGCAAGAATTGTACGTTCTTGAAGGTAAAGAAAGGATAGCAAAATTCCATTGCACCCAATCTCGATCAACCAACCTTTCATGTAATGGGGATTGGACTTCATTGGAGTCATCAATCCAAATTCAAGCCAAGGCCACAAATGGATTCTGACAAAGAGACTATTTCACCAAGTTGGCCGAGGCAATAGCACTCAAGGAAGCTAATGAGTCCAAAGATACTAAATTTTTATGAAGGGATAGTGACCAGGATTTGTAGTTATAGCCACCATTATATCAAACAATGCATTGGCATTCATAGGTTCCAAGATCATAGGATGGGATGTTAAGAACGGACTTACTTGAGAACTTCATCAAACTATTACCCTCAAGGTAATGGCCAAGATGAGTCCACAAACAAGAACCTACTAAAGATCATCAGGAGAACTCTTGATGAGAATTAGAGGACCTAGTACACAAAGCTCAAAATGGCCTTATGGGCTGATAGGATAATGCCCAAGAGATCTATAGGCAGCTCTCCATTCAAGCTTGTCTATGGGAAAGAGGAAGTGTTGCCTATATCACTGGAGTTTCCAGCATTGGATCTTGTGAAGCAGCTAGAGATGTCTGAATTTGAACCAATGGAGGCCAAGTATGTGGAGCTGATAGAATTAGAAGAAACCATAGAGCATGCACTCCAAGCAATAGAGAAGAATTAGACCTCAATCAAGAAATGATTTGACAAAAGGGAAAAAACAAGGACCTTCTCCTGGGAAGGATACCTGGTTTTGAAATGGGATGCGACGAGTAAAACAAGGAGGGAATTCCAAGTTTGATGCCATTTGGAGTGGCCCTTACATGGTCACAAAATTTAAGAGTAGTAATGTTTTACAAACGCCTACATTGGAGGGTGAAGAGTTGTAGATTCTAGTGAATGGGATCTATCTTAAGCACTTCTACTAAAGGGGAAGTTCTCACCCTGTATATATTAGTTTAGTTTCTCTTTCCTCTAAGTGCTTGTGCACATCTCATTGCTATAGTTTAGGTTGTTTTTCTCCTAAGTTCTTTGCATGCTCTGCATGTTCTATTTGGAGCATGTATGATTTTAAATTTTTATATAGTTGTGGTGTTGTTTTGTTGCTCTTATGCAATCCATTCGGAGAGACAGATGAGGCCCGAGTCAAAACAATTTTCTACTCTCGAAACCTTCATTTCAAGATTTCTTATGAAAATTGAGAGTGCAAACAGCCGAGCTCGTGAATTAGAAGCAGAATCAATATCATACCATCATTCTCGACTCCATGCTTAATGGATATGACAAGGCAATTGGTCTTTTCATCTAAGCAGTAGATACCCCTACGAGTCACAAAATTGTTATCGATATTTCACCCCGAGTCAAATATCGGATCAATCACGATCCCACGTATAAGGAACTCAAAAACTCATTCGATTTGTAAACCGGTCGTAAAGGGACTCAACATTTGGAGTGGTGGGGGCCGAGAAAGGCTAAGGGGCCCTGTGCAAAAGAAACAACTCTGTCGAGTCGTTTCCATGTCTTAAATCCATTTTTGGAGTTTCAGAAGGATTCAACAATAGAATGACAAGGTTAGAAAAGAGGGGCAGTGCCGTAGAGGAACTGGGAGCAAGAGAGGGAAGAAACAACAAAGATTCGAAGTCCTCAGGCTCTAAATGGTTCAGGAAGGGTCCAAAATTGACTATATATGGAGGAGGCAGCAGAAGGAACCATGTCTCCTAGCGACGCTTCTCCAAAGATGAATCAAAAAGGGAAAGCCCAAACTTGTGCCAGGCTTCCACGCGTCCCGAGCCCCAAAAAGGTTACAGGACCATTCAAAAGTCTTCAACTAAGCGAGAGTAGCCAGGTGTCAGCTCAGCGTAAATCTGGAAAGGAAGCCCATGGCGGAGACTCAAACTTGCACCAGCCCTCCACGTAACAAATAGTCAAACAAATTAAAAAGGCGGGCAAGGCGGGCCTCAAAATTGGCTAAGTATATAAGTATAAGTGGAGAATGCCAAGTGTCAGTGTGGTGCATCTCCAAGAGTTAGTTCCAGAGCGGAGATCCAAATGAGTGCAAGCTCGCCACATAGCTCAAAGTCCAAAAGGGTAAGAGGGACCATTGAAAAGTCCATAGACTAGTGGAGGCAGACAAGTGTTAATTCGACACTCCTCCAAAGGCAAACTTTGAGCCGGGCTTTCAAGCAAGAGTGGTGCCTCCACATGTCCAATCTCAGAAAGGGGCAGAGTCAGTGGAATAATCAATGCATAGGACAAGCTGGTGGAAGCCGCCAAGTGTCTAAATGGTGCTTGATTCAAGGATTGGAAAGAGAGAGAAGGTTCCCAAACAAGTGCCAAGCTACCGCATGTCCCAGATCAAGAGATATGCCCCACCAAACAAAAAGACTTAGCCAAAAAACACAAAATAGGCCGCAACTCCGCCCCAAAGGAAAAAGTCGGCATTTGGGCCCGAGTCAAAGCCAAAGTGAACCATCGGGAAAAAGTTGGTTTTTACACCTGTCATCCCAAAAGGATAAAAGTTACAAAATTGGCTACAACTTCACCCAAAGGGAAAAATTAGCATTTGGGCCCGAGTCGAGGAAAGCAAGACGTAGGGGAAAGTTGGTTTTTTGCCCTTTGTCATCCCAAAAGGATAAAAAACACAAAATGGGCCGCAACTCCACCCAAAGGAAAAAGTCAATGTTTGGGCCCGAGTCAAAGCCAAAGTGGGGAGTCGGAGGAAAAGGTGAAAATTTTCCTTTTTCCAAAAGGCACAAAGATAAAGATGGAAGTGCATCCCCCCAGCCAACCAAAGGGTGCCACGTATCCAAGCGGAGCTTCAGGGCTATGGGATTTTTTTGAGTTTTGTGTTTTTGTGCAAAAAGGTAAAAGATAAATTACGGACCCACAAGCCCAGCTTTTTCTCTAATCTGTTAGCACGTGTCCCATCTCAAAAAGGGGACCCATTTTTCAAACTATTTTCCTGCCCATTTGTATGGACTCGATACAAACTTCAAGGGGCATATCTTTCAACTCAAGGCTCGAAATATTACAAATTTGACACCGTTGGAAGCGTCTCGACATCTTCTACACCATGAAAGAATGAAAAATTATTTTTCTTAGGTCTTGGTAGGTGAAAAATGGAGAAACATCTTCAGACATTTAATGTAGGATGTCTTTTCCTCAACAACCAGATCGAATTTGATATGTTCCGCCATTTCCTCTTCCTTGAAGGCACCGAACCAGTGGTTGAGGCAGTCAAGATAGATTTGGGGGAAGATTTTATCAGAGGCATTAACAAAAATAGTTGAGCTTCAACCTGCTTTTCCTGCTCTCTCTCTCTTTTTCTTCTCTTTGATCAAATCTATAAATACAGGGGTGAGATTCATTGTAAAGAGTTGGACATTCTTTGTTTTGCAGGCTCCTCTTTTCTTCTAAAGAAAGAAACTCATGGAGTTTCAGACCTTCTACTAGACTGTAATACATTTCTACCTTTTGGCCACTTTGTAATGCATTGTATCAATCTGCAGAGCAATAAAACACGTCTGTGATCGACTTTAGATCCTCTCTTGTCTCTTTTCTTTCATTTGATCTTTCATTATAGATATGGTTATTTGTGCTTAGTTATTGTATGCATTTGGTTGGTTTGTGTCTATTGGCAAAAAAATGTTCATCATTCCTTTGGTGCATCACTTTATAGCTTAGTCCGATTTCTTGTATTCCTTTTACCCATGTCTCCTTGGTAAGTTTAGATTAGGTATAAAGAGGCGCGGCAACTTTGAAGGCAAGGGACCGGAGAGGCGGTATAGAAAGCATGTCTTCAATTTCTTTGCTTATCTCATCTAAGTGATGTCCCCACAATGTGACACTTACATTGAATCCCGACATGTCCTTTAATTGTAGAGTTCTCCTCTTAGTCTCTGACTTGTCATGCCTATGAATCATTGAGCATGGTGACATCGTAAGAACAATGCCAATCAAATCAACTTTAGAATGGTCATCGGTTGTAGGTATGTCCTTAATTTTTGTGAAATGAAAGTGATGGGAAGGTATTGTATCCTCATTTGCTATGAGTGGAGTTATGGTTGAGGATGCTTGCAAGAAAATCTCCAAAGCATTGTTCAAATGGTTGTAACATAGCTTTGCATTAGGAATCCTCATGCAATCCTCCCATTAGAAATTGTATATAGCTTCCCATTTTCAATATGCTCATAGAATGCTTTGGTGGCCTCATTGAAACAGGTGACGTGAATTTCCCCTCTTTCCTGATCTACAAAATCAAACCCAAACATGGAACCATCTCCCCTTGCATTGTGATATTCACGAAGGGTTGTTTTTGCTAGGGCACGACCCTCTACGGACCACATGCGCATAGATGTATTCAAAGCACTTATTTTCGTTGGTGTTCTCGGAAAATATTTGTTAACCCGGTTTGCACTTGCATCTGTTGTGACAATTGAGTGTGTTCAAAAGCATTTGTTGGTAGTGAGGTTGGAGCACCGATTACCAAATGTGTTTCGACAACAACATCCATTTCAATGATAAGAACGATTCTACGATTGAAAAGGAAATCGGGATAATTCCAACAACTATGGATTTCGAATTAACACAATATCATCTCGAAAATAAGAATAGTAAAACATAACCAACCATATCTATTTGTTATAATCAACATCTGAATTTGAGATTCGGTTTAAAGAAAAAGTTTAATTTGAAATTACCCTAATCAAAACAATATCATCTTGAAAATAAGAATAGCAAAACATAACCAGCCATTTCTATTTTTCCCCATTTTGTTTTTGAGATTTAGTTTACATCCATAAACTTGAAATTCACCTACTAAACACAATATCATCTCGACAATAAGAATAGCCAAACATAGCCAAAGAATATCTATTTTTCCCCATTTAGTTTTTGAGATTTAGTTTACATCCATAAACTTGAAATTCACCTAATTAACACAATATCATCTCCAAAATAAGAATAGCAAAACATAACCAACCATATCTATTTTTTCCTATTTAGTTTTTGAGATTTAGTTTACATCCATAAACTTGACATTCACCTAATTAACACAATATCATCTCAAAAATAAGAATAGCGAAACATAACCAGCCATATCTATTTTTTCCCATTTAGTTTTGGAGATTTAGTTTACATCCATAAACTTGAAATTCACCTAATTAACACAATATCATCTCAAAAATAAGAATAGCAAAACATAACTAGCCATATCTATTTTTTATAATCAAAGATCCGAATTTGAGATTCAGCTTTAAAGCAAAAGTTTAATTTGAAATTCACCTAATTAACACAATATCATCTCGAAAATAAGAATAGCAAAACACAACCAGCCATATATATTTTTCCCCATTTAGTTTTTGAGATTTAGTTTACATCCATAAACTTGAAATTCACCTAATTAACACAATATCATCTCGAAAATAAGAATAGAAAAACATAACCAGCCATGTCTATTTTTATAATCAACATCCGAATTTGAGATTCGGTTTAAAGCAAAAGTTTTATTTGAAATTCACCTAATTAACACAATATCATCTCGAAAATAAGAATAAAAAAACATAACCAACCATATCTATTTTTATAATCGGCATCTCAATTATGGATTCGAGTTTAAAGCAAAAGTTTAATTTGTCGAAGCTTGGAGGGTTTGTGGGCTTGAAGCCATGATCGATAGCTCATAAAGCTTGGGCTCACCAATGAGCCAATTCCCGGTTATTATATGAGCTTTGAAGTTTTGCATATTTGAAATCAAGGTTTTTCATAAGCAAAACTAAACAAAAAAAACCCGTATACAAGCATTAAAATGTGCAAGGTAGGGAGATTGAAATATTTAAATGCTTAAGTCTAAATACCCATCTTTGATACTGACTTTCCATCGTTCTCCATGTATCTCACTTTAAGTTTTCGTGCTTCCACTATTGTTTTCTTTGATTTACTGTTTTTGTATAAGGGAATATAATAGTTTTCTTTTGACAGGGAAAAAAGCGTAACATAGATATGAAATAAGAAACATAGTGGTGATAGTTCAAAGTATAGAATGGGATGAGTGAGGGTGTAATGTTTGAAGGGACGAGTGGGTTAGAAATCCTTGCATAAAGGTTACAGAGGAGTTGCATTATTTTCCGATTTCTTTGAACTGAGGATGACACATTTCAATATGTTGTTTCCACAATCTGTCTCTTTTCTTAGTGAAAGTTTGAAGCGGATTCATTTCGATGAAATTACTTATAATTTCACTAGTCGCATCTTCTTCTTCTGCATAATATATGGAGGTCACTAGCTGCAACACCCATAATTAACTCAACTGTCTCATTAAAAGTGGTAGCTGATTGAAGTTCTCATGTTAGGTCCTTTAGATCTATCCTCGGTGCATATCTATAATCATAGTTTTGAACTTGTCTCATTCAACTCAAACATAACCATGAACCATTACCATTCTCTCTCACCTTTTTCCCCGTATTGTTTGTCACCTTTTTGAAGAGGACATTCCTCGTAAAAAAATTATCCATATTCATATTCTTGATTTGTGTAGTGTTGGCTAGATTTTCTGCATAGCACAAAACCTAGGCAATCATGAGATAAATCTCCCTCATTTAACCGGTGAGGCTCCCGTGTCAGATTTGTCAATTTAAGTATGCTAATATCTAAATGGGGTTTTACTTTAACTACTCAGTTCATGAACCATAACTAAACATTTCTACAATAAGTAAGCATCTATTTAAAGAAAGGAAAAGTTATAGAAGAAGGTAATTACATAAACACAGAAGAAATGGGGAAGATGTGCATCCCAATTAGTAGATAGCAGAGTTGATTGCATGCACATAGAAGAAACCAATAGATATAAACATATAATTCTAAAACAAAGGCAGCTCTAGATCCAGATCTAAAATAACACAAAGTTTATTAAGAGATCTAAGATTAAAAGCAAGAAACACAATACACCGTGACACAAAGTTCTCCGAAACCTGCTCCTTTGTATTCCTTTGCTCCAAGTGGCTCTCAGGGGTTCAACACAAAGTCTAGAACACAAGATTGCTGCTTACAAATTCTAATCATTACCCGAAGGTTCTTCCTCTACTTATAGAATGTAGAGGGGTAATTACAAGTTGGAAGCTTTTAGTTGAACTAGCACATGTGGAAGTCAGAAAAGAAACAACTGGCAATCTCCCTCCTAGAATTCCTCTTTGCATGACATGTATGATTTACAACTAAAAATAGAACCTTCTATTTTACACGTGCCACCTATCTCCAAGTAGTTGACTGCTTTAAGTAATGGATTTTAAACCAATCACTTAAGATGTATAATTTAATTGATCACTCAATTACTTTGTCGGAGGAAAGAAGAAGGAAGAGGAAAGTTGCAGTCTTGTCCTTTTTCATGTCTACATGCAACTGATTCTTTTGCCTTTGATTCTCACCAAATTGGATCTAGGAGTAGCTGGATCTGGAAACAACAAGCTGGATCTGGAAGTGGCTAGAATTTTGCCTTCGCCTTGTCTTCTCTTTTATCCTTGAAGCTTTTGCAGTTCTTCTTCTGTACATGCATCAATGCAAGGTTGGCCGTAAATAACTCATCATCTTTATTTTTAATTGCATATGAGCAATTAAAAATTCTAGAAAGCACTCCGGGTGAATGCAAATTCAATGAAGGCTTCAACTGGAAGATGAAAGCACATGCACAAGATCTTGGAAGGACTTTTCCACGCACTGACTTCTTCATGGGCTACATTTGAAACAAGAGGATGAAGCCTTTGTGCCAAGCTTTTGCAACTATGAGATCTGGATCTGATCGGATATATGGATTTGCATTTGCATCACAAACTCGCAACTGGGCTGTGGATGGAAAAGCTGCAGCTTGAATAATTCCACTGCTTTTAATCTACATGCATGAGTGAAGTTTTTTCCTGCTCTGGATCTGTTTGTCAATTCAGCAAGATGTTCTGAGCCTAGATCCGTGTCTCCAATATCTGCAAATTTAGAAGTGATGCATGACTTTGTTGTGCTTTATTTTTCATCTTTCTTCGCCATAACTTTGTCTATCTTTGTCTGAACAATTATTTTTCTTCTTATTTGACTGGAATTCTTCAAAACTAGTGCAGATCTGGATAATCCTTCAGATTCGGAGGAAATATTCAATGTATTGGACATTGATATAAGTTCCTTTTCTTTATAAAAGCACTTGTATCTAACTCCTGCAATTAATTCAGACAAAGATGGCAACCGGAGCATGCACAGTGAATTTTAATCACAAAAATCTACATAATTCAAGCCTGCTGCCCCAAAATTTGACGTTTTATTTGCATGTAAAGCAAACATGAATTTTACCAACATCACCTGAGCACATGTATCACTTCTACAAACAATTATGTAGACACAAATCAACCTTCTTCAAAGAATGCACCTAAATTGGAAGCTTTTAGCCTTGATTTCACCTTCTTCTGAGCAAAATCCTCTTCAATATGGGGCGCACTTTTCCTCCGGGCTGCACTTCTTCACCCGTGATTAATTAATTCACCTTTATGATGCCCATGCTTATATAACCCTCATAATTCTATAATTAATAATTGCCCTTCCTATTCTGCAATTAATTAATTAAAAATCATGCTTCTCTCTTTAAAAATAACATGTTTAAGGATAACCATCCAATTAATTAAATTAATTCAATTTAATCATCCACTCTTCACTTCACTTAAGCTTCACAGTATGCTTTGACCATAGCCACTAAAAATAGGAATTAATATAATCATTTAATACTTTAAAAAGTATTATTTCCTTCTCAAAAGGGGCTGCATTAAATAAATTAAATTTATTTAATTTTGGAATTCTATTTTTAAATTCCTTTTGTCCACTTCCCTTTGTTGACTTTTCCACAAGCCTGGGTGCCAAAATTGGGTGAATAAATATTAACAAATATTTATTTAATGCATTATTATTCACCCAAGGTGGGTCACACTTTTTGACATAAAGAATTCTATTTTTAAGAATCACATGACAATGAGATTTTTACCTATAAAACAGCCCTAAAAATCTCATGATTCACTTAAGTCATTTGTCTTTCATAATGGGATTATTTACCTGCAAGCGCAGTGCAATAAAATCCCATGATTTCACTTAAGTCACTTTTCTTTTATTTCACCATGGGAATTTTTACCCTGCAAGGCAGGGAATAAATTCCCGCTTGCCTGCTACCTCTAATTTTCCCACTGCAGCTTAAGTGAATTTTTTATCATGGGAAAAAGTACTCTGCTAGGCAGGTACAAAATTCCACTTTACGCCATCGCTTCTATTTTTTCCACTGCAGACTTAAATGATTTGTTTTCCAAAAATGCGCCTAACCCGCATGGGCTTTTTAGTGCACGACTTCATTTTTTCCCAGTGAAGGGACCTCCGATGGTGACTTCCTCAGAGCATAATGTGCATATATGTTCTCTAACCTGCTCCAGAAAGAATTGGGCTAACCCGACTAAGGAATTGATCTAGAGAAATTTCACAAAAAATGAAACGGGAAAACACAAAAACACGAAAAAATTGCCAAAAGTCACAAATAAAGCCCAAAACTTATTAATTGTTAAAATCCTTCTGCACAAGGAATAATGATATGTTCAATCATAACAGAGTTAAAACGGAGTGCAAATAGCCTCATATGGGGCTCAAAATAATTAAATACAAATTTCCCACATACAAATCCCGGTAATGAGAATATAATAATTTTGGGCATTTGGGTATTTGGCGAAAAAGGCTAATATGGCTCTTTGGGAATATCTTGATGCAATACAAGAACTTTCAAATAAAAAAACAAAAAACGACCCATTATTTTAAAAGTATGAAATTTTTTTGGATAGGGTAGTCACAGATTTCATGATGAAATCTGGGACACCATGTAGTAACCATGGCCCATTCATTTCTCTCAGTGTTCCCCATATTTAGTACCTCCAAAATCGTAGTTATAGAGGTCGGGCTTTTTGCAGGCCCATAAATTGGCTCGTGATAGAGGACGCTGGAAGGTAGTAGTCATCGAAATCTACCCACTATTAAGTGTATTAGTTTCTAAAATTCGAGGGTCGACATAACATTTGGTACTTGAAACAAAGTGTCGACGAGCTCCCATTGAAACTAGAGATGCGGGCAACTTTCAAGGCAAGGACCGGGAGAGGCGGTGTAGAAAGCATGTCTTCAATTTCTTTGCTTATCTCATCTAAGTGATGTCCCCACAATGTGACACTTACACTAAACCCCGACATGCCTTTAATTGTAGAGTTATCCTCTTAGTCCCCTACTTGTCATGCATACAAATCATTGAGCATGGTGACATCATAATAACAATGTCAATCAAATCAAATTTAGAATGGTAATTGGTTGTAGGCATGTCCTTAATTTTTGTGAAATGAAAGTGATGGGATGGTATTGTATCCTCATTTGCTATGAGTGGAGTTATGGTTGAGGATGCTTGGAGGAAAATCTCCAAAGCATTGTTCAAATTGTTATAACATAGCTTTGCATCGGAATCCTCCCATTAGAAATTGTATATAGCTTCCCATTTTCAATATGCTCATAGAATGCTTCGGTGGCCTCATTGAAATAGGTGACGTGAATTTCCCCTCTTCCCCGATCTAAAAATCAAAACCAAACACAAAACCATCTCCCTTGATTGTGATATTCACGAAGGTTTGTTTTTTTAGGGCTCGATGCTCATGGACCACATGTGCAAAGATGTATTCAAAAACTTATTTTCGTTGGTGTTCTCAAAAATATTTGTTAACCCCTTGCATCTGTCACGCGACAACCGAGTGTGTTCGAGAGCATTTGTTGGTAATAATATTGGAGCACCGATTACCAAATGTGTTTCAACAACAACATCCATTTCAATGATAAGAACATTCTGCAATGGAAAAGGAAATCGGGATAATTCCAACAACTATGGATTTCGAATTAACACAAGATCATCTCGAAAATAAGAATAACAAAACATAACTCGCCATATCTATTTTTATAATCAACATCCGAATTTGAAATTCGGTTTAAAGCAAAAGTTTAATTTGAAATATACCTAATTAACACAATATCATCTCAAAAATAAGAATATCAAAACATAACCAGCCATATCTATTTTTCCCCATTTAGTATTTGAGATTTAGTTTACATCCATAAACTTGAAATTCACCTAATTAACACAATATCATCTCGAAAAAAGAATAGCCAAACATAACCAGCCATATCTATTTTTCCCCATTTAGTTTTTGAGATTTAGTTTACATCCATAAACTTGAAATTCACCTAATTAACACAATATCATCTAGAAAATAAGAATAGCAAAACATAACCATCCATATCTATTTTTCCCCATTTAGTCTTTGAAATTCACCTAATTAACACAATATCATCTAGAAAATAAGAATAGCAAAACATAACCAGCCATATCTATTTTTCCCCATTTAGTCTTTGAGATTTAGTTTACATCCATAAACTTGACATTCACCTAATTAACACAATATCATCTCGAAAATAAGAATAGCAAAATATAACCAGCCATATATGTTTTTCCCCATTTAGTTTTTGAGATTTAGTTTATATCCATAAACTTGAAATTCACCTAATTAACACAATATCATCTCGAAAATATGAATAGCAAAACATAACTAAGCATATCTAATTTTTATAATCAACATCTAAATTTGAGATTCGGTTTAAAGAAAAAGTTTAATTTGAAATTCACATAATTAACACAATATCATCTCGAAAATAAGAATAGCAAAACATAACCAACCATATCTATTTTTCCCCATTTAGTTTTTGAGATTTAGTTTACATCCATAAACTTGAAATTCACCTAATTAACACAATATCATCTCGAAAATAAGAATAGAAAAACATAACCAGCCATATCTATTTTTTATAATCAACATCTGAATTTGGGATTCGGTTTAAAGCAAAAATTTTATTTGAAATTCACCTAATTAACACAATAGCATCTCGAAAATAAGAATAACAAAACATGACCAACCATATATATTTTTATAATCAAAGATCATCGAATTTGGTATTTGGTTTAAAGCAAAAGTTTAATTTGTCGAAGCTTGGAGGGTTTATGGGCTTGAAACCATGACCGAGCTCATAAAGCTTCGGTTCACCAACGAGCCAATTCCTTGTTATTATATGAGCTTTGAAGTTTTATATATTTGAAATCAAGGTTTTTCATAAGCAAAACTCAACAAAAAAACACGTATACAAGCATAAAAATGTGCAAGGTAGGGATATAGAAATATTTAAATGCTTAAGTATAAATACCTATCTTTGATCATGACTTTCCATCATTATCCGTATCCGCTTTAAATTTTCATGCTTCCACCTTGTTTTCTTTGATTTCTTGTGTCAGTATAAGGGAATACAACAGTTTTCTTTTGAAGGCGGGAAAAAAAAGCATAACATAGATATGAAATAAGAAACATAGCGGTGATAGTTCAAAGTATAGAATGGGATGCGTGCGGGTGTAATGTTTGAAGGGACGAGTGGGTTAGATATCCTTGTGTAAAGGTTATGGAGGAGTTGCACTATTTTCCAGCTTTCTTTGAACTAAGGATGACACATTTCAATATGTTGTTTCTGCAATGTCTCTTTTTTAAGTGAAAGTGTGAAGTAGTATTCATTGTCGATGACATTACTTATAGTTTCACTAGTCGCATCTTCGTCTATAGACAATATATGGAGTTCGTTAGCTAGCCGACACCCATAGTTAACCCAACTATCTCATCAAAAGAGGTAACTGATTGAAGTTCTCATGTTGGGTCCTTTAGATCGATCCTCAGTGCATATATATAATCATAGTTTTGAACTTGTCTGTGACAACTCGAACATAACCATGAACCATTACCATTCTCTCTCACCTTTTTCCTGTATTGTTTATCACCTTTTTGAAGAGGACATGCCTTGTAAAATTTTTTATCCATGTTGATATTCGTTATTTGTGCAAAGAACCATGGCCCATTCATTTCTCTCAATGTTCCCCATATTTAGTACCTCCGAAATCGTTATTACTGAGAGGTCGGGCTTTTGGAGGGCCCATAAATTGGCTTGTGATAGAGGGTGCCAAAAGGTAGTAGGCATCGAAATCTACCCAACTATGAAGTGTATTGGTTTACGAAATTCGAGGGTTGACATAACATTTGGTACTTGAAATAGTGTCGCCCGAGCTCCCATTGAAACCGGAGACGTGGGCAACTTTCAAGGCAAGGATCGGGAGGGCGATATAGAAAGCATGTCTTTAACTTCTTTGCTTATCCCATCTAAGTGATGTCCCCACAATGTCCTTTAATAGCGGAGTTCTCCTCTTAGTATCGACTTGTCATGCCTATGAATCGGCGAGCATGGTGACATTGTAAGAACAATGCCAATCAAATCAGCTTTAGAACGATCATCGATTGTAGGCATGTCCTTTATTTTTGTGAAATGAAATTGATGGGAAGGTATTGTATCCTCATTTGCTATGAGTGGAGTTATGGTTGAGGATGCTTGCAGGAAAATCTCCAAAGCATTGCTCAAATGGTTGTAACATAGTTTTGCATCGTGAATCCTCGAATCGCAACATGTCCTTTAATCGCAGATTTCTCTTCTTAGTCTCTTACTTGTCATGCCTACGAATTATAGAGCATGGTGACATCGTAAGAACAATGCCAATCAAATCAACTTTAGAACGATCATCGGTTGTGGTTACGTCCTTAATTTTTGTGAAATGAAAGTGATGGGAAGGTATTGTATCCTCATTTGTTATGAGTCGAATTATGGTTGAGGATGCTTGTAGGAAAATCTCCAAAGCATTGTTCAAATGGTTGTAACATAGTTTTGCATCAGGAATCCTCACAATCCTCCCATTGGAAATTGTATATAGCTTCACATTTTCAATATGCTCATAGAATGTTTAGGTAGCCTCATTTAAACAGGTGACGCAAATTTCCCCTCTTTCCTGATCTACAAAATCAAACCCAAACACGGAACCATCTCCCCTTACATTGTGATATTCACGAAGGGTTGTTTTTTCTAGGGCACGACTCTCTATGAACCACATGCACATAGATGTATTCAAAGCACTTATTTTCGTTGGTGTTCTCGCAAAATATTTGTTAACCGGTTTGACTTGCATCTGCTTTACAACAACCGAGTGTGTTCGAGAACATTTGTTGGTAGTCATATTGGAGCACCAATTACCAAATGTGTTTCAACAACAACATCCATTTCAATGATAAGAACAGTCCTACAATGGAAAAGGAAATCAGGATAATTCCAACAACTATGGATTTCGAATTAACACAATATCATCTCGAAAATAAGAATAACAAAACATAACTAGCCATATCTATTTTTTATAATCAACATCTGAATTTGGGATTTGGTTTAAAGCAAAAGTTTAATTTGAAATTCACCTAATTAACACAATATCATCTCGAAAATAAGAATAGCAAAACATAACCAGCCATATCTAGTTTTCCCCATTTAGTTTTTGAGATTTAGTTTACATCCATAAACTTGAAATTCACCTAATTAACACACTATCATCTCGAAAATAAGAATAGCAAAATATAACCAACCATATCTATTTTTCCCCATTTAGTTTTTGAGATTTAGTTTACATCCATAAACTTGACATTCACCTAATTAACACAATATCATCTCGAAAATAAGAATAGCAAAACATAACCAGCCATATCTATTTTTCCCCATTTAGTTTTTGAGATTTAGTTTACATCCATAAACTTGAAATTCACCTAATTAACACAATATCATCTCGAAAATAAGAATAGCAAAACATAACCAGCCATATCTATTTTTTATAATCAACATCTGAATTTGGGATTCGGTTTAAAGCAAAAGTTTAATTTGAAATTCACCTAATTAACACAATATCATCTCGAAAATAAGAATAACAAAACATAACCAGCCATATCTATTTTTCTCCATTTAGTTTACATCCATAAACTTTAAATTCACCTAATTAACACAATATCATCTCGAAAATAAGAATAGAAAAACATAACCATCCTATCTACTTTTTATAATCAACATTTGAATTTGAGATTCGATTTAAAGCAAAAGTTTTATTTGAAATTCACTTAATTAACACAATATCATCTCGAAAATAAGAATAACAAAACATAACCAACCATATCTATTTTTTATAATCAGCATCTGAATTTGGGATTCGGTTTAAAGAAAAAGTTTAATTTGTAGAAGCTTGGAGGGTTTGTGGGCTTGAAGCCATGACCGAGAGCTCATAAAGCTTGGGCTCACCAACGAGCCAAGTCCTTGTTATTATATGGGCTTTGAAGTTTTGTATATTTGAAATCAAGGTTTTTCATAAGCAAAACTAAACAAAAAAGCCCGTATACAAGCATAAAAATGTGGAAGGTAGGGAGATTGAAATATTTAAATGCTTAAGTCTAAATACCTATCTCGATACTTGACTTTCCATCATTCTCCGTGTATCCGCTTTAAATTTTTGTTCTTCCATTGTTGTTTTCTTTGATTTCTTGTGTCTGTATAAGGGAATACAACAATTTTCTTTTCAAGCAGAAAAAAAGTGTAGCATAGATATAAAATAAGAAACATAGCAGTGATAGTTAAAAGTATAGAATGGGATGTGTAAGGGTGTAATATTTGAAGGGACGAGTGGGTTAGAAATCCTTGCGAAAAGGTTACGGAGGAGTTGCACTATTTTTCGGTTTCTTTGAACTGAGGATGACACATTTCAATCATTGTTTCCACAATATGTCTCTTTTTTCAGTGAAAGTGTGAAGTAGTATTCATTGCGATGACATTACTTAGAATTTCACTAGTTGCATATTTGTCTTCGAACAATATATGGAGGTCATTAATTGAAACACCCATGATTAACTCAATTGTCTCATCAAAAGCGGTAATTGATTGAAGTTCTCTTGTTGGGTCCTTTAGATCGATCCTCAGTGCATATCTATAATCATAGTTTTGAACTTGTCTGTTGCAACTCGAACATAACCATGAACCATTACCATTCTCTCTCACCTTTTTCTTGCATTGTTTGTCACCTTTTTGAAGAGGAAATTCCTTGTAAAAAAATATCCATCTTGATATTCGTGATTTGTGCATTAACCATGGGTCATTCACTTCTCTTAGTGTTCCCCATATTTAGTACCTCTCGAAATCATTATTCTGAGAGGTCGGGGCTTTGTAGAGGGTCCATAAATTGGCTCATGATAGAGGGCACTAGAAGGTAGTAGTCATCGGAATCTACCCAGCTATGAAGTGTATTGGTTTCTGAAATTCGAGGGTTGACATAACATTTGGTACTTGAAATAGTGTCGACTGAGCTCCCATTGACACGGGGAACTTTCAAGGCAAGGACCGGGAGAGGCGGTATAAAAACATGTCTTCAATTTCTTTGCTTATCTCATCTAAGTGATGTCCCCACAATGTGACACTTACACTGAATCCCGACATGTCCTTTAATTGCAGAGTTCTCCTCTTAGTCTATGACTTGTCATGCCTACGAATCGTTGAGCATGGTGACATCGTAAGAAAAATGCCAATCAAATCAACTTTAGAATGATCATCGGTTGTAGGTATGTCCTTAATTTTTGTGAAATGAAAGTGATGGGAAGGTATTGTATCCTCATTTTCTATGAGTGGAGTTATGGTTGAGGACGTTTGCAGGAAAATTTCCAAAGCATTGTTCAAATGGTTGTAAATATAGCTGCATCGGGAATCCTTGCGCAGTCCTCCCATTGGGAATTGTATATAGATTCCCATTTTCAATATGCTCATAGAATGCTTCAATAGCCTCATTGAAATAGGTTACGTGAATTTCCCCTCTTTCCTGATCTACAAATCAAACCCAAACACTAAACCATCTCCCCTTGCATTGTGATATTCATGAAGGGTTGTTTTTGCTAGGCACGACCCTCTGTGAACCAAATGCGCATAGATGTATTCAAAGAACTTATTTTCGTTGGTGTTCTCAGTAAATATTTGTTAACTGGGTTTTCACTTGCATTTGTTCATGACAACTACGTGTTTTCGAGAGCATTTATTGGTAGTCAGATTAGAGCACTGATTACCAAATGTGTTTCGACAACAACATCCATTTCAATGATAAGAACAGTTCTAATGGAAAAGGAAATCGGATAATTCCAATAACTATGGATTTCAAATTAACACAATATCATCTCAAAAATAAGAAGAGAAAAACATAACCAACCATATCTATTTTTATAATCAACATCCGAATTTGAGATTCGGTTTAGAGAAAAAGTTTAATTTGAAATTCACCTAATTAACACAATATCATCTCAAAAATAAGAATAACAAAACATAACCAGCCATATCTATTTTTCCCCTTTTAGTTTTTGAGATTTAGTTTACATCCATAAACTTGAAATTCACCTTATTAACACAATATCATCTCGAAAATAAGAATAACAAAACACAACCAACCATATCTATTTTTCCCCATTTAGTTTTTGAGATTTAGTTTACATCCATAAAATTGAAATTCACCTAATTAACACAATATCATCTCGAAAATAAGAATAGCAAAACATAACCACCATATCTATTTTTCCCCATTTAGTTTTTGAGATTTAGTTTACATCCATAAACTTGACATTCACCTAATTAACACAATATCATCTCGAAAATAAGAATATCAAAACATAACCAACCATATCTATTTTTCCCCATTTAGTTTTTGAGATTTAGTTTACGACCATAAACTTGAAATTCACCTAATTAACACAATATCATCTTGAAAATAATAATAGCAAAAACATAACTTTGCCATATCTATTTTTATAATCGCATTTGAATTTGAGATTCGATTTAAAGCAAAAGTTTAATTTGAAATTCACCTAATTAACACAATATCATCTCGAAAATAAGAATAATAAAACATAACCAGCCATATCTATTTTTCCCCATTTAGTTTTTGAGATTTAGTTTACATCCATAAACTTGAAATTCACCTAATTAACACAATATCATCTCGAAAATAAGAATCGAAAAACATAACCAACCATATCTATTTTTATAATCAACATCCGAATTTGAGATTCGGTTTAAAGCTAAAGTTTTATTTGAAATTCATCTAATTAACACAATATCATCTCTAAAATAAGAATAACAAAACATAACCAACCATATCTATTTTTATAATCAACATCCGAATGTGGATTCAGCTTTAAAGCAAAAGCTTAATTTGTAGAAGCTTGGAGGGTTTGTGGGCTTGAAGCCATGACCGAGAGCTCATAAAGCTTGGGCTCACCAATGAGCCAAGTCCTTGTTATTATACGAGCTTTGAAGTTTTGCATATTTGAAATCAAGGTTTTTCATAAGCAAAACTAAAAACTTGTATACAAGCATAAAATGTGCAAAGTAGGGAGCTTGAAATATTTAAATGCTTAAGTCTAAATACCTATCTCTCGATATTGACTTTCCATCATTCTCCATGTATCGACTTGAACTTTTTGTGCTTCCACTACTGTTTTCTTTGATTTCTTGTGTTTGTATAAGGGAGTACAACAGCTTTTCTTTTGAAGGGAAAAAAAGTGTAACATAGATATGAAATAAGAAACATAGCGGTGATAGTTCAAATTATAGAATGGGATGCGTGAGGGTGTAATGTTTGAAGGGATGAGTGGGTTAGAAATCCTCGCGTAAAGGTTACGAAGGAGTTGCATTGTTTTTCGATTTCTTTGGTGAGGATGACACATTTCAATCTGTTGTTTCCGCAGTATGTCTCTTTTTTCAGTGAAAGTGTGAAGCAATATTCATTGCTAATGACATTAGTTATAATTTCACTAGTCGCATCTTCGTTTATAGACAATATATGGAGGTCATATCTGCTGCAACATCCATGATTAACTCAACTATCTCATCAAAAGCGGTAACTGATTAAAGTTCTCCAATTGGGTCCTTTAGATCAATCCTTAGTGCATATCTATAATCATAGTTTTGAACTTGTATGTTGCAACTCAAACATAACCATGAACCATTACCATTCTCTCTCACCTTTTTCCTGCATTGTTTGTCACCTTTTTGAAGAGGACATGCCTTGTAAAAAAATTTGTCCATGTTGATATTTGTGATTTCTGCAGTAACCATGGCCCATTCATTTCTCTCAGTGTTCCCCATATTTAGTACCTCCGAAATCGTTGTTACAGAGGTCAGGATTTTTGGAGGGCCCATAAATTGGCTTGTGATAGAGGGCGCCAAGGTAGTAGTCATCGAATCTACCCAACTATGAAGTGTATTGGTTTCTAAAATTTGAGGGTTGACATAACATTTGGTACTTGAAACAGTGTCGACTGAGCTCCCATTGAAACTGGAGACATGAGCAGCTTTCAAGGCAAGGACTGGGAGAGGCGGTATAGAAAGCATGTCTTCAATTTCTTTGCTTATCTCATCTAAGTTATGTCCCCACAATGTGACACTTACACTAAATCCCGATATGTCCTTTAATTACAAAGTTCTCCTCTTAGTCTCTGACTTGTCATGCCTATGAATCGTTGAGCATGGTGACATCGTAAGAACAATGCCAATCAAATCAACTTTAGAACAGTCATCGGTTGTAGGTATGTCCTTAATTTTTTTGAAATTAAAGTGATGGGAAGGTATTGTATCCTCATTTTCTATGAGTGGAGTTATTGTTGAGGACACTTACAGGAAAATCTCCAAAGCATTGTTCAAATGGTTGCAATGTAGCTTTGCATCAGGAATCCTCACAATCCTCCCATTGGAAATTGTATATAGCTTCCCATTTTCAATACGCTCATAGAATGCTTCACCGACCTCATTGAAATAGGTGACGTGAATTTCCCTCTTTCCTGATCTACAAAATCAAACCCAAACACTAACCATCTCCCTCGCATTGTGGTATTCACGAAGGGTTGTTTTTGCTTTGAGGCACGACCCTCTACGGACCACATGCGCATAGATGTATTCAAAGCACTTATTTTCGTTAGTGTTCTCAAAAATATTTGTTAACCTGACTTGCACTTCTTGCATCGTCGCGACAAACCGAGTGTGTTCGAGAGCATTTGTTGGTAGTCAAATTGAGCACCGATTACCAAATGTGTTTCACAACAACATCCATTTCAATGATAAGAACAAATCCTGCAATGGAAAAGGAAATCGAGATAATTCCAACAACTATGGATTTCAAATTAACACAATATCATCTCGAAAATAAGAATAGCAAAACATAACGAGCCATATCTATTTGTTATAATCAACATCCGAATTTGAGATTCGGTTTACGAGAAAAGTTTAATTTGAAATTCACCTAATTAACGCAATATCATCTCGAAAATAAGAATAGCAAAATATAACCAGTCATATCTATTTTTCCCCATTTAGTTTTTGAGATTTAGTTTACATCCATAAACTTGAAATTCACCTAATTAACACAATTTCATCTCGAAAATAAGAATAACAAAACATAACCAGCCATATCTATTTTTCCCCATTTAGTTTTTGAGATTTAGTTTACATCCATAAACTTGAAATTCACCTTATTAACACAATATCATCTCGGAAATAAGAATAACAAAATATAACGAGCCATATGTATTTTTTTATAATCGGCATTTGAGATTCGGTTTAAAGCAAAATTTTATTTGAAATTCACCTAATTAACACAATATCATCTTGAAAATAAGAATAGCAAAACATACCCAACTATATCTATTTTTCCCCATTTAATTTTTGAGATTTAGTTTACATCCATAAACTTGAAATTCACCTAATTAACACAATATCATCTTGAAAATAAGAATAACAAAACATAACTAGCCACATCTATTTTTTATAATCAACATCTGAATTTGAGATTCGGTTTAAAGGAAAAATTTAATTTGAAATTCACTTAATTAACACAATATCATCTCGAAAATAAAAATAGCAAAATATAACCAACCATATCTTTTTTTTATAATCAACATCTGAATTTGGGATTCGGTTTAAAGCAAAAGTTTAATTTGTAGAAGCTTGGAGGGTTTGTGGGCTTGAAGCCATGACCGAGAGCTCATAAAGCTTGGGCTCACCAACGAGCAACGTCCTTGTTATTATACGAGCTTTGAAGTTTTGTATATTTGAAATCAAGGGTTTTCATAAGCAAAACTAAACAAACTCACCAAATCATGTCCTCTTGTAAAGGAATTTCCGGTTGGGAATTTGGATCTACTTAGGTCACACTCTATTTGAGTTTTACTACAAAACTAATTTTTTAATTTAATCATCACAATGGCAATATTAACGAAACAAAATAGGGGTTGAAAATTATAGCAATTTTTAATTTAATCATCACCGTTGTTTTCTTTGATTTCTTGTGTCTCTGTATATTCTCTATATCACTCTAAATTCCCGAATCTCCTTTTAATCTCCCTTTTTCTCGTGTGTGTATACTTTCTTTTCTACCTCCCTAAGCCTTGTACATCATTTGCAATCTATTATTGATCTCCCTTTTCTATTTTCAAACCCTAAATAGAAAAACACAATTGAAGGTTTTAAAACTCTCGGTTAACAAAAACTCATGTTCTATTTTAGGTGTTGTTTAAATGATTTATTCCATCATGCAAAGATTGCTCCGTTGAAATTGTTAATTATTAGAAACAAAATTATTAAAAATAAAAGCTAAAATTGTTGTTAATTAAAAACAAAAGCTAAAATTGTTAATTATTAGAAACAAAATTATTAAAAATAAAAGCTAAAATTGTTGTTAATTAAAAACAAAAGCTAAAATTGTTAATTATTAGAAACAAAATTATTAAAAATAGTAGAGAAAAGCTAAAATAGGGAGGAAAAGCACAAACGTCAAGACGACCGTCAAACCGTCAAATTTAACACAGTCGTAGAAACATCTGCAGGGGCCTTTCCCATAGGGGGAACGCCTTCGACATAATAACTCTAAATCAAATAACATATACCGTTCGGCGCTCACATTGTAGGGAACACATGCTATTGCTAGTTATAAAATACTGAAAATGAAATATTAAAAGATTATTAATTATAATGATTTATTAATTGTGACAATTGTCGTGCACTAAAGGCAAAAGGGCAACAAGACAACTGATGAATGGAAAAGAAAGAATATATAAAATATTCCGAGAAATTGTACGCTCTGCTAAAATTAGTCACAACTATCTCATGTTTTACACTTTCAAATTTTGTTGCTTATCCACAACTGGTAAAATGTTGCTTTGGTTTTGGTTGTGATTTTAATTCCGCTAAAAGTGACATTTATAGCTCACCAGACCACTTCATATTTACTGAATAAACTAATGCATTTACGAGTTTTTGAGCAACACATGTATATGTAAAATAAAGCCCTTACAGTTTCACCATGCAATGAGGACGAAGAAGGGAAGGTGAGGAGAACCGTATAGCACAATTCGACAGGTCTCTCTGCAGATCAAATTAAATGACGACCTCAATCCTGGGTAAGTGAAATTTTAAGCTGTTAATCTATTGGGTTTTATGTGGAAGGATTCAACATGGTATATTTTTTTCCTAATAATTCTGCTGGGTAGTTTGTAGATGGATCATTTTGTTCCAGGGACACCCACAAAAAAATAATGAAGATATATCTAGTTTTTGATTGCCATCATGTCATGCATTTTTCTATCTGATTGCCCAAAATTTTAAGCTCATAGCATTTGATTGAAGACTATTACGAAAGAGTTTATAGGAAATATGAAAATGGGTTTCCAAAACTTTGTAGAGAATGAGATATCGTACCTTAGTAATTGGTACCTGGTATGTGCACAGGTTTGCAACATTATGATTAATTATGCACTTCTAGCTAAATATTTGTTATCTGACTTGGAAATTTCCCTTTTATCGAACCTGGCAGCAACTCGAGTAACAAAATTTTGAACCAATCCATGGTATGAGTATGCCCCCTTTCCCGACCGTGTTGGTTTGGTTATTGATTCTTTGAAATTGCTGGTGATGATCATTGTTGCAATTTTTACATCGCCATTATCAGCCTCCTGGCAATTATGAAATTTCACGATTAGACTGGGGATGTTAGAGTCGGCAATGGTTATGGTTTATAAAAATGAACAAATCCCTTTTATGTATCACATGGACAGGGTACTGAACTTCAGTTTACAATTTGAGTGTAAATCGCCACATTATCATGGCCGGCTAGGTTTTGAACCAGGGGTATCTTTGGTGGTAAACCCCAATCTAGGCAATGTTCATATGTAAGGGGACTGTTGAATTTTTCTCAGCAGGTGTAGATGAGAAACTTTAAGAGGAATTTGCCTTAAGACAGTCCCATTTAATTGAAGTTTCCAGTTTTGTGCTACAGTCCAAAACTACTAGTAATGATTTTTTCAAAAACATTTTCCTACACGAGACCACCATTTGGCAAAAATACCTCCGAAATTGATACCGTAATCTTTCAGCCTCCCTCTACATCAGCTCAAATTATAATGCTAGAAACACAACCACTCCTTCTTTAGAGGAAAGTCTTTATTCTTTTTCCTGTTGATCTATCTAGAATGTTTCATGGACCACTTGCTCTTGAGAAAAACAAGCAGAAGCCCCCTCCACAGGACTGCGTCTTTACCACTAGTAAACTCTTTGCCAAGATTTTCTCTGAGAGCTAAAGAACTATTATTTTTTGACTTGTGGAGTTGTTCTTGAGTCCAAATTGTAGACTATTTTATGAAAAGTATACCTATCAGGGAACAAGCCTATCTATACCTTAATATATGTTAAAAGATTGTTGTTATCTTTCATACAAAAGGTACCTTTCTGAGATTTCCCAAATTCATTTTCTAATTTTATTGAAATTTGTGGCATTGCAGCACTACAGTGTTGTGGTCTTGTATAATGATTATTCTACAGGCACTAACTGAATACTTATGTCGCATTGTCATCTTGTGATGTGTCTTCATGTACACTGCAACTGTTATGGTGATTGGCAATGGTCCATGCCTCAGTGTAAGTTCAAAACTATTAGTTTGGAACACATCTATTTATGTACAGTGGGAGACTGAAATGGCAGACATTCCAGCTTACATGCATGCATGCTTGCATTCAATCAGGCTTGCTGCCTTGGCGATTATGTGTTCTGCTGGATTTGTTTTGCAAATACTGGTCAGTGGTCATTTTCTTGAACTATTGTTTACATTCCGATTGTATATTTAATTTCCACATCTTTCTTTTGATTTGATTTCCCTCTCACTTCTTTGGGCCCATGTCACAATTATGTTTTCAGGCTTGTGCTTTATACAGTAACTGGTGGCCCATGCTAACAGGTACTTTCGCTGCATCTTCTTGAGGGCAAAGTTTTCTTTCCTCTTGATATTTTAGTGAATACTGTTCTGCCTATAAACTGCAATCCCTCTAGGATGAATACTAAGATCCGAAATTGGGTTATTTTGCAGTCATTATGTATATACTACTGCCAATGCCACTTTTGTTTTTTGGAGGTGGGGATTCTTCGTTTATTAATTCCACAGGTGCTGGGGGTAGGTCTCACTGCTTACTTTGCCATCAACTATTTGCAATGCTTTTGCTATTCTAAGAATTTGTAGCAGTGCATGAACTGATATTCCCAGTTTGTTTCATCCTCTTTGATGACAGATGGGTGGATGTAGCAAAATTTTTGACTGGGGCTTCTGTAATTGGGAGCATTGCAATACCTTCTATTCTAAAACATGCTGATGTTATTGAATTGGGAGCCATGTTTTTGGTATTTGCATCGCTTTTTGTGTATGGTTGTACAGCATATTGTTATTTTCGCCTGAATGATGAAGATGATAATAGCTATAGTTATATCTGAAGTTTTTAATATTTTGTTGTAAAGGTGAGGTGTAATTTCTTTCAAGCCATCATGTTATTTAGAAAAGGAGAAGCAGCAGTGGCTTGCTGAGCAAGATTTTTGGTATTGTAATCTTTTTACAGTATCTTGTGAGTGATATATTGTTTCAACTTTTATATAATGATTTAATAAAAGCACAGATTTTGACAATCCTTTTACTTATAAGTAGACTGAAATTTCTACTGTCCTTTTAGTTGTAAGTGGCGGTAAGGTTTTTTTATGCTCAGATTGTCTTACAGCACCTTTGAAATAACAATGTAAGTTCAAAGCAAATAAATAGATAATAATTTCTTTGCATTATGGTAGCAGACTCATCTCCGCCAACATCATATGACCTTAATGGTTGGAGCAGCTCATTCATTTTATCAGTCGGCCTGAAATGTCTCTTGTTTAAGTGACAGCTTTTGTTGATTTTGACATGGTCACAAGAAATTCAACTAGAGACATTTCAGGCCTGATAAATTCTTCCAGCTTTAAAAATGACATTTTGTTTCTTAGCTTGTAAGAAATCGAAAGACTCTTTCCTTGTTAATTCATTCTCTTTCTGTTGTTTCTAATATAATAGGTATACCAGAGAAATATGATCAAGTATAACTTTTCTCAACCCAAAACAACAATTTGACAGAATTATTTTTGTCACTGCTATCGCTTTTAAATTTTTTTATGAGTATAAAATTATGATAAGGGTTGCAGATGATAATATCATGAAGACCTTGTAATCATGTTTGAAATATGCGGTTCAAGGCCTTTCAAAGTCTTTCCTATTTTATAGGACTGACATTTTGACATCAGAGATTTTATTGTTTAATGATCTTTGCATTCAAGGGCATCATGTGGAGCTTCATTTCCTATTGCAACAGTTTAAAGTAGAAATTTTTAGGGAACCATAAGTATTTAAAAAGTTAAGAAACCTGGACAAATCATTTGTCTATACTGAATTCTCTGTTTTTTGTTAATTTGATGATAATCTGAAAACACTTGCATTTTTCCAAAAGAAGGAAACTCTTTGTTTAGGTTTTCTTGTTAACCATCTCTATATTCTTAGCTTGATCCACATGTTTGTTCTCCTCATGCAGTTCCTTTAATGGAAGGATCCTCAGTTTGATGCAAATTTCATCCAAAGTCTGATCAATTATAAGTATTTTTATCATAAAGAATGTTCAGGGTTCTGGTAAGAATCTGATCTAAGTCCCTGTAGGCTCTATGAGCAGTTTAGGCAATTGCATCTGAAAAGTCCAATACCAGATTATCCGCTGTATGAAAGACATAAAGACACAACAAGGTTGTCTTAGGGTTCTCATCTAGGTTATCGGATGTTCCTTCTCTATTCTGATGCTTGAGAGCAGCTTTTCCCTCTTTATTATGGCTTCCAAGTTCCAACTGTCCCAAATTTCAATTGGGGATGCAGATCTTCAGTTTTCTCCTAATATCCTTGTACCAATCCTCAACTGCGTTTATTGCTTCCAGGTTTTTTCGCCTACTCGTGGGTAGGGGTCCCAATGAAGGGATGCCTTAGACCATGCAGCACACAATTTCAGAGAGAGAACTCACAGTCACTGAGGCAAGATCTCAGGTCACAGCACAGCAAGAAGTAATAAATGTTTTTTTCATTGATTATGAGGAAACATTATAGATTTTTGGCACAAATGGCAACCTATGACCTATCCTAGGTAAGCTTCTACAGAACCACACTTGGCTCAATTCGCAATTACTAGTGGACAGATCCCCTTCTGCTAGATGGATACCTGCTTGCTTACTATTCCCGTCTATTTATAAAATTTGGCATGAATTAGGTGGGAGAGTAAAGATTCCTTTGCAAGTAAAAAGATACTCCTGCAATTCCTCAGTATGCCCTAGATTACCGCGATCTCTACAACTGGTTTACAGGCAGTCTCTCAAGAAACCATCTCCGTTGGATTAAGCTTTACCAAGTTGCTCGGGTTCCCTTGGGCAAAGAAAATGGATCAAGACCCACATATGCTTCTCCTCACTGTATCAATATTAACAGGAAATTCTACAGACACAAGATTTCATTGTGGCAGCATGAACAAGTGGTCCTACAGGTTCTGCAGTAACACATAAGGCTTCACTCCATCGTGCAAGATCTTTGCAGAATCAAGTTTAGCTTCTGCATGCAAGAATGGGGTAGCATAAAGCTTCTGCAGAATCAGCAGTAGCACAAGAGATAGGCAATGGTGTCGTGGTGTTGCACGGTGCTGAGTAAGGCCTCATGACATTGCATGAAAAGAAGTAGGCTTTGCATGGCATGCTCAAAGTTCTGCTGTTTTTGTGGCATAGATAGGCCTTCGTGATGTAACACAAAAGAGATAGGCCTTCGTGGTATTGTGCGGCATTGGTAAGCCTTCATGGTTTTGTATGTCATGCTGTGCAGGGTGGCGTGAGTTTGTGCAAGTCTTTATTTGGCTAACTCTAAATGTTTTCGTTGAAGCAGGATGCGTATAAACTCGGATGCTCCTGTATCATTTTTCCTCTCAAAGCCTTATTCCTTCATCCTCACTAGTCTGCAATGGACTTACTCTCCATCATTGGTTGAAATAGGTAAAGCAAGTAAAAACACAGCTAAACAATGCACGAACTATTCTGTCACTTAAAATCCAAGCAGTTGAGGAATGAAAGATGAATATATGAAATAAATATGTTGGAGCTTGAAAGCCCCTTTTTGTTTCCACTTCAACCCATCATCTGTATGGCAGCTTCCACTTTGTCTAATTGATTTTCAAGCATTTTCAATGAAGGCCAACTGCATTAATTAGAAAAGTCTCATGATTAGCTGCCCTACTAGCAATTGTATTGATGCCAGCCTTCATCCACGTTGTGTTTAATAGTTTTAGGAATGTCATAAATATTTTGCAAGCCAAGCCATGGCTAGCAAGGAAATCAGCTACTTTATTTATGTTCATTTCTATCTAAAGAAAATCAGGCTTCAGGAAAATGTTGGAAAAAGCTGTTGCCTCCACTGGTGGTCCTTGTTAATGCTATTTGTCCTACATTTGAGTCTCCAGCGTGGACAGCTAGACCTTCAAGGGCTTCAATTTCTGCTTGTTTATATGTTTGATTCACAAATCCATTAACTACTAGGCGAAAACATTACCTCCACGGTCTTTGAGAATATTGCAATTTGATTAAGTTTCTAGGGAAAGAATCCATAGTTCAGGTTTTTCCTTTGGTGCACATTCTCTAACCCTTTTAGCAGGGTGAATAACCTTCATAGCTGTACAGACAAATAGCATTCCTATTTACAGTATTCAATTATAGGATTTTAACTGTCACAAATTACCTATCTTTTCATATTAAATGCCTTGTTTTATGAGTCTGTCATTTGCTATCCTCTTGCATCAATAATCTTATTATTTAATCAATGGATGGAATCTTGAGTCATGCACCATTCCCTATAGCTCCCGTGCTATCACTAAGTTATTTTTCTGCCTCATTTTAGAGTTGTTTTTCTGGAGTTCATAGATTTAAAATGGTCCTCTTCATTCCATCATTTTTTTTGGTTCACTTCATATGTATTTGTCAATTCTTTTCTTTAACCAAAGTTTTTGGCATATGTCATTTCAATAATACAAATACTAAAGACAGAACTTGCCCTATATAATAAGCGTTTGAATGCCAACTTAGCTCAGCCACTAAGGATCTGCATCCAGTATTATACATTTCTAACTTGATTATTATAATTTGCCGATGGTCTTGATTATAACTTAGCTGTCTAGCATCCAGTATTATACTTTTCTAACCCCATTATTATAACTTGCCAGCGGTCAGGATTTTTTTCGCTGACCATTGTTTCTCATTTATGTTAGAATAGTATTTTCTACCAAGGCACTTGAAACTTGAACCATGACTATTCTTATCACATTTGTCACTGGGAAATATGCAATAAACATAATGATGGAAAACCATATTAGTATGCCACTTTTCTGAATGTGAATGAAAACCGTGGACTATTCATTATTAATTATATGCCTAATCTGCGTCAGTCTATTTCCAGTTTATAAAGTTTTTCATGGAGTTGAAGTTTATTATTAGAAGTTTTGTGAACCATGCCCTTGACTTTTTCCTTTCACGAGGTTCCATGTATAATTCCACCTGAAGCTAAGCTAAGAATGTAGATGGACTATAATAGTGGCAACCATATGAGATTTACTTGATTTCACGGGCAGGGTTGGATTTAATTTACATTAACATTTAATACTGTGTTGTTTCCTATTGTGATAGGTTGGTTATGCTCAAATCGTGCTTTTCCTTTCACCATGGATCAGCAGGGGTATACATCTGCCTTGTTAAGACTGAGGAAGGAGATTATCAAGCCCTTGGGTAAATTAGCTTGTTTGATATTGAAGTTAACTTTGCACTCAACATGTTCGATGGGCACTTAGCTTTCTTAAAAATTGGAATGTCTGTATTTTCATTGTGAAAATCATGGCCATTTATCGCAGAAACTCCATGTTCTTTCCTGTTCTGATTTAGGTCTAGATGGTCTGATCCTAGGGGCTCTTTCTCAAGGTTTTACTATGATCTTGAATTGATACTCTTGAAACAAGGCCAGCCATCTTGATATTATCCATCCAAGCAAAAACTTTTTCATTTAGTACTTTAAACCCTGATTATCCGTAGAAAACTTGAATGGTGTTGTGAGTAGATAATGCATGCACTTTTGTAGTGAACTGACCATGGCCAAAGCTTCATATTCTATAGTGGTAATATTCATCACAGTTGGTGATAATTTGTTGCTTGTGAAAAAATCAGATGGTTATATATCTCCTGGTTGAGCTACAATTGCGTCAAAGACACTACCCAATTCATTTACTTGAACTTGAAATTTGTCCAATCTAGGAAGACATGGATTAGAGTTTTAATTAGCTTATCAAGAACTGCCCGACATTCAATTTGTCACACTAACTGTTTATCTCTGTGTAACAAATTTTCCATCATCATTATTTTTGCGAAACCTCTTATGAACTTTCTAATACAATAACCTATGTGGCTTGAGAAACTTCGCATCAAAGATCGATTGGCAAGAGGTTGAAGACCAAAAGTTGTGGCAGCCTTAGCTTGGTCTACTAGAATGTATGACCCAACAACATGCCAACAAGTGTTAAGGAAAAAAACATTTCTTCAGATTTTATTCACAACTTAGAAATGTGTTATTGCAACAAAGAGAATACAACCCAATCATTCAAATACACATCTAGAGAATCATGAATGAACTCTTTGAAAACACTCAAGACGACCGTTGAGGATAAAATAGGAACACTTAAAGTCTAAATGGCATTAAGTTTTTGTAAAGGATCCCCATTTTGTGGCAAACCAATTTTAGAGTATTATTCCCATGCAATTGGTAGTTGATGATACTTGATGAACCAATATGTAAAAGAATATACTTGATGTCTAGAAATAGCTTCTAGAATCTTACATGCAAAAGATGTGGGAGATGAATCTACATCACACACATTATAAAGCTCTATAGTAATGGAAAATTCAAGTTTTTCTTGTCCTCTTACACCGAGTCTTCTTAAAGTGAATGACCATTGGACTTGAGACTTATTCAATTATATCTCGAGGGTCTACAAGCTAAACTAATACTCAAACATGGTAGATCTCAACACACTCATGTGTTGGATTTTAAAATACAACTTTATGATTTGTGCCTATACAAGCTACCTGTACCCAAAATAGAATTCAACCACCTAGGAAAAAAAGGGACAAAACCAAAGCCCAAAAGATGGAGTTCTCCGGAATCGAAGATGATTATGAAGATGATGACCAGGATGTAGGCATCCAACATTCCACGAACCATAAGAGACTTATCCGGGTGACCACGCTTTAGGAAGAGGCTAGTGGCCTTGAAAAGTTGGACAAAGAAGAGAAGCACATTGCCTCATTGGGGATGCCTCTCGAAGGAGCTGTAGTCATGATGGTTGAAAAGGGGCCACATATCGTAGAATTTAGACTTAGGTAAGGAGCTAGTGACTCGTTGGGGACGACTCTTAAGGAGTCATAGTCGGGAGGGTTGAAAAGGGGCCACATATCGGAGAATTTAGACTCATGTAAGGAGCTAGTGACTTGGTCGAATCTTGAATACTTGATCTCATATTGCCCCCTTGGTAATAAAGATTAAGATTTGCAAATAGTCATGAAGGAACCCTCTCAAGGGGATGTCATGAAGTTAAAAAGCAAAAGGGCAAAAAGGGAAAGATTGATGCTCATTTGGAGCATTGGCCCATATTATTTTGAATCTTTTCGCTTACTTTTGCGGTCTATTGTTTGTTTCTAGTTGGGTCAAGTTGTTTTGATCCGGTTCGGTGCATGTTAGTGATCTTTCTTGGTTTATCTTTTTGCTATGTACAAGGTTTTTGGAGCCTTTCAAAACCCTAACCATTTACCTAATAAAAAAGAAGAGACGTATTCAATATATTTTCCCACTAGATGAATATGTATAACTTTGAACATTTGGTTTTTTTGCCTCTCCACCTTGATTTCATATTTGGATTCACCCCGGATGGTTGTTTCTTGATTGGTTTCATTCCTATCAACTCAATCTTCATTTATCCTAATGAAGTATAAACCCCCTTAATTTCACTAAATTTGGTTGCAAAAATATCTTTGGCATTCATACAACAATTGGACTGTCTTTGATATCTTTTTCTCTATAGAATAATACCCTATTGCTGCCATCTTTCTAACTTTGTGTAAGTATTTAACTGTTTGCACATCTTCAATGGTTACATGTATATCTACAATCTTCATTTACAAGTGAATCCTTTGTCCCACTCTCATTATTCTTACTTAACTTCAATATTTCACAAATGGTGCTCATATTTGTCTTTGTTTTTCTCTAGGTTTGGAAGTTATAATGTCCTCTCGTGCTCAACCTTAAAATGAGGTCCATATCTTCCTTTTTGCAAGGTTCTTTAGTGTGTTATATGAAGCTAATTATTTATGATTTCTAATAGAGCTTCAATCTATCCAATTGCATGGTTTTTCTAATAGATCTTTCATCTATCCAATTTCATGGTTTCAAGCTTAGCCCATGCTTGCTAAAGCTTTTATGTATTGTTCTATTAGGTCTTCTTCTTCAAGCTTGACTTTCTCTTTTTGTGTCTTTATCTTTTGCAAACTTTATCTAATCTTATCCTCCAAAACAAATGGATGCCTCTATTTTTGCAAAGAAATTTGAATCAATGATTCTCGCATCACCGAGCATGGAGGCTTGTATAAAATCCTCCGAACTTTTGGCCATGTTGTTGTTTTTGATCTTCATTCTTGGTACATGTACCATGCCTTGGGAAAAGGTGCCAGTGTGGAGGGAAATAGTCGTATCCAATATGTTGATGAGAAGCCCCGCTTCCCCAAGCTTTAGTGCATTCTTCCACAAGTGGATTATTTTGTTCTTTGAACATAGGTTAATTATATGGCCATGTTGTTGTTTGTGTTCTTCATTCTTGGTGCATGTACCATGCCTTGGGAAAAGGTGCAAATGTGGAAGGAAATAACTTTGACCCAATATATTGATGGGAAGTCTTGCTTCCCCAAACTTTAATGCATTCTTCCACATGTTTAAGTGAACTATTTCATTCTTGTAATCTTTTCTTCTTGGCATGTGACTTGTATTTTTGCATCGCAACTCTTAGATAAATTGTAGGGCGCCAACTAACATGATGGAGAATTGCGAGTTCGTCGGTGAATGACAACAAAAATTACATCGTCATCAATAACGTCATAAGAAATGAAAATGCCACTAACATTTTTGACAAGAACAATGGGGACCAAATATTTATTGATAGGAATATTAATGTCATAGAAATTTTTGGGAAAAAATTGTGTGAAATATTTTTTCTACATTTTGGGTAATGTTCTATGAACCATCATCGGGAGAACTTCAAGAGTCGTGCAACCGTCGACAACAAGGAGTGCCAAAACAATGACGACAATTTGGATGGTGATGTGAAATTGGATTTAGGCTTAAATTGGTAGTTGAAGTTCTCTAATCTAAAGCAATAGAGGGTATATGGTTCGTCAAATAATTTTTTCAATTTTGAGGATTCCGTTAATAAACAACTTTTGTCTCTGTGGTGTCACTTTCACCCTAGAAACTTCTAGACCTCCTTTCAATAGATATTTTTCTCATTAAATAGTATGTCACCTTTTGTTAAGTCTCTATATCTCGTGTCACTTTTGTATGGAAAATAATTTATGGTTTTGTCCTCATGGGCTATCCCTTGAATTAAATTTCGAAAGATAGGTCGTGAATCGACATAAAAATTCAACCGATCAAATGATTTGTGATAAAAGTACACTATAGGGAAGTGGGCAAAATTTAAAAATCTATAAATGTGCCCCTCATCCATGTAAGTTTTTCTTCATTGCACACAACCTCTATTTTTGTGCAACGACTCTCAAATGAATTGTAGGGGCGCCAATTTTATGGTCTTGGGATCGTGCGACATGTGGTATAATTTCCTAGATATTGGCTTTTGGTAAATGTTAATGCATATGGTATACCAAAATATAGTCTAAATTATTAATACAAATGAGTTGGTTTTTTTCTGTATCGCTAAAAATAGTTTTGATTTTTATTAAATTGTAGAATTCCACAAGAAATTTAATTAGATTATTTTTATTAAGCTAGAGGATTTCTCAAGTAACTTTCTTTATTTCTCGTCAAATCTCTACAACTTGTGGCTTTTCCAACTATGTTTCCTTAATCCTTGTTGTTTATGGATTCCCATCTCTTATTCAAATGGATTACACATTTTATAGACCCTTGCCCTCTACCGTGTTGTCTCTCACCACTCTTCCACAAAGTTACCGCATAAGCAAAACCTCTCTCACGTAAAGCATTACTTTTCCAGGACTTAAATTTTATAACCTCCTTTGTCTCTTAAACGATTTTTATGTGGCGGTAATTTTCCAATATCGCCCTTCAAAAATGTGCAAAACAATGTTAATTATACACTACTAATAAAAAACTATCATATTTTTAAATTTAACTATTTATAATATATCTTCATATATTAATATAGTTTATATATAAATCTATCTTAAAATGAAGGTCATATTTAAATATGCAAGTCATATAAGATGACTATTACAAATATTTGCAAGTGTTTGGTTATTGATACATATTCGTATCACAATTGTGTGCGTGACATTCTTTCTTACTTTGAGTAGGGTTGCATCATTCTTTTGGCATTCTTTCTTTGTTGTTGTCTCCAACAAACATGCATCATAAACCCCCTTTTTGATATGGATTACATATTTTTACTTGTGCTCTTTTTAAGTGTTGCACCCACAACCATTGAAATGGATGTATAATGATTGCTCTCGTCCTTTGCAACAATAACATTAACCTTGATATTAATGACACAAGCCTATAAAAGTCGACAATATCCCACCATCAAATGACATAAAATCCTTTGACAACAAACAATGCCAACGATTGAGAAGTGAATCGTCTTTGTGAAGGGCTTAACATGCTTCATTAGAAATATTACCCAACATGGCAAGAAAATTGCTCACCAAATGTGATACCTTTTTGAGCTATTATCATGTTATCTTTGCATCGAAAATGCATTACATTTTTTTACCATTCTGATTGACACAAAATCGATCCCATTTTCAATGTTTTCAAAACTATATGTAGTAGTGCCTCTTGTGTTTTTGAGCTTATAACATATCATTATCACTAGTTGCAGTATTAATACATTGTTACGATATTACATGATTAATATTAAAAGTTAATTAATTAGAATAGAGACCTTACATACTCTTGTAGTACATTCATAACATTTTTATTTATTAAATTAAAAGGGTGTAAACACAACCTCAACTATAACCACTTTACTTTCTTCTTTGTAAATATTTTGAAAATAATCCACACCTAGCTAAACAATGTGTTCACACTAGAAACTAGCGAGCCGTCTTATTTTTCGTCTTCCGGATGGTTTTCACATTCATACAATGGTTAACATACTCACATAATTTATTTTGGTATTGTCATCTCCTTTGCCAACCATATCTCACTATTTTTGATATTCTCAAAGAACTTCTTTATCTACCGATTTTTTTGCCTCATTTTTCTAACCTCTTGACCTCGTTTTAAAAGGCATCATTAAGAAAGCCCGTATGTTCACTATTAAACAATACCTCCAACTAAGCTTCCATAACCTTTGGCCCTCTAGCACTTTCATCCTTCACACTTTTTTGAAATTGCTAATTCATTAAGAAATGAAAAGGGTAAGAATTCGGTTTGTATCCCAAATGGTATGTTGGCATGTTTAACTACACGCTTACACTTAAGTGAAGTGAACAAAAATTCTCCCATTTTCTAATCAATAGACCTTAGAAATTATAACTACTTCATTTAAGTTTAATAGAGGCATGTTGATGTTGGATTTTGATGTTCAGGCTACATGTCGCAATGAAATTAGGCGACGGTCCAAAAAAATACGTCAATGTCGGTTGATGTTCAAAATTTAATATACATATTAAAAATATATATTAATTATAAAAATGTGTAAATTAACATAAATTCTACATTTAGTAAATTGAAAATAAATAACTAGTTTTATACACCTTTGGCCTCTTACTAATGATCCATAGGCGTACACAAATCAATCCTTACACCTCCATGAACAATGATTATCCAAGCCATTGTTAACCACAAAATTTCTATTGAATCCTTCTTTCTCTATTCTCCTTGTAGAGAGAATAACATAGACAATGAAAACATGTAGCTAATTGATAGTAAATATTCCAAGTCATGACCATTGTTGGTATTTATTTAAAAAGTTCTTTTACATAAACTTTTCGAAAGTTTTTTTCTTTTGTAAAATCCAACTCTTGTATTGTTTGAATTACATTATAATTACAAATATATGTGGGATTCTCTAATTGAATTAAATGATTTTAACAAACTTAATCTTTATAAATCTTTGGGCCTTTGTTGTACAATTATAAACTAAAAATAAAGCTATAGTGAGCAATTTCATACTTGACTAGAGATATATATTTTTCCCATTAAGTGTTAATGTTTATGAGGCTATTAAAACTCTTTTTCAAATTACAAAATTTTAAAAGACAAAAATATTGTAAAATTTAAAATAAAGGACGCACTAGTACAAATTTACAATTTTGTAGAAAATGAATTCCAACTTCCAACCTTCAAATATCATGTTTCTTCCAAAATCTCAAATTCAATGTATATAATTTAATCTATATTTGTAAGAAATCAAAATAAATAAATAAAAGAAACCCAAATCAAATAAAACTAATATTATCAAACAAAAGTAACAATTGTTTCTATTTTATCAATTTATATTCTAAAGGTTCTATTTTTGTTTGATATTAATTGCGATAAATTTTGTGTAAGAGAGAGTTAAAATTTGAACCTACATGTCTTTCAAGTAAACAAGACTTACATAATTATGTTGATTTTTATTTTGTAATATATTGTATATATTGATATTTGACATAATTATATTAATTACGTCCCAAGGCATACACCAAATTGGAAGCCCCCTTGCTCATTCTTCTCGCTAAATAGGTTATATGTTGAGGATGACAATGGTAATGGTATGAGATGCATAGACATGGGTGATGCATTGTATAGAGAGATTGTGATGCGGTGAGTTGGAAGGGAAGTTTATTGAGTATTTTGAGAGGGTCATCATGAAGCCCGGTGTGTTTCATGTTGGTCCTCTCATTTTACTAGTGTCGTCGGGCCTAAAAGGGGACTCTCAATGTTGCATGGAATGGCTACAAAAGAAAGGGACCGGCTTAGTTGTTTATGTGTGTTTTGGGAGCCAAAGTATTTTTAGCGAGGAACAGGTTCATCGGTGGCTCTAGGTTTACATGCAAAGACAACAACCATTTATACTAGTTTTGGGGTTGCATGAGATCATTTTTCTCATTTAGAGGCATTTGAAAGGCAAATTGGGAAGAGGGGATTAGTGTTGAATGGGTGGGCGCCTCATAGGAGATTTTGTGTCATTTCAAGAGTTAAATCGACCACGCACACGACTACAAATGTGAACCCCCAATATCTCCTTGTTTTACTATAAACAAATTGACTAGTCTAGATCTATATTAATATCTAAATTGGTTCATTTGTCTCTAAGAAGAAACTACGGCTTACAATCGTAGCCTCCCGTAGACTCATTCATAACCCCTACCTCAAAATATAGGCTACATAAGGCCATGGTGATGAGGTCGAATATGTTCTATTAATGTATAATATATGATCTCATCTTACTCTCCTTTTTATTAAGTTTGATTGCATTTTGTGACTTATAGTTAATCTGATATGAGTTAGAATGTAATTGTCTGTCTTTTGATTGATTGTGATTCTAATGCTTAAAAGCTCTAAAATTCTTGATGAAGTGTGTGTTGAAATTCAGTTTTGTAATAAAGTAGGTCTAATCAGTCGAGGAAATGAAGCAGGTGGTGTTTAGTAGCATCTATTCCTACACAGGTTAGTTCTAGAACTCCATCACACAGTCATCATTTAGTTCCGGAACTTTCGAACTTAGTTCCAGAACTCCAGTATTTAGTTCTGGAACTCCTGGGTATAGCTCTGAAACTCTCACGATGTTGTTCCTTAAATGATTTCCTATGGTTTTGGAACTTCTCTGAAGTTTTGGAACTGATGGGAGTTATCTTTCTAACCACATCTGGAGATTTTTGCATCTACGACCTCTCAATCAGGAAAGGATGAGAAGATTTATGAACGCAGATCCAGGGATATTTATCCTACAACTATATGATCAACCGCAATCCGACTCAACATCTATTCTGGGCATGATTTGATTTCATTAGAATCGTTGAGACAACTGTGATTGTAAAATGTATATAAAAGCAAACCTGCAGTAGATAGATAATAGATAGAATTTGATATAAGATAGATATAGAACAAAGAAGATAGATATAGATTAAGTACTCGAGATCCAAGACATTTTGTAATATCGAATGTTTTATCAATAAAATAGCCATTCTTATTTGAGATAATTATGAGTTGTTAAATCCTGATTCGAGGAGGAGCAAGGGCCCACTCCCCCAAGGACCAGGATATTCATTTATTTGGTATTTATATTTCTTCAGCAAATAGCTTAGATTTGTTAATTTCAGTATTGTTTTAATTCTTTCAGTTAAACTCAGATTGTATACTTGTTCCTGCAGGTGTTTAGATAGATTCTTATATTTCTTGCAATTATTTTCAAGCATTCTAAATTGAGTGTGTTTATTTCCAAAAGCAAGTGTGTTTACTTTCAGAAGCAAGTGTGTTTATTTTCCAACAGCAAGTGTGTTTCCATTCTGCACAGTGTGTTTCCTTTCAGCAAAGCTTTCAGTGTGTTTACTTTCAGCAAGTTTTCATAGTTTGATTTAAATAAGGTTTTACCAAGAAGTCCTTAAGACATTGAAAAGATCCCCCAGAAAAATACAAAAATAACTACAATTAACTACTAGATCGATAAAATTACTCTTGTTGCATATAGCTTTAGACACACCCCTAGTTTGATATGACATCAACAAGAAGTTGATTAAATGAAGGGAATAACGACACCCATCATTTTTGGCGCCGTTTTTGGGGAACACTAGTTGGAACTTTCTAATTAAGTGTTAGCAAGAGCAACAAAACATACATCTAGTAGTTGAAGGATCTTCCCTACTATATCACAAAATATATGAGTAGACCAAGAGACTCACAGGGTAGATTCCTTCCAAAAACATCTTCACAATAATTCATAACATCCTCTAGTCAAAGTAAGGAAATTGATCAAGAATTAGAGGCACCATCATCCCCTGTCAGACAAGAAACAGAATTGCCACCTTTGGAATTCTTAGATCAGTCACCTGAAGGAAGTGGAACTTCTAGGAGAAGGCTTATTACTCAAGATCCATTTTAGGCGAATTTTGATTCTCAATTGAGTAGTCAACCTCCTACTCCTAATTTTTCACCTTCCCCAAGGCATACCGCTTACCACATTGATTGGGAGGAAAATTCAAAAATATTTTTAAAATGACACGAGAAGCTAAGGGAGTACCTGATATGGCCTTTACTTATACAATACAATTGGGAGATGATGATACATCAATGAAAAATATCTCACCTGCACATTTACCCACATTTAGAGGGATGTCATCTAAAGATCCTGACCAATTTCTATTTGAATTCAAGGTACTATGTCAGACCTATGATTATAAAATAGATAATCAAAAACTCAAGTTGTTTCCATCCACTTTGAAGGATGTAGCAATGAGGTGGTTCATGGGATTACCATCCAACTCTATTAGCACTTGGGCACAAATGGAGACTGCCTTCCTAGATAAATACCAGGATTATTGTAGAGGGAGAAATAGGAAGGAAGAATTCTTCAAAATCAAGCAGGAGGAAGATGAAAACATAGAAGACTATTTAGACATATTCCTCTTTGTTAGCAAAAGATGTGGATTTGTGCTTTCAGAGGAGTTAAGTAAAACCATTTTTCTTAAAGGTTTGGATGACGAATCTAGGGAAGCCCTTAACTTGATAGGAGGTGGAGACATTGATCAGATAAGAATGAATGGAATTAAGGAGATTTGTAGAAGCTATTCCAGAACAAGAGGTGGACCTAGAAAAGGAAAATCAGTGAAAAGTCTGAATCCAGATATGAACAAACTAATGGATGAGTTAGCAAACTTTAAAACAGACATTTTAGTGTAATTAACCTCTACTATGGATGGATTACAAGCTAAAGAAAATGCCAAAACTGAACCATTGGCTATGTATTGTCCTAGATGTAGGAAGAAGCATGCACTAAGAGACTGTCCTTTGGATAAAATAGAAATGTGTCTTATCTGTGAATCTAAAGAACATGATACTGATGTTTGTTCTTTACTTCCCGTTATTAAGAATCAGCTTAAACAAACCAGTGCCTCATCTACAACAAAAGAATTGAATTTTGTTCAGAGACAACCTAACCAAGGGAAGTTTATGCCAAGATCAGTCCTAATCCATGTGACGATGCCCCGAGCTGCTCGCCAATCGACCACAAAATTGGGGACAACCACCTTGGGTACCTCAACCAACTTGGAACCCTCAAGATTGGGCAAATCAAGCTTGGTATGCTCAGGGACATCAACAACCATGGGCTGGTCAAGGAAATCCTTATGCTTGGTCACAACCTAGATGGAACCCTAGTAATTATGCTCAAGGAAGAACATATCCAAATCAAATCAACATGCCATCATGGGATCCCTTGCACAAAATTCACAAACTGAGAATGTAGTCCAAACACAAATGCCAGCACAACCAGTAGCAAATCCAAGAAACAAACAAACAACTCCTGTTTATGGAACAGAACCAGAAAAATCAGTTGATTTACATGCTATGGATTGTAAGGATATTCAAACTAGATCTGGGAAAATCATTAACAGTCCACCCCTTGTAATCACTGAAATGACAGAAGAAAATGAAATTCCTAGTACTATTGTTCCAAAAGAGGATATAGAAAGAAAAGAAAAAAGGAGCCGATAAAGAACACTACACGAGACTCCATTTCCGAAAGATTTAAAGAAGCTATATAAATCAAAAGTCTCAATTGAGTACAGAATTAAGGAAATTGAATATTGAAATACCACTATTACAAGCAATTAAGGACATTCCAGAATTGAACAAATTAATCAAAATATTATGTCTGAAAAATCCTAGAAGGAAGAAACAGTACCCCAAGACTATCAAAGTAGATGGGAAACTTGTTGATTTATTAGCAGGAAAACTTTTACTTCCCAAATACGGAGATCCTGGAAGTCCTGTTATTTCTATCTCTATAGGAAATAAGGATGTACATAATGTTTTGATAGATTTGGGAGTTATTATCAATGTAATGATAGTGGATACTCTGAAAACATTACCATTAACGGGTATACAACCTACTAATACCATATTGCAGATGACAAACTAGTCTGTAGCAAAACTAGAAGGAATTATTAAAGATGTGGCGGTTATGGTGGAGTCATGGGAATATCCAGTTGACTTCCTTATACTGTAGCCAAAAGGTAAAACATTGGGTTATCCCATTATTTTGGGTAGACCATGGTTACATTGGTTAGCTACGATTCTTTACTTTGATAGATTGCAGTCGTGGTATGAAAATATTGAATGGTAAGAACTCTAAACAAATTTCCTTATATCCTACTACACGACCTTTTACTGACAATCATGAACAATTGTGGGTTGATTCTCCTAAACCGATAAACAAAATTTGTCTTCTTTGGCTATGATCACACTGTAGGATCATGTAAGAGAAGTAGAAGAAATGATTAATCCACCATTGGATGAGAACCTGCTATCCTCGAAGCAATTAGAAATAGTTCCGGAACCTGCGAACTTAGTTCCGAACTGCGGCTATAGTTCTGGAACCACCACATTTAGTTCGGAACCACGACAACAACAGTTCTCTTTGATTGAAAATGATTTCGCTCCAGAGGAATGAGAATTCTCGTGGGGAGAGGATGAATCAATAGCTTTAGTTTCAAGTACATCAGAAAGTGACGAAGAATTTCTGAAAAGTAAGCGATGACGAAAAATTTGGCCTCAGTAAAGAGATAAGTATCATAATTCTCATTACTGTCCTTTTTCCAATATTTTGTCTCAAGGAACTTTTAGAGATGTTGCTACATACCATATGTTGTTACCACATGCATGTCCATTAAATACTTTAATGAAACCCTTCCCACAAATCAGTTCATCACATATTAGAACCAAGCATGTTGAAATTCAACCGTAAAACTTTAAACATTAACAGCTGGTTGAAGGATGATGAAGAAGCTAAATTGTTTGATGTTCTAAAAAATCATACTAAAGCTTTTGCTTGGGATTACAAAGACATGAAGGGGATTCATCCAAGTATCTGCACTCATCATATCTATAATAAAAACATTAAACTAGTTCGGTAGCCTCAAAGAAGGATTAACCCAACTTTAAGGGGTATAGTCAAACAAGAAATTGAAAAACTATTACAAGTAGGTTTCATCTACCCTATCTCGAATAGCCAGTGGGTATCTCCTCTTGTGATTGTTCCCAAAAATAATGGAAAATGGAGAATATGTGTTGACTATAGGGAACTGAACAAAGCCACAATGAGAGATTATTTTCCCTTACCATTCATAGATCAAGTCCTAGATAAATTTTTAGGTAAACAATACTTTTCTTTCTTGGATGGCTTTAGTGGGTACAATCAAATCGAGTTGCTTCTAAAGATCAAGACAAAACTACATTTACATGTCCATGGGGAACCTTTTCCTATAGGGTGTTACCATTTGGTTTATGCAATGCTCTTGCAACTTTCCAAAGAGTTGTACTTGCAATATTTACTGATCTAACAAATGATTGTGTTCAGGTATATATGGATGACTTCACTATACACGGAGATACATTTGAATATGCTTTGAGAAATTTGGACAGAGTGTTAACAAGATGTGAACAACACAACCTGTCTCTTAGTGATGAAAAGTGTTTGATGATGGTGGATGAGGGGATTGTATTAGGACACCATATTTCAAAGAGAGGAATTCAGGTGGATCAAAACAAAATTAGGATCATTTCAGATTTACCTATTCCTTAGACCCCCATAGATATCAAATCATTTCTAGGGCATGCTGGGTACTATAGGCGCTTTATAAAAGATTTCAGTAAAATTGCTGCCCCCATGTTTAATTTGCTAACCAAGGACTGTGATTTTATTTGGGATGAAAAGTGTCAGCATGCTTTTGAAGAAATTAAAGAAAAATTAATCAGTGCCCCAATATTAAGAGGACCTATTTGGGAAAATCCATTTCATATCTAAATAGATGCCTCAAATTATTCCATTGGTGCAGTATTGGGACAGAAAGATGAGGAAGGAAAGATGTATGCCATTTATTATCTTAGCAAGAATCTTACTCCCACTGAAAAGAATTAGACCACCACTGAAAAGAATTTTTGTTGTGATTTATGCAATCAATAAATTCGGACATTACATTATAGGGTATAAGATATTTATACACACGAGATCATTCAATAATTAAGTATTTAATAAACAAACCAAAGGGGTTGGAGGAAGAATAATTAGATGCTTATTACTTTTGCAAGAATTTGATATTACCATTGTGGACAATCCAACTAAATCTAATGTGGTAGCTGATTTTTTGTCAAGACTAACCACCACAGGGGAGCAAGATCCAATCAAGGATAACTTTTCAGATGAACAACTGTTTGCAATCTCAGCAAGTACACCATGGTTTGCTGATATGGAAAATTATCTTGCAATAGGGAAGTTTTCTCCTTCTTTCACTAAGAAACAAATAAAGAAGTTAATTAAAACTAGTGCACAATTCAAATGGTTAAATGGAATGATATTTAAATGTGGTCCTGATTTTGTCTTACGTAGGTGTGTAAGAGAGGATGAAATCTTTGACATCCTCGGAGCATGTCATGATGAACCAAGTGGAGGACACTATTCAGTGAAAAGAACTGCTCATAAGACACTTGCACTCGGTTATTATTGGCCATCTCTAGTACAAGGATGTGAAGAGATATATCAAGAGGTGTGATCCTTGTCAAATGATGGGACAACCAACTTTCACCAATGAAATGTCTCTTCAACCTCAACTTTTGGTTGAACCATTTGAGAGATGGGGATTGGATTTTGTTGGTCCCTTTAATCTTCCTTCATAAGGGAAGGAATATATTCTTGTGTGTACTGACTATGTGACAAAATGGGCAGAAGTGCAAGCATTAACAAATGCCATTGAAGAAGTAGTTGTTGATTTTATTTGGAACAAAATTATGATAAAGTTTGGAGCACCAAGGAGCATAGTTTCGCATCGGGCACCACAATTCGTGTCTAATATGATCCAAGCTTTCACAAGGTATTACCAAATCAATCATAGGAAGTCATCTCCTTACCACCCACAGTCAAATCCAGACAAGCTGAAGTAATAAACAGAGAATTAGAGAACATCCTTTCCAAAACAGTTGAACCTGGGAGAAAAGATTGTGTAAAGAGACTACCCGTCGTCTGGGCTTATAATACAACTTGAAAACTACAACAGAGTTTTCACCATATGAATTAGTCTATGGAAAAAATCCCTTATTGCCTATAGAGTTTGAACTTCAGACATTGAAGACAGTGGTAAAGGTGGGAATTGAGTTGAATGCAACTCATAAAGAAAGAATCCTTCAACTCAATGAGTTGGATGAATTAAGGTAGGAAGCACTTCAGCAAATAGAGATAATTTAAGAGCAAAGGAAGCAATGGCATGACACACATATCAAGAAAAGACAATTTAAAGTAGGAGACTGGGCATTGCTGTTCGATTCTAAGTACCAACAATTCAAGAGCAAATTGAGAACCAGATGGTTGGGACCCTATCAGATTGAGCAGATATTTGACAATGGTTCTATTCATTTACTTTCTATTGATGACAAAGCAGTAACATTCTTGGTCAATGAAAGTAGGCTAAAACTCTATAGGAAGCCTCCCACTAAGGATGAATTCTCGAGGAAGATTGAAGAGAGACAAGAATTTGATCATATAGAAGAACCCAGTTCTTCCAAAATGATCAAATAACCAGATGATAGATCCAGAATAAAGGGAAAAAGATGAAAACCAACAAATGGTGTTTTCTTCCCAAAAAATAAAAATAATTATTAAAAAAAAATAATATAAACAAAATTCTCTCAAAGGTCAATTGAAAACTAGCAAATGGCGGTTGACCTCTTTTGGCTAGTTCAAATAAGGGAATTCTTTTGAATTCCAGTTGTCTTATCTAATCATGTTTTGTTCCACTTGTAGGAATGACGAGTCATCATAGCAAAATGATTACATCATCAAGGATGGTAATTATATCTTTTAACTTATTTAGGGTTGATTAAATGTTTGCATGTGTGATTTGACTTAATTTAAAAGTAGGTATGATGAGTCATCTATTTATACATTATGATTACAAGTGTGTAATCATGAAGTTGATTTGGATGGAATAAGTGGCGGCATGGTTATCATTAGTAATCATTATTGCAAAAATCAAGTGAAATAAGTTGCAGAGATATTTTGAGAAAGGAGCATTGAATTAAGTTTGTGTTCTGCAACAAAGAACAGAGAATTCATAAGTTCCACAAATGGCTAAGAACGAGGTTCCGCAGACCAAAGTCACAATTCCGGAGCCTAAGAAAAAAAGGACTCAAACCAATTCACACAAAATCAAAAGAGACATAACTCAAGCCGATATGGGGATTAAGAAGAAATCAAAACCAGAGGATGATTCCCAGCTGCTCACGCAGACGAAGAAGTGACATCTATCTTTGAGCATGTAGGATGGCTAGAGTTCCTGAATAAATTTTCAAGACATAATGACGAATTGGTAAGAGAATTCATCATAAACCTAGAACAATCCAGACAAAGGTGAGAAATATCCTTATTCCCTTTTCTATAAATACTGTAAGTAATGTGTCTAGAGTGCCAATTGTGCATGTCCCATAACCTGCCAAGGGGACTTTGAAAGAACTCGATTGAAGTCTTACTCCAAGAAGGAGACACTAAACCCCAAAGACATCTATAATACAAAGAAAATCATAAAAGGGGTCGAAGGGCCGCTTTTCCCAAATCCTTTAACAGGGTAGCGTTTTGGGTAGTGAAATATTTAACTGTGATGGTCGGTTGGGTCCTGTGGGAAAAGAAGTCCTAAAAATGCTCATATATCCAAGTATGGAACCAAAAACTCGAGTACATAATAAACCTTCCAGGGTTTCTTTTTGATTCTATCCATACCATAGCTCAGAGGTATTCCTAGGGTGTTGGGACAATCAGGCATCACAATCTAATTCATTTAATATGCCAGCACCATTTTCTGTCAAAGAAGAATGGAGAAGAAATTTGGGACAAGTTTCTTGGCAAGTTCAAGAAAAACCCTAATATTATCATAAGGACAATTCCAGCCCCATTCTCTCCTTCAACTAATCTGGAAATTGATGCCCCTGCAGAAGAATAGAGGGAAATGGAAAGAGAAAATATACCAAAAAGAAGAAGGTCGGTGAGAAAGATCAAAACAACAGAGCCTTCTGTACCTGTGAAGGAAATTCCTTCTTTTGCAACAACTTCAGGGAGCCAATATCTATCTCTGACGGTGATAGCTCACCCATGCAAGAGCAAGAAAGAATAGTAAGAAGAAGCTCTAGAAAGAAATCCACCGCTAGGCATGTTGAACTTCCCTAGAGAAGAAAAATTCATAAAAGGTCAAGGGAAACCCCAGAGGAAGGAGTGAGCAGGAAAGGATGGAAGAAGAAGTTGCTAACATTTTGGGTAGCATGGCCATGACTCCCCCTGAGCCAAGTCAAGCTAAAATGGACAGAGGAGAGGAGAGACTTGAAGAGCAAGATTTTCAGGAATTGGTTGAACCATCAACATTGCCACATGAAGAAGAAGAGTTGGCATCCTGGAGAAGAAAAGGAAAATTTCCTTTGATAGAGGAAGAATGCCCAACTCCTCAAGTAATCTCAGAGGAAGAAGTAAGACATCAAGTTAAACAGGCTCTGTTCTTGTCTAGAGTAGAGATCATCATCATAGAAAAGGATGAGGAATTGGATTTCCTCAAACCTAAATTAGAACAAAGCGAAATGCTCATTCTTGAGCTAACAACTCACCAGAGCCATGACTAAGGAATTATCAACAACTAAGAAGCAACTGATAGAAAAAGAGGAAGAATTTCAAACTTCCGAAAAACAAAGTACTGCATCCACAAATTTCCTGCACAGCATCGAGTTGACCTATTTTCCACTCAAACAACTATGAAATGATACTTGAAGGGAGCTCAGAGAAGCCAAAACATCAAATAAAGAATTTAAGACCAAGATGGAAGAAGAGATGAAGGAAAGAAAAGAATGGGAAGAAAAGTTTTATAAGAAGGAAGGAAATAAATATAAATGCCTTGCCAAAATTCATATGGTTTGTATTATGAGTGAGAAATTGCTTGCCTGTAGGAGGCCCTCACTGCATATAGTGTGTTTTTAGAAGAGCAGTTCATTCGCTGGAAGTTGTCAAGAATTGCATGTGGGCTTCCACATGAACTAAAAGATGAATCTGAATTCATGGCAACTTACTCTCTATCTAACTCTGAGCAAAAAAAATCTCCTGTGTGAATTTTATCTTTGTAATTTTATGCTAGAGAAAACACAGATTTACGATCAATCAGTATGTTGGGGAGAGCCAGCTCAATGCATTTGTCTCTATTTTGCAAAACCAAATTGCATGGAAGGAAAGGGAATTTGAGTTTTTAGTAAAAGCTAGCTCAATTGGTCTCTGTATGAGAGCTCACTATGGTAAACCTTCTGCCTTCCTCATGCATTTTAAAACTCATGCCTTTGATATGAGATTCAAGACACATTACCTTGCCATTCTACAAAAGAGTATTGATGCCTTCACCTCCTATGAGGAGGAAAAATTTGAAGATATTTATGAAGGATGCTCAAAGATGTGGGAACTCTTGATTGTTTCTTTGAAAAGAAGGGGAGTAATTTCCCCTACAAATCTGATCTGGAGTTTAGAAAGGGTAAAACCGTTATGCACAATAATTCCCCAAGTCTTTGAAACCTACGGGAAAATATGGATGAGAATGCGAACAAGGCGCCTCTACTTCTCACCCCCATGTCTCCTTGGCAAAACAAAGAACCTCAAGATCCTACTGAATTTTAAAAGTGGGAAAGGAAAATAGAAGCAAGAGCTGGGTTCAATACATCTGAGCTTAAGCATTAGGAAATCCATTTTCAACCATTTGATCTGAGCAATCAAATGGAATGCAGAACATATGACCCCACTTTTGAGGAATGAAGTTTGTAAAGGGACTTACAAACAAGTAAGTTTGGGGAAATGATGAGGCCGAATATGTTCGATTAATGTATAATATATGATCTCATCTTACTCTCCTTTTTATTAAGTTTGATTGCATTTTGTGACTTTTAGTTAATCTGATATGAGTTAGAATGTAATTGTTTGTCTTTTGATTAATTGTGATTCTAATGCTTAAAAGCTCTGAAATTCCTGAGGAAGTGTGTGTTGAAATCTAGTTTTGTAATAAAGCAGGTCTAATCAGTTGAGGAAATGAAGTAGGTGGTGTTCGGTAGCATATGTTCTGCACAACTTAGTTTCGGAACTTCCAAGATAGTTCCAGAACTCCATCACACAGTCATCATTTAATTCATTTAATTTAGTTATGGAACCTTTCGAACTCCTGGGTATAGCTCTGGAACTCTCACGGTGTTGATCCTTAAACAATTTCCTATGGTTCTGGAACTTCTCTGAAGTTCCGGAACCGATGGGAGTTATCTTTCTAACCACATCCGGAGAATTTTACATCTACGACCCTTTCAATCAGGAAAGGATGAGAAGATTTCTGAATGCAGATCTAGGGAGATTTATCCTACAGTTATCTGATCAATCGCAATCCGACTCAACATCTATTCTAGGCATGATTCGATTTCATCAGAATCGTTGAGACAATTGTGATTGTAAAATGTATATAAAAATAGACCTGCAATAGATAGAGGATAGATGGAATTTGATATAAGATAGATATAGAATAGAGAAGAGAAATATAGATTAAGTATTTAGATCCAATACGTTTTGTAATATCGAATGTTTTATCAATAAAATAGCCATTCTTATTTGAGAGAATTCTGAGTTGTTAAATCTTGATTCGAGGAGGAGCAAGGGCCCACTCCCCCAAGGACTAGGATATTCGTTTATTTGGTATTTATATTTCTTCAGCAAATAGCTTAGATTTGTTAATTCTGTATTGTTTTAATTCTTTCAGTTAAACTCTGTTGTATACTTGTTCCTGCAGGTGTTTAGATAGATTCTTATATTTCTTGCAATTGTTTTCAAGCATTCTAAATTGAGTGTGTTTATTTCCAAAAGAAAGTGTGTTTACTTTCAAAAGCAAGTGTGTTTATTTTCCAACAACAAGTGTGTTTCCTTTCAGCAAAGCTTTCAGTGTGTTTACTTTCAACAAGTTTTCATAGTTTGATTTAAATAAGGTTTTACCAAGAAGTCCTTAAGACATTGAAAAGATCCCCCAGAAAATACAAAAATAACTACAGTCAACTACTAGATCGATAAAATTACTCTTGTTGCATATAGCTTTAGACACACCCTTGGTTTGATATGACATCAACAAGAAGTTGATTAAATGAAGGGAATAATGACACCCATCACATGGCCTTGACCTTACCAAACCGTTGAATGTTATAATGGCATACGGTTGCATGATCGCAACTCCGCTCCACTAACAGCTATTCTTGCCCCGAAATATTATACTTTCGATCGACCTCTCTTCCCAATGTGTGACATGAATGCTGATTTTCTTGCGGATAGAGAGCTTGACATGAATGAAGGCTAAGATCTGTTACGACCCGCTCCGAGAATGCAATGGAGAATCTGCGTGTCAAAATATTTTTGTTGAAAAGTTCCTGTAAATGCAAGAGGGAAACGAAACCCCCATCCACAAGTTTCCCTATGGGCATGTCTGCCTTTTATGGCCCTCCTAAATCTAATGAAGAAATGATTCCTCTCATTCATCATGCACTCTCCAATGGCATTACTTTCCTCGACACCTCTGATGTTTATGGTCCTCACACCAATGAAATTCTCCTTGGAAAGGTGCATTCAGTTCTTCCTTCAATGTTTTCCCCCTCCTAATCCAAGTTAGATTCTGATGTATGGTAGGATTTTAATTTGAACTTTTAAACTTGATTGGCAGGCACTGAAAGGAATAAGAGACAAAGTGCAGTTGGCTACCAAGTTTGGAATTAAATATGTAGATGGGAGGATGCAGATTTGTGGGGATCCTACATATGTTCGTGTTGCCTGTGAAGGGAGTCTGAAGAGACTGGATGTTGATTGCATTGATTTGTATTACCAACATCGCATTGATACCACAGGCCCTATAGAAATCACTGTATGTCTTTAGCATTTCAAGTTCCACTCCTGTGGCTTTTATGATGTTTGAACCCTAAACAAGGATAAACCTCATAAAACCCCACTCCCAATCAGGTTTCTCATTTCTGGGAAGCTATGTTAGAATCTATTGAAGTGGATTTACTTCTATAATTGATTGTTCCTATGGCTATTCAGTGTTAAAAGGAAATTTTGACTGTCTTGATTTAAAATTTCATGTGCACCAAGTTTTCATTGCAGATATCTAGATTAATGTTGCACTTTTGTAGTCATAAGCGTTAAATGTAAGTTCTCATTCAAAGTAAACAGAGCACTCTGCACCACCAGAATCACTGAGAGAAGTCTACAATTAACCTGACAACATTAGTTATGTGGCAAAGGATTTTAAAGTTCATATTGAACAATTGACACTAATTCTTTGTTGAAGGATAACAGCACTGAGGTGCAAGCTCTTTGCTCTTTGCTGGTCAACCTCAAAGGTTATCATACTTGAGTGGAGTTGGCCAATCTCGGATCATGGTATTCAAGTTGGAATTTATTCTGGACATCAAAAAAGGATGTTGATTCGCTATTCTCTTCTTATCCTCCATCATTGAAAAACATGACCATGTTTTGCTTAATCATTTCTTTCTTCAACATGGGTTTTAGATTTTTCCTGTAGGTTATTGATTTTTCCCCTTTTTTGCAATCCAACATGATAAAAATCAAACATGGTGGAAGTGTTTAGATGTTTTCTGAGGTAGCTCTGAATTTCTATATTTGAATAGGAATTCGATCCCATGCTTGCTTTCCTGTATCTGTTTTGGAATAAGTTGTAGTCAGAGCAGGGCGTGCTCGTGTCCGTGTCCAACGCTGCACTCTCCCAGCGGCTGGGCAACGTGTTGGAGCCATCCTCCTGGTTACTTCCCTCCATGCCCACTTCGTGTTGCTCCGCTTCTCTCCCTATCCCTATTGTTCTCTGTGGTGGCTGCAGTGGAGGCTTGCTCTCCATGGAATCAAGCTTGCCCATGCCACTACCTACTAAATAATAATAAAGTTAATGAGGATGTAAAGACAACGTGTTTCCATGCGCGAGGGAAACGGATTGCAGCCGTGTGATTGAGGGGTCTTTGGAGGGTATGGGGATTTGGAAAATAAGGCTTTACCAAGTTTACGACAAACTCCCTCTTTCGAAAAAATGCTGCTCTGCCGTGTCACCGCACATGCGTCCTCAACTCCACCATCATTGCTAACGTGGCACTCAAGACTACCTTCTCCCACTGGTGTCGAGAAGTCTGTTTACCCAAGGCTTGTTCACTTGATCTAGAAATCACAAAAACTTTGCCCTCGTGCTCATTAATCGGGATAGGGACCTCTCTTTAGGAAACAAGTACTCTTCTTTTTCTCAAAATCTCATCTTTTTAAAGGAAAATCTGAATTTAGGGCAAGTAATAGCGAATCTCACATACCCACAAGCGGAATGAATTATCATTTTCTGCAAAAGTCCATGAAAAATGTTTCTTTGGAAAATTTAGCTACACCCACTTCGAGATTGAATTTTGATACTCTGCAAAATCCAAGGGAAAAAGCTTCTTTGCAAAAATCATCCACAAACAAAGCTCGCAACATTGCAATCCATGAAAGATGTTTTTTTGGAAAATTCATCCACACCCACGAAACAAACAAATGGAACATTTTCAGATGATCTTAGGAAGTTAAACCCAGTTCCTAATATGGGGAGTTATTATCATTCTGCTACACAGGTAGGGTTGTCATTTGTATCTTCTCCTCTAAATATGGATAGTTGTTAAATGGATAAGGTGATGCAGTAAATTTCCATTGGTGTTGTAGTTAAGAGTCAAATGAACAATTTTCAACCACAACCGCTTTGGAGTGTACAAACACGATGATGGAAGTCACAGCTGTTTTACACAAACAAACTTTGGATGCATCAACTTTGTAGAGATGGATACAGACAACTCTTATGGAGGACACATTCAACACTTTTATTTTAATCATAAACTCAACTTCATCACAGTTTTGTCCTCCAAGGCCTTCTTTGAATTCACACTTCTTACTCAATCTTTCTTATTACTCCCTATCTAAACTCTAAACTAACGAGCTTTCCAGCTTCATACAGTTGGCCCCCTTAATTGCCTTCTTTCATCTATTCAATCTACCAAACACACATTCCAAAAATAAGACCTTCATGATGGATATGCAAGGTAATTCACTTTCTATATGCTACAAGGTTACGTGTCCGTAATTCAGATCAGAAGCATTTACAAGTTCTTAAAAGCATGATACATGTCATATTTGTGTTCATTTGCATTTCCTTCACCTCTTCCGCCTTGATCTTTGTTGTTGGTATACTTTTTATCCAATGTTTGACAAGTTGTTTTGGTCAAATAAAGTTCATTAATACTTTTGGAGGATTTAAGTCTGTGACGCGATTTCTTAACTCTATAGATAATATTTCTCTTGAGAGGACCTCTAAGATTAAAATCTTGACTTGCATGCCATCTCATCCTCTCAAGACGTGGAGAAAATTTGTGAACGTGCTCAAAACCTTAAGAATCCCAATCGCTGATGCATGAATACACGTGGTGAAATATTAGTCGGTCATTCCACAAACGTTCATAGATTGAAGGGATGAAGATTTTAAAAGTGTCTATTGACCGCTCTAATAAATATCGTTCAATTGGGTTTTGACCATGGAAAGTATATATATATTTTCCATTTCTTATTTTGTCACCTTTAAGTGCAAATTACACTCACGTGCATAATGTTGACTTGATTATCAATGATTTTTCACACTTCATCTATTTCCCTGCACTTACTCGAGCTTTGTATCATAAAGGGTGCCTATAAAGTGCTCCAAGAAACAAGCATTTCAGTTGGGTTTCAAACTTTAAACCTTTTGGCTTTTTCCCACTATTTATTTTGCCTCTTTTAAGTATAAATTGCACTCACAAGAAAAAAGAAACACAAATAACCGATATTATTACGGTCTTACAATTTGACATGTGGAAAATGTGTGATACATGCATTTCCATTGGGTCTCAAACATGGAACACAATGTCCTTTCCTTCCATCGAACCCTTTCTTAATAACTCCTCATCCTTTACATCTTTTTCGCTTCCTCATTTTTTCATTTTTCACGGCATCCCCTTCAGCGTTGCCATCGTACACTTCACATACAATTGCTAGCATTACAAAAGTTTGTTTATACCATGTTTTATTTAAAAAGGTAAAACTAAGAATAGCCTATGAACTTTTAACTAAATTAACAAAAGGAGATGACTCTAAAATAGAAGCAACATTGTTCCAAGAGGATGCGTTATTCTTTTTGAAAGATTACCTTTTAATACCCTTTTAATGTTAAGAAGCTCCACTCTACCAAAACATAACAATATTATCCCAAAAAGGTGTAGTGTTTTATTTATTCTATATTCATATAGATATGTCCCAAAAATAATTGTTTAATTTCTTTTAATTGAATTTGAAGTTTATACATATTAGGTGTACATAATTATTTAACTTTGTTGTTAAGGGTTGAGAGGTATAACAACATTAAGCTTTAATCTATTTAATTTTTAAATTATAAAAATAAAAACTGTTTTCATGATCTTCACATACATATTTGTCGGATTACATTGTTCAGATTTTATAAAAAATTAAGCCATTTAAACAAAAAAATTGGAATGAAAATGCTCTGCTGCTTTCCACATACAGGGTTGCTGGACTCTTTCTTCAGAATTTTGTAAAAAAATTAAGACTACTATCTGATATTTTTCAAAAGAACGAAAGAAAAATAAAAATACTCTGTTGCTCTCCATTTTCTCCGTCGCTAGGCACAAAGCATTTCCAGCAAGAAATGAAAATAAAATCATTTTTGGTATGAAAATTTGAGAAAGTAGTTGGGGCAGGCAGGGCAGCCCGGGCACCTGACATGTCAGGTGCAAACTGCTTGCTGGATATGTCGACCCTCACTCCCTTCCAAAATGGCCGACCCTGTGTAAAACATGCGTCTATTTTAGTCTTTGGGAAATATACGCGCCCACTGCTAAAAGGACCCCACCACGCCGGTACGCCAAACTTTTATTTGACGTGGTCGTTGGGGACTCGGAGAAAACAATTTTTACTCTGGTAAAAAGAATTCACAGTCGATCCAGAGAACTTCTACGTTTGCACCGGGCGAAGTTGAGACGCGGTGAATCGCGAAAATGTTTGTTTTAAAAGCAAGCGAAGCGTTTGACGGAAAATAAAGACAGACACACTTGCGAATCGCGAATCTCGAATCGAGCAGGTGCAAGGTTCGAAACCATGGAAGCCCTGCTCAGTTCAAATCTCAAAGCGGCAACGCCATCAATTTTTAATACTCGTTCCAGGACGTCATCGGATCGAATCCCGTCGAAGTCCACGCCTTTCCCGCCAAAACTTCTTGTCCCTAGAAAGATCTCCTGAGCAGTAACAGCAGAGGGCTGCAAACGAACAATTACTCTGCGATTCGCGTGCTGCAGAAGCCGACGGTAGGGATCATCTCCGAGATCTCCGGAACAGCGCGAGAGCCGTCGACGCGGGGGCTGGACACGAAGCCCACGGTTCTGGTCGCGGAGAAGCTGGGCGAAGCGGGGCTTGAGGTGCTTCAAACCTTGGCCAACGTTGACTGCTCTTACAATCTTTCCCCCGAAGAGCTCTGTGCAAAGATCTCGCAGTGCGACGCCATTATTGTGCGGAGCGGAACGAAGGTGACACGTCGGGTGTTCGAATCCTCGCGGGGGCGCCTCAAAGTGGTGGGTAGAGCGGGAGTAGGCATCGATAATGTGGATCTTCACGCCGCTACAGAGCACGGCTGTTTGGTGGTCAATGCTCCCACTGCAAATACTGTGGCGGCTGCAGAACACGGCATCGCTCTTCTTGCTGCCATGGCCAGGAATGTGTCCCAGGCCAGTGCTTCCATGAAACAAGGTTAGCTCACTTTTCTTCAATACTTTGGTATAATATAATAAACTACATGAATGGCATTTGTTTTCGAAGTTAAACAAGAGCCGCTGCGCCAGTTCCTGCCTTTAAATTGTAATTGTAGATTGTAAAAATTGAGGATGTAAATATGAACAAATTGTAATGGGTGAGAATGTGGTTTATCTACAAGCAATTTGTTGTTGCCAAACAGAGCATATAATTTTGCTCCTACAAACTCAGAGCCAAAAATTCTTGTTCCGAAATTTGCAGTTGACCTTTTCGTTTGCGGAAGCATTAAACAAAAACGAGAAATGTTCAAGCTAAGTGCACTACTTACTAATAAGAAACCATGTGTATGGTGAATGTTGTTTTGATGTTAGAAATGCATCCTCCTAACCCTATGTGCAAGTAAATTATGCTTAGTAGAGTTTCATGTCTGGATGTTGGTGTCTACAAGTAAATTTTGTGTCTACAAGTACAAATCCTAGAAAAACTGATGCAAATCAGAGATAGGAAAGCTTTCTTCCTCTGAAGACGTAGAAGTTGATCTTGTCATGAAAATTAAAAAAAAACAATTAAGAGATCTTGACTCATACTTGGAGCCCGTGGAGGAATGTTTATAAAACAACATTCACCAAAGAAGACCTGAAAACAACAACTAAAGTGCATCAATAAGAAATCACCAAGTAAGACTCAGTAAAAGAGAATAAAATAAAGCTAAAAGCTAAAATACCAAGTATAGAGCTCATGATCTAGCTCTAGATTGCTCCAAGCCAAAACATTACCAAAAAGTCAGAGATCACAGCCGATGTTAATCATGTCTATATAATGCCAACATAGCAAAGGGAAACTTTTTCAAAATATGGCAGAGAGGAAGAAGAATACACTGCAGAAGACAACAGTGAAGCAAAAACTACTACTTCACAACCGAGCCATGTAAATAGGCTCCAAGCTAATACTTTCACTGCAAAAAACAGTGCAAGTTCTCTACAATAAAGAAGATTTTTGAAGAAATTTACTGTAGCATGAACACATTACAATACTGGAAGAAGGAACATGAAGAATGGAAATTAAACAACAGACCAGAGTGGCTGCATAAGATTCCCAATCAAATTGCATATCAACTCAGTGCAACAGAGATATGAAAATCAACGACTGAAAGAACTGTTGGGAGAAGATTTATCAGACCTTGAAAGACTTCCAATTTTTTTTCAACAAATGCTCAAAGCAGGTTAGAGGTTAGTCATTTAAATTCAGATTTATTTAGTTGTATAATTACTTGAACATTGGAACCAGTAACAATATTGGGGTTATCAAATGGATTTCCCTCTTGCTTCCGTTTGTTCTGCCATTTGCGCTTAAAAGCAAGACCTGCAAGCATGATAGCCTCTGAGGATCCCATTGTTGTAACTCCAATTGTTTGTTCTTCGTCTCCCAAGCGGGCATTGAACATCGCTGCTATCATATTTGCACACCGATTTTGTTGCATTTTCACACTTAACACACAATCAGAAATTCGTGACCCCATGGATATTTTAAAAAATTAGCTTGATCTTGAAATCTGTAATACTGCAAAATATAAAAACAAAGACCCCACAAACCTGCAATTCTATAGTAATAGGGTATTCGTCCATATGAACATAATTCTTATTGTTTCTCAGCTCATATGGATTAAGAATATACCTAATTAAGCATAAAACAAACATAAATATACTTTCAAGTTTCAACTGGCTACGTATATACATGTGATCGGCATTAAATGGCTCTGTAATTTAACCAGGCGATGTTGAAGAAAGAGAAGATGCCACTGACTACGAGGTTGACTCGCAGATCTAAGAAATTAAACAGATTAGTGTGCATTGAAGTTGATGGAAGAAAGTCAGTCAGAAAAACGCGAAAGAGAAAATAAAAAGGAAAAAGACCAGAGGAGTAAATCGGCGTGTTAAAAATGACTACATATATTATAGTTACCAATGGAAGTCAATGGTTGGGCAGGTCTTGTTGGGTCTTGACTTTTTCTGTTTCCATCTAGAAGCTCACGGCTATATTATAGATTACAGATCCAGCCTCTGTTAGATTCGATTTTGAGTTATACTCTTCACGGATTTTGACCTTATTTTTGCTCTTCTTTATACCCCACTGTTGCTGTCAAATTTGGTGGAGATTACAGAGGCAAAACTCTCATTTATATGGTGCCCCCATGAACTTATTTCGTCATAATATACTCTTCCTTGATGGGAAATTGTTGGGGAACTCGTGTCAAGGCTGACAGCCCTTATTCTTCTGCTTCTGGTAAGCTCCATGGCCCATTTCATTGATACCCAATTTGAAATCTTCGATACCCTTGTCATGTTTTTGAATTAATAGATCTAACATGATCGTTCATGAATTTCAAAGACAATTTTTTTTTTTTTATCTTTTTTCTTGGGCGTTTGAAAATAATGAGGATCAGAAGTCAATTTCATAGAATTAGAATTCTGCAGACCCATGCTATGATTTTGAAGATCTTTTTCGTAGATGAATGTAGTAGTTTACCATCAGGCCAAAAGCCATCTTTGCAGGAATGGATATTGAATCCTGTTGTACCCATGCCATGCCCTTGAAGATGATTCTTGAATATCCGAAAAAATGGATCCAAAACCCATTTCATATGGATGATTCTTGAATTCTGTAGTAATAACCATGTTATTTTAGTTCGATTTATGTAAACAAGGAGGCCCCTGGCTACAAGAAAGGCTAGTTGCCAATGGATTTTTGAACGTTTGATATGTCTTCACCCTGCAATCTTTTTGTGACTATTTGCTTGTTGCAAGTTGACTCATCCCTTGTCTTGCCCGGGCATCGCCAAGTTCCCAATTTATGTGGCTTTTATTATGTTTGAACAGAGAGCAATATGAATTAGCGACGAGCCTCTAAAAAATTATAAATTCCGCATATATGAATGGCAATTTTTACACTCCCTAACCTTTTTTCCTCGTCTTTTTGTCATTGTTTATGACGTTTTCAGTTTCGGTTTCTTGTTTGTGGAACATAGATGAGGCCCATGACCTATTTCATATATTTTGAATTGTCTAGCACCCATATCATATTTTTCATTTATACGTGCACTGATGGTATCTTTTTTTTCTTAGTTTTTGGGAAGGAGCCGAGTGTAGTGGGAACTACTGTTTAAATCTTAATGAACCAAACCTAGTATATGCATTTTCTTCCTATTTGGCGGGATGACGTGCAGCTTTTTCTCGTTAGATAAGTGTAGGTAGCGAGGCCCTTACCCATTTCACAGAAATAAAATTTGAGGAATGCAGCGCCCAAATCATGTTTCTGAAGAACTTGTTAGACACACGTAGACAGTCAGAAATTAATCAATTGGCAAAAGCATAGCCCTTGACAAATATCCTGCTGGTCAGACATAGGACGAAACTGACCTTTGGAGTTAATAATATTCCCTTGATTACAAGGGCTTGATCCATAGATGGAGAGAGAGGGGAGGTGACTATAAAACTCGATCCAAGGGAGCAGACGGTAAAAGGAATCCAAGCCAATAATGAGTCCAATGATCATTATGGTTTTCCTCTTATTTGACATCCCTATAAAAATGCACCTTATTTGAGATTTAGGATTATCTCAATAGCTTGCGTTCGCTCATACCAGGAATTCAATGCTATAACCCTGTAGCCTTATTGTAAATAGGGCTGGTGCAAGTGCAAGTCTCAGTTGAATTTAGCAGAAAAAATATCCCATCAGATCTCACATCTAAGGTTCTGCAATACAAGCTCCTTAGCTCAGCGGTGGAGCATTTTATCACTGTGAGTAGGTCATGCACCCAAATCCTAACATGCTCAAAATTTTCAATACGATATGGTGTGGAGACCTCAAACTGAATGTTTTACTAGAAGGGTCTTGAAAATTGCAATACAATCTACACTTATAGATAGAACAACATTCTTATTAGCTGAATCTTTCCTAAACAAGAAAAAAAGCATTAAACAAGATTTTTAGATCTCAGGTAAAAGAACTCACCGCCCAGAATGGGATTTGGGGGACCTTGTGACGAACCAGCAACCAGAGGCTCCCATACCCAACAAAGTTAAACAATGCACCCCAGATCATAATAGCCCAACTGGGCAAAATCTCAGAGAAATACCCTCCAATGTCTTTAGCCACACCCAATGTATTGATCTGCCTCTGATTATACTTCAAGGAGCTTTTGATGACAGCGACATGCTTCCAAACACATACCCAATCCCCGCCCATGACTGCATCCATATGGCTGCAACCAACACAAGCCACCTGCTCTCGTACAGCCTTCTCACATACCCAAAATCCATCTTTTCTTTATCCGCCTAATCCCCTGTTCTTCTCAAACAAGAACATATATGTTTGAAATCATCACAATAACAGTCCGCGCAGGTCGAATCCAGAATACAATGAAGAAAACTGCCTAACAACCACCCAAAAATTCAATCCTACAAATTGTCGATGGGAGAGATAATCGTGTGACAGTGAATAGCTTGGAATGATTACTACTGTTTCTTTTATCTTTTTGTATGTGACGGATAATTACTTCGGTTTTTTTCAGATTCATTTTTTTGTGGGTGGCATAATTAATTAAATATTTTATTGTCATTTACATTGACTATGTCCCATTTTTTCAAGAACTATCCAAAAGCCACTTTTGATACGTGGTAAATTGGAAATGACAAGGGAACTATTTACTTTTCAAGAATTCTATGAAAAGTAGTTTTGTTATTAATATTCAGTCAAATCAATTTAAAAGTTGGACACATGTCTAGGTAAGATTTTTAGTTTTAAAATTTAGATAAACACTGTACTGTAATAAGGGAGAAAAATAGTCATTTCAAAGTTATGAACCAATCAAAAATTTAATAAATTAATTTGAATAGATTTATTAAATAATTTAAAAAACAAACATTAGAGAAGAAAGTAAAATTCCTATTGCTGATTGGTTGGAAGCAAAGAATTATTGATTTGGAGTGAAAGGTATAGTATTCCTGCCATAGGCGTGAAACTAATAAGTAATGCCCTGTTTTTTGTTTTGTTATGCCACATGAATGTCATTTGTTTTCAAATAAATACGAAATGCTAAAGTAAGATGCATCTATAAAATAAAGAACAAGATCCCAAAGTTCCCCATGATGGGCGGAAATTAGAAAATGTGATATAATATATTTGTAGGATAAAACAAATATTTCCCGGGACATTGTTGAAGATTTTTTTTTGGTCAAATATTCTATCAAATATATTGCATAATTAAGTACATGTAATTTTTACAATGAAAATGTATAAGACGAAATTTGTTGAATTCTAGGTATTTCAACAAAAAAATTAGATCCAAAAAAATTACGAATAAGTTTTTTCAATACTTCAAAACTCTTTGTGATATATTTAATTTGTAGTATTATCTAATTAACTCTTGATAATTTATTAAATATGAGAATATAATTATACAATATAAATAAAATAATTGTCAATAGTTGAAAATTGTCTTCTTATATATTTAATAAAATCTTAATAATGAATGTGATATGTATTAAATGTTGGATTTTTTTTTCTTTTTTAATTGAAAACAAAGGTTAAATCCCTTTTTCAAAAATTGATGTGACTAGTTAATGCTCAACTATTTTATAAAGTGAAGTTATCATGTCAGTATATGTGTCACTACAAGAATTTTTGGATTTAAAATTTACAAAAATATCCCACAACTTGTCATTTCTTAAAAAGTAACCAATAAACATGGAATAAATCATTTTTTCAAAAGTATTTTTATTTAAGAAATTGTTAAATTAAAATCTCAACATTAGAAAATTGAATAGTAATTCAAAAATCTAAATTTTAATTGGTTGAGAAGATTTTGACTAATGAATATGCTGAAAAGTATAGTAACTCTGCCAAAGAACTAATAAGTGACTCTAAAATAAACAAAATTTAAATAAATAAAAGATAACATTTGTCAAAAATGTTTTATATTTTTAGTCCTAAAAAAACAATTCTATATATATATATATATATATATATCTCTCTCTCTCTTTTATTTTATTATTACTTTTAAATATATATTAAGTATTTGTTTTTGGTTTAAATTGCCCAAACTTCCCTTAAAATGTAAGTTATTAAAGTTTTCATTTGAGGTTTACAATGAGTTAGAGTGTGGTCTTATGTTGGAGGCATATAAAAAAATACTCTCTCATGCTAAAATCGAACAAAACTCCTAAAATTTTTAGGAACTACATTTTAGGGAGAGGATTTGTAACCCCATAAAGCAATTAGGGGCACAAAAAAAAATCACAAAAAATCCACTCCTAAAAACTTTTAAGGAATTTTTTTACATTTGTTTAAGCTTTCATCTCTATATTTCCTACCATTATTTTATTCAAGATTCATGGAGGATTGTTTTTTTGATGGATAGAAATAAGTCCTTTTTATAATTATACTATAGGGATTTATGTAGATAAGGATAATTTATAAGGGTAGGTGAAGGATAAGATTGTGCAATAATATGAGATGCCAATGAATATGGATAATATTATATTTAACAATTTTTTTTTGTTTTGTTTTTTTGATGGATAGAAATAAGTCTTTTTATAATTATACTATAGGGATTTATGTAGATAATGATAATTTATAAGGGTAGGTGAAGGATAGGGTTGTGTAATAATATGAGATACCAATGAATATGGATAATATTATATTTAACATTCATTTTTTTTTTTTTTGAGAATTTGATGAAGGCTTTTTGATATAAATACTTTTAAATTATTTATTACTATTCAATAACATATTAGAAATAAAGTTATAAATTTATTAATCAATATGAAATTATTTAATAGGTGAAACAAATATTTATATTAGTTTTAAAATTAATTTAAAATATATATATATATTAATATAAATTCAATAATTCTTTAATTTGAAAAGAGTAAAATTTGGTGAAGAATTTTTTTATATGAAAGGTACTTCAAATTTCAAATTAAGTTAGACTATGTTTTTAATTTTTAATAAAGGGAAACAAAGTTGGTAAACACATATATAAAAAAACTTTAGATTTGAAATTAAGTTATTTAACTTATTTTTTAAAATTAAATATAATTTGATAAGACATTTTAAAATGAATTTTAAATTAAGTTTGATAAATATTAATTATTATTTTAAAAAGTTTCAAGTTTATATATAATTTAATATTTAATTATTTGTGTCATAATGGTAAGTGGTTGTATTTATAATTCCAAGATTCTTGGTTTATCTATATGGTAGGGTGGGGTCTTAGTAATTGGGAGGTCCTTAGCTTATTCACATTGTGGAGTGGGTGATTTCCACGCCACTCAACATCATTTGAGAGATTGTTTGGTGACACTCGCCTTATGTTAGAGCTTCCCAACTTTAAGTTGTTAGGTATTCTATAATCCCTCTCAACTATCAATTAAAAAAATGGTTAAATGATATCTATTTCATACCTCTAAATAAATAATGGCATTATGGCTATAAGCTCGCTTTATAATAAGTTGTTTATATGTTAAGTTGTTTTTTTCAATAACTCTTTAATTTTTTAACTAAAACATTTATAAATTTATTAATTTGCAAAAGATCAAAATAAATTTATTAAACTAGCAATCGCACCAAAGTGTGCAATGGAAATGCCGATAGGTAGACACGATGGGAGATGTATGCATAACCAATGAGTGTTGTAGTGTCATGAAAACAACCACCAATAATAGAAGTAATTATTTTGACAATTTTTTATGCACCATAGTCGCAATATTAATAGAAATTGAAAGAAACAAACTCGTACAAAACATAAAGGTAACAATACATTTTTAATTAAACCCATAGTTTGTGATAGCTTTAAAAAGCAATCTTGTATGATCTAACATGTATGTAGTCATGTCTTATGTCTACAAAATAACTTATATTACAAGTGAAACTATTTGATACACACAACAAACGAGGCCAAAACAAAATTTATATTAATATTCAAATAATATCTTAGAGTTTATCATTTCATACTCCTACGAAACTTCTATTACCTATAATATTGTTACATAGAAGAGCCCTCTCAAATTAACTTTATTATGACATATATAATCCATTAAATTTGCATACACACAATAGGAGTAAAAATTATGATCAATAACAATCACCACATCCACAAATGAAACACTATAATGATCATGTAACACTAGATTTACAACTTTTGGAAAAAGAAGTAAGAATCGATTTTTTTGTCAATCCCTTAATTCACAAAAATACTGTAATGTTTTTTAGGATCGCAGGACAAGATGAAGAAAAACACAATCAACTCCAATTTATGGCCAAAACACGGCTCAAAGAAGTATATCATCCCTTCATCTTTCAGAACAGAGAATTTGAAGCAAACTCTGGCAAATGAAACCTCCAAAACGCATCCAACGGACAAATGTCCTTCGATCTTTGGTCAAATAGGCGCCATCTGTCTTCATCAGTGGTCTATCGCTAAAACTTCCCATCTTACCCCAAAATTATCCAAAATGCAATGAATCAATAAATAAAATTTGTCTTTTCTCATATCATTAAATTATGTAAATAGAGCGCTTTTACAGATGCACGCCAAAAATGCAATATGCCATAGAAAAATCATACATTGCCTGGAGACACGCACCTATTTGAAAATCACGTAAAAAATAGTCGATTTGCAGTTTTTTGGCATTAAAAAGTCACAAATTCGAACAAAAATAGATTTGAACCAAATCGAGCTTGTTAAAATCGGTTGGATCTTACGAGGCTTCTGTATGATCCGATTTAGAAGCTTTACAGCCTCTCGCGAAGTTTCTCTGCACTTAAATGAAAGCTTCAAACCCTAACTCCTCAACTTTAAGGAAAAAAACATGTACACTTTCGTACTTGTTTCCCTCATAATTTACCAGTGCAACTTTACATAATTTCACAGCCTCTGGAATCTTTCCACCAACGGTGAACCTGTGGTCGAATCAAGGTCTTTGAGCACCCTAAGCGCTTCTTGAGCAGATGCCTCCTCTTGATTTTTGAAAACATTTTATAGATGAATTTTTAATATATACAATTAAGATTATAAAAACTTCTTCCTTGCCTTTCTTTGCAAAAAAACTATCACAATTTATCATCATAATGATCTCACGTTCCCACTAATGTCATAGTAATGTAACTCGCCTCTGTATTCATTTTTACAACTTTGTCAACAAGTGTCAGGCTGAGCCTTGGCCTCCAAGAACTCCATCTGTTGGGAGACCTCTCTCATCTCTTGTCAGTGAATAATCAAAGAGGCATTTCCTACTTCACTTAGCCAATCAATCTGAATCAAAATGGAAATCAAAGAGGTGTAACACTGTATGTAACAATATTTGGAAAGTATCCATTACTAAGAAACTCCATGATGGACAAAAGGTAATAAGAGAATTTTCCGTCTACCTTGGAGCCCAACTGTGAGATGAGTGAGAGAGCACCTCTTCCCAATCCCACAAGACCTCCGCCCTGAGAGAATCCTTGTCCTTCGTTGTCATGTCCACACCCAAAACCAATGCTCAGTAACCTTTCTCGCCACTCCCTATGGATAAAGGAACCATCGTCGCATCGATTAAAATCTAGATTGCATCCAGTTTGTGTATCCCCCAAAGCATCACAAAGAGAATCAGTGCAGGGAATCGTGGAATATGTGGAGGATTTGGAAGGGTCGAACATTGGCGTGGGTTGGTTGAAGCAGTCCTCACAAAGCTTCAAATATCTTAGAGGGGTTTCCCACTGCAACTTTCATCAGAAATTCTCCATCTCTCGCTCGACCGGTGTCTCAAGGTCTAGTTGATAGACTTGGTTACCCGGTTCACAAACCCTTCTATTTTCCTCACTCGTCTCTTACTTTGATACACTACAGATCGTAATCGCTAGAAAACTCAACTCGTCTCTCGTTATGATATGTGCATGAAATTCACCCTTATCACCCCCACATTTGCATTATCAACATCACCTCTCCGCGAAGCACAAAATAGTTTATAAGAAGAAGATGATATCACTGTAATAGTTGGATTAATCATATTGTATTGTATATATAAATGTTTGCATTTTTTAAGTATAAAACCAACATGAATGCAATTTTTTTTATCGCTTGTCTTCCAAATACTTAACTACCTAGGTTGCCTAAGGGATGATACGCCCTTGGGTGAAACACAAGATTCCGAGTGAAATAGATATATACTGTCAATGTGAAAGATTAGCTCTTACAAAAGGGTGTCCAAGGTGTAGTAAAATCGTATGTAATGAAATATTAGGGTAAAATTAAAGCAACTCATCAAAACTATGTGCCGAAGAGAGAGTGGGGGCTCATTGGCCAAATGAAAGGGTACATCTTTTTCAAGAGACCAAACAATGCATGGCATGATCCATGACTATCATTGATTCCAAGGTCTTGCATGCGTACAACATAACTTTAGACAATGGATTTGCACTGAAAGTACTCACCTCCGTTTATAAGAAATGCCTATCGGCATTAATTAAAAAATACAACTTGAAAGAAAAAATAAGAAATAAAATATATGTGAAAACAAGTCACATTCTTTAATGTCTCATTAATCTCACCATATTTACATTCTCTTTTACTCCTTTTTTTCTTCTAAGGCGTCCCTTGTTACGATATCTCTTGACTTTGCTTTCAACTATAATTGAACCCTAGTAGACTCTTTAAAAGCCATGCATCTTTCACCATCAAATAAAGCGTATTTGATAGCCTAACTTAATTTTGAAAAAATTATTTAATAAAAAACACGCATCATTTTAAAATAAAATTAATTGTGAGTAAGTAGGAACTAAGGTAGTGGTGGTTGTTGGAATACTTTTATATAAATTTCACCAAGTACATGCACAATTCGTTAAGGTACCTAAGTAGGTTCAGATTGAGATACATGTTTACCTAGCGCGGAATAGTTGGTGGGGTGGGCCACAGAAAATACATATTAAAAAAGTTTAACCATTAATTCACAAGTCAAAATGTATTAGTCCCCAGCGTGGAGGAAAATTAAGTTACCTAAGTCCAGACGCGGTGAATCGACATGTTTTAAATGGGGCAAACCTTCCGAACACAACATAAAGACAGTCCAAAACACAGTCTGGAGTAAATGAGGTCCAGGATTCGAAACCATGGCGGCCCTGCAAAATTCAAGTCTCCACGCATCCGCAACGTCGAGTCGAAACAGCTCTTCCAATGTTGTTTCCAAGACGTCGGCAGATCGAATCCCGTGCAAGTCGATGCCATTCGCGGCAAGCGCTTTTGTTTCCAAAAATCTTGCCCTCAGCAGCAGATCACTTAAAAACTTCTCTGCGTGTAGCGTGCTGCAGAAGCCAACGGTGGGGATCAGCTCCGAGATCTCGGGAACAGCACGAGACCCGTCAAAGCGAGGGCAGGACACGAAGCCCACGGTTCTGGTCGCGGAGAAGCTGAGCGAAGCGGGGCTTGAGGTGCTTCGAACCTTGGCCAACGTTGACTGCTCTTACAATCTTTCGCCCGAAGAGCTTTGCGCAAAGATCTCGCAGTGCGACGCCATTATTGTGCGGAGCGGAACGAAGGTGACACGTCAGGTGTTCGAATCCTCGCGGGGCGCCTCAAAGTGGTGGGAAGAGCCGGCGTAGGCATCGATAATGTAGATCTTCATGCCGCTACAGAGCACGGCTGTTTGGTGGTCAATGCTCCCACTGCCAATACTGTGGCGGCTGCAGAACACGGCATCGCTCTTCTTTCCGCCATGGCCAGGAATGTCTCCCAGGCCAGTGCTGCCATGAAACAAGGTTAGCTCACTTTTTCCTCAATTTCATATTTAATTTGGTAAGTGTTTTTCCGTGTAGGACAAACCTTGGTCTACGAATTGGTAAGACTTCTGGAGTTTTATTGTGGTCCAGTTTGGACTGCAGATTTATTTGTTTTATCCGGAAGGAATTTCAGATCTATGGAATATTTGTATTTTTCCTGTGTGAATGACGAATCTGAAAAAGTGCTGCCTACAAATTGACAAATCTTGTTTTGTTTTTAATGTACGACCAAAGTCTTTGTAATTATATCGTCTCGAAGTTTATGGATATGCATTTAGCTTTTTAATATTTAATTAGGGCATCCATGAAACAAGGCCATCTTAATTACACATTAATGTTGCTATTGCCCATAATTGAATATGAAAGAAATCCTAAAGAAATCTGGGAATAGCTTTTCTCTAATAAAGTTGTGGAGTGTGATCTGAATATTGACACAATATTGGTTTTTTCATAGGTTTATTAATGTCAATTTAAATTTATTTAATAAAAATAAGAGGATATATATAAATTTTTTTGAGAGACATATTTGAATAGATTCAATAGTGAAGAATTTATGTTTTGAAAAAGGTCTTTTTCTGCTCCTTTTATATAAATATGTTAAAAAGTATAAAAGGTTAAAATTGGTGTAAGGAAGAGTTTATAAAATATCTAAATAAATATTAAAAAAAATTATGAAATGAATAATATAAAACAATAAAATATTATAAAGATAACTTTTATGTCTCTATATATTAGATTGAAAAATAAAATAAATTCGCGCAGTATCTAAATAATTTCGGTTGAAGTTATAAACTTATCTCATGATTTCATGATGGAGGGCTCTTAAAATATTTCAATAACTGTTGTTTGAGAAAATTTAATGGTATTTTAGCATCTATATAGTCCTATTTTCTTCTAAATTTCCTTAAACAAGTGTCGTATATTAATAATGCTTTTTAAAATAATATTTTTTATTATTTTCAAGAAATAAGAATAGATTTAAGAGGCTGCAATAAATAAAAAATGCATTGGTGCCTGAATTATACGTGGTTACTTTCCACATGAGAACAAATTGGGTAGAGAATGACGGATATACAATTTTTTTTCTACTTGATTATGGTGAAGTTAGGTGACTCTTTTGAACCTCGAGTCCAACTGTTGAGTAAATTTTTGGGCTAAAGGCTCAAAACAACAATTTACTTAACAGTGCATATTCATTCCCACATATTTGAAACAAATGGTCTAAAGGTGCAGTGTAATTAATTCCACTGCAGAGTAAGTCTGCACTGTAAGCGGTGCATGTTTGCCATTAATTAAAATAAGCATTCCAAGGCATTGCACCAAGAGCTTCTCAACAGACTGGAAAACTATCTCAACCAATGGACGGCTAATTTAACCCATTTTACCACACAGTCAAGTGCATACTGTGGGTTATTATGGATATTTACTATTCAGGGTTAGGAACCATAGGCGACCAGTAAGTGTGTATGTTCTCTTTAGCACGTTAATATTGATGTAGTAATGGTCCAAGGTATGTGTGTTGAAAAAAACTATGATATGGGAAATTAAGTAAAGGGTAATATATGCCCTTTTATGTGTGATGTTTTAACTTTTAAGTTTCCACAGGTAAAAGTTGGTTTGCTTCAATTTAATCCAATCTATTTGAAATGACTATGAATAAAGCACAGGGCGGAGACCATTCGCAACTCTATTATGTATATACAATGTTCTAATTCTATTTTATATCATGATGATATATCCAGTTAATGCCGAGTTTTGTCTTTTCCATGGACAAATTGATTTATAGCTTCAAACAACGAAGTTTTTTTAAAAAAGTAGTTTGGCAATTTATGAGGTCTAATCTAGTCGTGGCTGTCTATGATTAAATCAAAACTTGTTACTGTCACAGGTAAGTGGCTGCGGAATAAGTATGTTGGTGTGTCACTAGTGGGAAAGACACTAGCAGTAATGGGATTTGGGAAGGTTGGATCAGAAGTTGCTCGGCGTGCAAAAGGGCTAGGAATGCATGTTGTTGCACATGATCCATATGCTGCTGCTGACCGGGCACATGCCATTGGTGTAGATCTAGTAACTTTGATGAGGCGATATCTGTAGCTGATTTCATCTCACTCCATATGCCCCTGACTCCTACTACAAACAAGGTTTTTAATGATGAAAGTTTTGGTAAGATGAAGAAGGGGGTTCGCATTGTGAATGTTGCTAGAGGTGGTGTCATAGATGAGGAGGCTCTGGTGCGAGCACTTGACAATGGTGTTGTTGCTCAGGTATGCCAGTCTTAATCCAAAGAGCTGGGTTGTAGTTTATTGTTGTCCGGTAGGCAATTTTTAATCGAATCTGTAATAAGTTCAAGTCCAAATTGGATGTAGAAAACATGTTCTTTGTTTCTATTCATCCATGACAATATGAGGTGAAATTTAATATACCAATTCCAAAAAGGAAACTTACAAGGGAAACGAGTTTTTATGTATGCATATATCAGGGCATGTGAAGAAAAGAAATTACCCATTAATATAATGTTTTGTGTATATACATATTCTTTAAGTTCTTGGTGTTCAAGTGTTATGGGTGCTGACAGACTCTGTTTGTTTAAAACTAGCAATCGACGTGAAATGTACCATGAAAATGTCGAAGAGTATGCATATATCAGGACATGTGAAGAAATGAAATTACCCATTAATATGATGTTTTGTGTATATACATATTCTTGAAGTTCTTGGTGTTCGTGTTATGGGTGCTGACAGATCCTGTGTATTTAAAAAACAGGCTGCACTAGATGTATTTACTGAAGAACCTCCATCTAAAGACAACAAGTTAGTGCAGCACGAGAAGGTCACTGTGACACCTCATTTGGGTGCAAATACAGTGGAAGCACAGGTACATCTCTTTTGGATAAGAATAACATCTGCAATTGATTAACATATTTGGATTGATAATAGATATTCTTAATTACATGATTCGTAGCATCATGAGGACATGTCCATCTTCTGCTCGGAGGAAAGTAATCAAAATTAAATTTATGCAGGAAGGTGTAGCCATAGAAATAGCTGAAGCTGTTGCTGGAGCGCTGAAAGGTGAGCTGTCTGCAACAGCTGTAAATGCACCTATGGTTCCAGCTCGGTACACTCTTAACGAAAAATACTCATGACATGTTTATTTTTTATTTTTGATTTCTTATGGCCATTGTTGCATAAAGTTAGCTGTGAAAGCCATGGTATGTTTTATTGTTCTTGTTGGACTTGTTAAGACACATATCCACTAGTGCATTCCATTCTCAAAGATTCTCGATAGTGTTACACTGTAGCAAGTCTTTGGCAGGTCCGTGGTTGCATGTGTGAATAAATGATAAGGAAAGTGGGTGCCTTGCCGAAGACCATGCTTTGGTCTTTTGGTTAAGGATGATAGTATTAATTTGGAATGAAATCCCATCATAGGGATATGCCACTATAGTAAACCGCATTTAAATTTATGGACAAGTTATAAGTCATTTTTTCACCAATTCTTGGTATTGTTGTACATTGATAATTTATTGCCCTCATCTTTCTTGTCACAGAAGCTTTATAGTTTATTCCGTGCACAAATGGTATTACTAATTTCCCTTTTTTACACACAGCATGAGTTTAATATAATCATCTGGTTGGCTTTCATTAGGTTCTCTCCGAACTTTCTTCTTATGTACTGTTGGCAGAGAAGCTGGGAAGGCTTGCTGTACAGTTAGTGGCAGGAGTAAGTGGTGTGAAAGTAGTAAAATTGACCTATTCCTCTGCTAGGGCTGCTGATGACTTGGACACAAGGTTGCTTCGTGCTATGATCACTAAAGGACTAATTGAACCTATATCAGATTCATTTGTGAACCTTGTCAATGCTGATTTTGTAGCGAAGCAAAGGGGCTTGAAAATAACTGAGGAAAAGGTGCCTAGTGATGGGTCACCTGGACAACCGTTGGATTCAATCCAAGTACAACTTGCACATGTGGAGTCCAAATTTGCCAGTGCATTGTCTGAAAGTGGAGATATCATAGTTCAAGGGAGGGTTAAGAATGGAATTCCGTATCTTACTAAGGTTGGGGCTTTCAGTGTGGATGTTAGTCTTGAGGGAAGTCTCATACTTTGCAGGCAAGTTGATCAACCTGGCATGATTGGAAAAGTGGGAAGCATTCTTGGATCCGAAAATGTCAATGTTAACTTCATGAGTGTTGGGAGAACTGCTCCTAGGAGGAAGGCTGTCATGGCAATAGGGGTAGACGATGAACCCCCAAGGAAACCTTAAAGAGGATTGGTGAAATTCCGGCAGTTGAAGAATTCGTATTCCTGAAGTTGTAGGCAGACAATTTTAGTGGGAGGCAGAGCCAAGTTGATTACAATATGCTTTTTATGTTAAATGAAGTTGCACTAGCAGCAATAAGTTATGTATGTTTAATGGAGTTGCATTAGCAGCAAAGCTAAAATGTTTTGGCACAAAGAGAAGCAAAATTTTGGTATTGCCACATTAGTGAAGTCATTATAAAAGCACAATTTTATTCTTCAGGGTATAATATAACATCATTCCCTCAAATTCCAGTTCTAGAAATAATGTCTCACTTCTGGGAAGGAAGTGCAAAATAAATAGCTTAGCAGGCTCTATTTTGCATATTCGATTGCTTGATTTGATTTCCAGCTTAAACTGCTTCAAGTGTATAATAAATGGACCCCAGACATTCCGGAGTCTTCATTTGTTTCCCTGCTGCATGCGTATTTCTAATCAGTTTTCAAGCGGGAAGTAGACTCTGAAATTCCAAGTTTCTGGAGTGACCTTTTTCAGTTTCTACATACTTAACATAAGTGTATTTGTTGGTGGCAGGACAGAGGAGTAGAATGCCCCATTCATCATGTTGGCATTCAGGACACTTTTTCAATATAATTTATATTTTCTAGGTATAGCGCTCTGTTGACCTCCGTATCAATAACAGTTGTCTCATCGTGATTATTGAGTTGTAACCCTAAAAATACTCTCAGCAGAAATGCATAATTGTTGAGATTTATGGAAAATTTTAAGGGGGTGTAAATGATTATATGAGTATAGGAAGTATTTGTGATTTTTTTCTGTTGAATTATAAAATTATTACAGTTATGTTGAAGGTTTTCATCAACAATTTAATTAAATTATTATTTAATTCTGTGGAATTTGTGTTAGTGTGTTTTAAATTTATATTAAGATAAATATTTAGCATAAGTAAAATAAACATTTGACACATAAATACATTAGACATTTATTAAAGATGATTTGAATAAATGTATCTTACAAAATTTGCTACAATGTGATAAAAATCTAATTCTTGAAAATTTTATGAAAAATTAATCAATTAACAAAAATAATATCCAATTAAAAAATCTAAAAAGTCATGTTCAAATAACACCTAATTATAACAAATGCAAGGCCTTGAAATGAACCTGCACAAGTGAATATTGAGAGAATACACAATTATATATTTTTATTATAGAGTAGATAGACTTTTGTTTATTACACCGAAAGGCATTCCCCTATGGTAAAGAACTTGCAGATTGTTCATAACATCAAGTTAAATTTGATAGGCGTTGATAGACGCTAAACGTTTTTGTTGTTTTTAGCAAATTGAACTCTAGTTGCATGCTTTAGGCGGCTGCTTATGTTCAGGTTAAATTTAATTGTAGTAAACTTGTGTTTGACATGAGCTTGGAGGAGGTTTTGGGGCTGCGTTGAATCCAATGTCATTATCCCAAACATTAACAACCGTAACAGGTTGAACGAGCCAAGGATTTGGAGCAGGATAATGGTGAGGTAGAGGAGAAGGATTAAAGATTAATGTATGAGTGAGATTATAGCGATACCTATGAGAAGGATAGTTATCACTATAGAATGGGGGCCGACTTATATCTTTAAGTGATACATTCAACGTTCTAAAATTTGGGGGAACAAGCTCCATTTTTGGGATCTCTGGAGGAGCTCTTGATTTCAGCAGACTGGAAAGCAAGTAGGGCAAAGGTAGAATCCTTTGACGAGTGGCCATTGGTGTGTCTTTAAACTTGAGTAGAGATCTTGCTTCAGCCAGGATCTTACAGGAAAAAGATATTAGCAGCAGTTCTGGCTTCCAAATCTGTCCATTGGGCAAAACTTTCTGCCCTGCACTATTGGTTTTGCAGGCGGAGTGATTCTCCACCAAACATACAGGAGTCTCAAGCTCCATGTCTCCCGAAGCTTGGCGAATATCTTGTTGCATCACATTAGATCGCTGGGCTACAAACATGTCATAGTCCAGAGGATCCCCATTGGCACCATCAGGCGGTGGGCTTGCAGCGTGGGTGAGGACTGCAATCGTATTAATCCAGACGGCTGGAGAAAACGTCTCTGTAATTGTGCGCAGTAATAGCAAATCTCCATAGTGGTCCGTGCCCTGCATATCTAACCGATCAAAATATAAAACAATGTCCGGGGGGTTCCTCCGGAAGAAATTCTTGACTGATCCCAAAATCTTCTTGTTGTGACGATAACCGGTAGAGGAAGCTATGAGGCCAGGAGTATCGATTACCCTAACTTTAATTCCCTCAACTGTTCCAATAATCTCCTGAACCTCTTCTGTTCCCAACTCAAATGCATCTGTAAAACACTTCATCTCATCAAAAATTGAATTCATGGTTGCGCTCTTACCAACTCCTGTCTTCCCCAAAACCAAGATGGTACAGGTAAAATCAAGGCCTTGCCCAGCGGCTTCTTGCTTCTCTGCAATTGCACTTTCTCTCCGGAACTCAAAGTTGAAGGCTCCGGCTCCTCCACCGAAATTCATCATTCTCTTTACCTGTTCCCCCAGCGCAAGCCTGTAAAAAACTTGTGCAAAAACACCATTGGAGGAATTCTGGCCTAACCTATGAACCAGCCTCAAAAATTTCACTCTTATCATTTGAAACTTCTCATCTGACTCCAAAACATGAGATGCACTTGATGCTGAAGCAGTGTTATTTAACTGCACTGGATGATAAACAGGCTCCAACAAGGATATAGATGATCCTGAACCGCTGCTGCTGTAATCAGGTTCTTGAATCTCTACAGGAAACCCTAATGCTAACAACCTTGATAAAAAAGCAAGGCCATGGTGTATATGGGCAAATTTACATGATATTTTCCCCGATCTTCTCTTGGGAGGTCGATCTTTGTTACTCCAAATTAGCAATGGGTTTTCATTTTTCATGAGAAGTTGAAGAAGTTTTGAGGTGGAGGGTTCAAATTTTGGAGAAAGGCATCAAGCTCCTCAATTTTAAGCATGGCGGTGTCAATGCAATGATCCAGATTACAGATCTCAAGAACATGCCAAAGAGGGAATTAAGAGCTGCATCTAATCAAATTCTTGCACTTTTTCAAGATAACTACCTAGAGATGGTAGCTAAAAAGGTCTGCAACTGATCAAAACTTCTTTATGCCCACATTACAAGCTTGCTTAGATCCATATGAAAGTATGCATTTTAGTAATATATCTTATTTTCAATGAACATAGATTTGGTGTTTGCAATCTAGATCCCTAGGTAGATCTGTTCATGTAAATTTTGGTAGAGCTAAAATTGGTACTGTTGATTAAGTGATAAATATATGCATTTCAAGTGTCATGGGATTAAGCAATAAGTCTATGCATTTTTTACTGACAAATGTCATACTCTTACTGCAGAAAACCAAAAAGTTGTTTGATGTAACCCTGATCAGGAATATATATTGAAGTCTAACAAAAAGGCTCTCTGTGCCTATTGTTCGTTTTCTTATTTACACTTAAGCAAAGCAAAGATTCCCCACAAAATTATATGTTTACATGTTGATGGAGATTCAACTATTAACTACTTTTCTTTTCCTGTCCATGTTCTTCATCTTTTGTCTTTGTGCAGTCCACATAGTACTTTTGTAGTGTTGGATTGGGAGGGGAAGACTTCCACTCTTCCTCCACTCCATCAAAGATCCCTTGTTCAATCTGCACTTGATCTGTCAATGACCTCTAGCATGTTTATAGGGTGGATCTTTGTATGTATATAATCTGCATTCAGGAAGGGCCATCATTTTTCGTGGTCAAATAGTCCCCACTGTGGAATGGTTTTTTCTAGGAAGCTTAGGAGGAAAGGATCATCTTTCAAGAATACCAAATCATCCCGATTTTCATAAGAACTAGATATATGAATGAATTGTTTTACCTTGTCAGGAATCAAACACCCATTCACCTTGTTAGAAATCAGTGACATGCTAAGATCTTTTACAATGCATCTCTCTTGGAGGGCCAATTGTTGCCTCTAAAGACTCGCCTCAAGCCACATTCCCTTCGTGGGCTAGTTGTAATGGAAAACCAACAGTTGTGTTACAGAAATATTGTTCATAGTGTGAACACTTAGGAGTGGTTTGGGTTATTTGGTAGTAATAGGTTTTTAATAATTATAAAATAATATATGAGTGTGCAAAATAGTTGTAATGCACAACTCATAGTTGAGAGATATTTGGGATATTGAGAGGACTTAGAGATTAGCCTTGACTCCTTACTTATAGGAGTTCATTGAGCTATTTATATGTAATCTCTCCATTGGGAATTTGTCCCGAATGAATTACAATATCTCTGGTTTTATTATTTTATTGTGCAATGTTTTGTTTTTTATTTGATTAAATCATAGATATTTACAAGATTTGGTATCAGAGCGGGTTAGACCACAATGATAACATGTAGGAGTTTGTGAGGCATTTAGATCTGGATCAAATTTGTTTCATTGGAATCAAATCTGCAACCTACATGTTTCATTGGAGTCAAGTCTGCGACCTGTGTGTTTCATTGGAGTCAAATCTGTGACCTGCGTGTTTGTCTACCAACAGCGGTGACGCTTCACTCAGGCGAATCCATACTTGGCTGTGACGTGACTTCTTGCAATATCTGGATCCGCAGTGATAGAGGTATTGCGTTTCTTTCCTTTTTTGGACGCAGATGAAAAAATAGAAGAATATAATTTTTTTGCCAAATTTGGAAAGGGTTCGGAAGATGTTGGAGTTATAACTTAAAATTGTCATAACTTTCAAAGCAGTAACTCAGTTAATGTGCCATTTTTTAAAAATGTGTATTTTTCGATCTCTACACATTGATCCTATGTTTTCTATTCTTTGGACAAAAAATTATTTTTTCATTTTTGGCAAATATGTCAAAAAATTTTACTTTCAGTGTTTAAAGTTTATTATAAGGGTGCATTTTCGACTGAGTTCGACACCTATTATGGAAATTCCATTAGATAAATTCAATGGATTAAATTTTCACACATGGAAGGTGAAAATACAAATGCAATTAATGAACAAGAACCTTTGGGGAATTGTGAGTGGAAAAGAACCAGAACCAACAGATGTTGCAAAATTGCTTGAATGGCAAACCAAGGATGACAAAGCAAAATCCATTATTGGGCTTGCTTTATCAGATATTGAGTTGCATTATATAGACTTAGAAAAAAATCTAAAGATATATGGGATTTGCTAAGTCAGACATTTGGTGCAAAGGTTATGAATGCTAAATTCTCACTTAAGTTGCAGTTATTCAAGTTGAAAATGAATGAGGGTGCAACTATGTCAAGTCATATTAACGATCTTAGATCTCTTCTAAGACAACTGACAGAAGTAAGTGCTCAGGTAGATGAAGAAGATGCAAAAGCTATTTTATTAAATAGTTTACCTCCAAAATACAGTAATGTAGTTTTTACTCTTGGTCAAATACCTTCTCATTCACTTGAAGGCATGATTTCTGCATTACTAGCTGAAGAAAAAGAACAAAAGAAGATATTGAGGAAGAAACTGCTCTTTATATTAAAAGGAAACATACTAATTTTTCCAAAAACAAAGAGGAACTAGAATGCTTTTATTGCAGGAAAAAAGGACATAAATCTTCTTTTTGTATTACTCGTGCCAAGGACATCATAAAAGGAAAGCTAAAAATGGATGAAGCTAATATAATTGTTAAAGAAGAGTCAGAGAATGAAGAAGAAGATGAACTTGAACAGAATGAGGATGAAGATGACTACCTATACTAAGTAGTGCCTGATGGAGGATGGAGGCATAGGAGGATGGAGGCAAATTGGCATCTCTTGTTATTCACCAACAAAGAGATTGCTTCATTGTATTGGTGACTTTTTGTTTCAGTTGTGTGGTGTGTTTGCTTTCATTGTAATAATGAACAAGTAATATTCCTGTTCAAAGCTCCTGTGTGAGCATAATTTCTATTTTGTAATCCCTCTAAGTTAGAAACAATGATGTGAGCAAAATAATGTATGCTGCTATGTAGTGGTTGGTTCCACTAGAAAACCATTTTCTGAGTTGGAGGTTCTCTTTGAAAACCTCATATTGTTTGAGTTGTTGGTACTCATTGAAAACCTTCATTTCTTTGTAGATCATGAGCGGGTATAGGAGATAGCTTTCCCCATGTTCACACTAAGGGGGTGATTATTACAGAAATATTGTTCATAGTGTGAACACTTAGGAGTGGTTTGGGTTATTTGGTAGTAATAGGTTTTTAATAATTATAAAATAATATATGAGTGTGCAAAACAATTGTAATGCACAACTCATAGTTGAGAGATATTTGGGATATTGAGAGGACTTAGAGATTAGCCTTGACTCCTTACTTATAGGAGTTCATTGAGCTATTTATATGTAATCTCTCCATTGGGAATTTGTCCCGAATGAATTACAATATCTCTGGTTTTATTATTTTATTGTGCAATGTTTTTTTACTTTATTAAATCATGGATATTTACAAGAGGTTGCTCTTAGTTAAGCTTTAGATTTAATATCGTGGCCCTTCATGACAATTATATGAAGTAGCACAAACTCGTTATCCCAAGCACACCTCAATTCAGGATAATAGCTCTTGAAACACATTCGCTTCCATATTTACTTTTGGATTATGGTTGCTTTTGTCTATTTCAAGATGACCTGACATTGTAATTTATGAGGGTTTGAGAACTATTCTCCGAGATTAACTTCTTCTATTCATGCAAAGCTTGGGTTTTGAGTTGTAGATTGCTTTTTCTATACAAGAAAAGCTTCAGCTTTTGGAGATCTAGAGTGCTTGCTTAGTGCATTGTATTTATATTCGAATGGTATCAAGTGTTGATCACTTGTTAATCTATATTCTTCTGGTGTGTTTTCTAGGTATTCATAAATGTCCCATGGTATTTCAGTGCATTGTATTCAATGTTTAGCCCTTTCCTAACCCAACGAACATTCCGATATCCCTCTATAAACTACAATAAACAATAGTGCTATCATCAAGTGACGATTAAAATAATCTATTATACAATTGCTAAATCATCTATTATACAATTGATTATTCTTTATAACATGGATCAATTTAACTCTGTAACATGAATCAATTTACTTGAAATATAAATCCACACCAAAACCCCGAACCTGGGTGCTTGGTGAAGCACTTACAATTTGTTTTAGAAACTTATTAAATATTTACTATTATTTGCAGATTCATATCCCCAGAGAATGTGCCCATACAGTATGGTGGACTGAGCAGGCCCAAGGATGGAGAGCTTGGTCCCAACAAACCTGCAACACAGTTCACCATCAAGGGTGGAGAAAAAATCAATCTTGAGATCGAGGGCATGGAGGTAAAATATCTTACTTCCTTTAAACTTTGCATAGTTTGAATGCTCTTGCAATTCCCTAAAAGTTGCATGTGTCTTTGGCTTTGGTTTTCTTGGTTTTTCCTTTTCCTCCAGAGTTGGATTGAGGTTTAAGTTTGTGCATAAACTTTATGCGTATGGAATATGAGATTGATTTCTATCTTAGGATCCATGAGTTCTGGATATATTTTTTAATGCATCCTTGAAGTTTTATAGGTTTTCAACTTTTATGACAATCTAATAATTCCCTGTTTGGATCTGTTTCAATCAGAAATTTGTCTCTAATTGGTTTTGGAGGCTTTGGCTTGCAAAATCCTGATTCAAGTTTTGTATATATTAATGATTACTAAGAAATCTCTTTGTAAGTTTTGTGGGTGACTATCATATAGAATTTCATCTTGTCCTACAATTTGTGGTTAGTGAGCTTTGCATTTATCTTTGATTTACATTTTCAATATTGGCTTTTGTGCCAAAGCTTGCATGGGGCTTGCAAAGGTGGTTTTGTTGGGCTTCCCATTTTATTGGTTGGTGGGATCTGTGGGGGCTTTGGAACATCTTAAATTGTAAGTCTTGTCCATATAGGATTTTATAGAGCATAAACAAGAAGTCTAGTTTCTATGAATGAACATTATATTGACTTGATGATTCATCTCAATTATAAATTCAAGGAATTTGAGTAGAAATAGACTAAATGGGTTTCTGCCAGAGGAGTTTGGAAATCTGAGTATAATGGATATGTAAGTTCTTTATACTTGAAAATATGATTATTTAACTCACAAGGTCATGTTTTTGGATCTATATGCTATGTATTTTCATTTCAAGGGAAACTATAACTTAGTGTGCTTTTTTTCAATGTTGAAATAGAAGAATCCAATCAATCTCTAACCTTCTTATTAAAATGGATTGTTGGAGAATCTAACAAGTGTTTTTTTAATTTTTATTTTCGTATAGGATCATCAAAGAAGATTAAGCTAGACTAGGACACTCGGCTAAAGATTGCTCATGGTGTTGCAAAAGGATTACCATATCTTCATCATGACTGTAACCCACACATTGTTCACAGGGATGTGAAGACTTCTAACATTCTTTTGGATGATAATTTTGAAGCACATTTGTCATACTTTGGCATTGCCAAGTGCATTTCCTTGGCCAAAACCCACACCTCTACCTATGTTATGGGTACCATTGGTTACATTGACCTTGAATATGCAAGAACATCAAGGCTTAATGAGAAATTTGATGTATACATTACATAATTGTTCTTCTGGAGTTGTTGACGTGAAGGAAAGCTATGGAAAATTGACTCAAATTTGCTTCAGTTGGTAAGATTTTTGTTTGTTAATTTTCTTTTGGAGCTTACACTGTACATTGTTTAAGTATTTTTAAGGTTTGTTGTCTGGAGCATGGAGCAATCAAATGTGGATGGAGTTGTCTTTGACATTGGCATGTGAACACAGATTCTATCAAAAGTAGACAACAACACAATCATGGAAACTATTGATACAAAAGTTACAACAACTTGTAGGGATCTTGGGATTGTAAGAAAATCTTCCAGTTGGCCTTGCTTTACACCAAGAAACGACCCTATGATTGACCCACTATCAATCACACCCCTTATCAACATGTTATCGAGAGTACAAAAAAATTATTTTCAAGAAAAAACCAACCAAACAACCGATGCTACCACTGTCTCAAACACATTGCAACAATAACACAATTTCCCCAAATAATTACAAACCACATCAACTACAAAAGTAATTAATTATCCAAAGCGGTATCAAATATATCAAATGTATTCATGTTTAGTGCCAAAAAATGGCCACAAAAGGCTACCACTCATGATATAAAATCTGCAAATGTATGGAATTCTTCATGTATTCATGTTTAGTTCAAATAAAATAGTCCGCAAAACGCTACCACTCATGATATAAGATTTACAAATGTATATGTATGAATTTGTAACAAATTTGAGATATAGCGATAGAACCTTTAAATGTAATGCTTCATCTATATTCCTACACTTACAAAATCAATCACACCCCTTATCAACGTCCTACTACAAAGTGCTTTGGCTATCCCTCTAAATCAAATAACATATACCGTTCGGTGTTCACATTGCATTGTACACATGTGATTGCTAGTTTAATGTATTATGAAAATGTAATAACTTAAACAAAAATAAACCCTCACGAGAATTTTTAAAAGATGTACAATTGAATATTTAATTCTATTGAATATGTTACACAACCCAAGTAAATAGGCTCTTTGTTTACCCACGCAGTATACGATCTTGGGCGCTTCAAACTCCTACATAACATAAATTTGTAACAAATGAAAGAGAAAATTAAAACCCCATAGAGAGGAATGTTTGGAGGATCTGTGATCGATTTTTTTAATACTAGCAATCACATGTGTTTCATGCGATGTGAACGCCGAATGGTATATGTTATTTGTTTTAGAGGTATAATTATTACTTTTGTAGTTGATGTTGATAAGGGGTGTGATTGATTTTGTAAGTGTAGAAATATAGATGGGCCACTTAATTTGAAGGTTGTTTCTACATTTCAAACTTGTTAAAAATTCGTACATGAATACATTTGATACCATTTTCAATAGTTAATTTATTTTATAGTTGATGTTGTATGTATTTAATTTAGGTTTATTGTGTTAGTTGTGCATCGGTTGTTCGGTTGGTGTTTTGTTGGAAAAACATTTATTGTACAATTGATAATGTGTGTGATTGATAGTTGTATTTTATGAATTTAGTTGAAACATTACATTGAAATGTTGCACAAAATTTCTCTAAACCAAGTGAAAAAATCTTTAAGAAAATATTAGCTAGATATTCATAAAAATTCACATAATGTATTAGGATGTCAAAATAACATGTATTTATACTAAATCTTAAAATATTTTCCATTTCTTCCAATTTTCGATTTCTATTTTAAGAAGAGAAATCACATGAACATCTTCCACTGCATGCCTTCACAAACCTTACATGTGATGAGGTAATTCAAATAAAAAGCTATTGTAACCAGTGTTACGAAATTGGGCAAGGAAGCTTTGGAAGAGTGTATCAGGGTAATTTGAAAGATAAAGATGTGGCTATAAAGAAACTAAAAGGTAGAGGCAAAGACAACAAGAAATTAGTTGAGAATGAAGTCAGAACTCTAAAAGGAAACGAACACAAAAATCTAGCCAACCTAATTACATGGTGTATTGAAGAAAACACATTTTATTTGGTGTATGAATATGTTAATTGTCTAGGCCCTTCTCTGAGTTGGAAGCAGTATCTAAGGATAATAGCAAATATAGCTGAGGGAATACAATACTTACATCTTAATAAAATCATACATGTTGATATCAAACCTCAGAACCTAATGGTGGACGGTAAGGATAACAAGATAAAAATTATAGACTTCGGGTTTTCAAGGCATGTGGATTGGGAAGGCACCCACAAATCGACTGATAGAATAACAGGTATGAGAGGTTATTGGGCTCCAGATTATTGCTTCAACCATAATCTCTCTTACAAGCACGATGTTTACAGTTTTGGTATTGTAGTGTTGGAGGTGATAATAGGGCAAAGGCATGTTGATAATGCACGAGGCTCAAGCAAGTTCCATATTCCAGACTATGTATGATACATGATAGCCAACAATCATTTTGAAGAACTTTGGATGAAAGGCTAAAAGAGGAAGGTTGGGGTAAGTGTGATCTCACAAATGCTTTGGTCAGAGCAAAGTTAGCCCTCAAATGTGCTTTGAGAATGATAAGGAGGAGAGACCTAATATGGATTATGTGATGAGAGTACTCGATACTGTGAGCAAAGAAAATATTGAAAGAAAGTCTTTTGATATAGTCAATTGAGCCATGGGAGTCTACCTAAAATAGATCAATATCCCTTTGAATCCCACTGGCCAAATCCTCCCTTACCTCTTCTAAGTATAGATGATGTAATTTCACTTCAATAATATTTCCTAAACTACAATTGTAACATTTTCTTTGTTCCTTTGCACCTCTTTGACATTGGTAGCATAGGATTTACCAATCTTAGAGCTTTAGGCAGTGTAGATAATGTTGTAGGGACATTGCATGGACATCTTGATTTTGTTTGTTTCACATAACATCCTGTTGCTATCTCTGGTTTAGCATGCTAATTTTTTTTTTTTTTGAAAAAGGTGAAAATGATATTATTATAAAAGGAGTAAAAGAGGAGTAAAAGAACACTTACAAGATATTATCAATTGCAATTTCTCTTGGATGATAAGACAATGCTTATGTATATGAGCATGCACACTCATTGACAAGTCAGAATGACTGTGGTGTTCGTGAGGGTTGTCTAGGTAAGCAACGTAGGGAAAAATAATAAATTTGAGAAAGGCAAAACATGAAGAGTGAGCACTCATATGCAGATAGTTCACAATAATTTTTGTGGTCCTAGGGACAAAGGCTCTTTTAGGTGCACCATAACTTTTGATTTTCATCGATGATTTTCAAGTTGTACGCTTTATTTTCTAATTCAAAAGAGTGAATTCCTAGAGAATTTCAAAGAACTAGGCACTTGTTGAGAATCAATGTGGTCAATTTCTTCAAATTCCTAGGAGCAATACTTGCAGTGTGTGTTTTGTGGGAATAATTGTATAATGTGCTAAGAATGTTATGTGTATTTTATCAACCAACATGGTTTTACTTGTACACAGAAACCTTTTTTCCCAAGTAGAGTTTTTTTGATCAACAGAAAAACATGACTATTATGGAGATGGTTGGGTGTCTACTGCATGTTGATGTATGGATTACAAATTTTGGGCTGAAGTGTATTTTTGCTTGCTATATTTTGAATAGAATACTGATGAGAGCTACTTAAAGAAGTATGGAGTGGTTGCAAACCTATAGATTCTCATTTCAGGATCGTTGGATACAATGCTTGAGACCACATTCTGTATGAATAGGGAAAGAAATTTGATCCCAAAAGCTATTCATTGGGTGTAATGCGGATCTAAAGCTTACTAGGTTGTATGATCCTAAGTCTTGGGATATCATTTGATGGGGTGTATGGGTAAGAAGAGTTAGCCCTTGACATTCACCCTCTCCTGTTTCTTTTGATGATTTTCTTGCTGTTGTTGCTTCATCATTTTTATGCATATTTCTGGTGCTTTAGAATTGTCACCTTTCATACAACTAAGACTTCTGTAGTTGGTGAGACTCGTCAACCCATGTGGGCTAGGAAGAACCTTTGATGTTACCGGTTTAGATATAGACAATGTTTTGGGCTCTCAGAACAGTTTTGGACAAAAGCAATAGACTAATCTAGCTCTCACAAGATTTTGAGTCTTCTTTACACGTATTTTTCCAAATTTTTCTTTTGTTAAAACATTATGGACTGTGAAAGTTTAATATCTATAATAAATTTCAACTAATTTACATCTACAATCTAGAAAACAGTGTATGGAAGATTCAGGAGTTGTCATGGAAATTATCAGTCTTACAAACTTTACAACCATTTTTGATATTAAATGTTTTACTGTATATCTATCTTGATCTCACCAAGATTTTCAAAGCTTTTCCTACTCAAACAAATTGGATGATTTGCATAGAAACGTGAAAAGGGAATTCACATTGATACTAAAAAAGTTGTAAATATTTTTACAGATCTGTATATTTATGCCTACACAGATTAATTTCCTTTCCAAGATTACCATCCTAATATTTTCAGTGTAATTTGTTTAATACAGTAAAGGTTAGAGTACAATTAGTCTGCCCTATGTGACAAACCAGGGCAATGGAACATAAGAGAAGACAAAAATCAGTGGTATTTATAATTTCATTGTAAGGGATGACCAAATATTTCATAAAGAGCATAAGAGAAGAAAAAAACCTCGAAACAGGGAATAACAAAAAGGGATAAGAATGTCGGTGCCTCATTGAATCAAGTTATTGGCACGTGGTAAGGAGAGTTTGTTGAAGGGCCTGTTAAATATGCTTCCAAGTTTAGAAGAAAAAATATTTCTTGCGATTAGAGCTCGATGCATTTAAAGGCAGAGCTTTGTACCCAATACAAAGCCACGATGAAACTCTGTAGCAATTTGAATCCTTCGTTGTTGTCTGATAGAATATCATATGAGATATATGTTTTCCCCAAATTGGCATTAGCAATGGATAAAATCACATATTCACTCACATCCTTTTATTGAGGAAGGGGTGGATCTTACCATATAATTGTTTGTTTTTAAAATTTTCCAACAAACAACTTATTAACATTCAATACTTTTGCATGGAAGCCCGTGTTGTGGTTCACCTAAAGGTTAGAAATACATGCGACAAAGAACAAGCTGAAATATCAGAATCAAACATATCCAATGCATTCAATGAGATCCTTGGTTTCCTAGAACATGATACAACAGATGAGCATGAAAGTTCAGATGAGCATGAAAATGCAGAGAACAGATCTTGTTGATTTTAGTAAGAACCAAGAAGGCATGCCCCATGGAGAGGAAACGAAAATCCCGACTTCCAAAGCTTTAAGAAGACATAATTCAAGAGGAGTCAACATTTTACCACACTACCGAAGGAGAAATAGAATTGTTGGCATGCTTGATGAATGCACGGGGTTCACTTAGTAAAAGTATGGTATAGCATGTGCGTTCGAAGGGTATTAAAGAATACCCTTAATTCTAGTTTTTACCTATAATTATTTGATTGATAATACCCCCTCCTGTTATATTATTAGAATGAAAATACCCCTATTTTTTCCATGTACCTTACTTACCCATTTTTCAATTACAATTTTATTTACCCCTTTTTATTTCTACCCTAATATATTAAACAAAAATATATCATATTTCTCACTCAATTTTTTTAATATGCATTTCCTCTCGAAGATAGTTTGAAGCCATTGAATACCTATTACAAATCACCTTATAAATGTTAAGCTTTAATCATTTATTAATAGTTCTTCAAATAATTAAGATGGTGAAATAATATCACTTGTGTTGAAAAGCATACTCAATCTTAGTTTTCTACCATCTTATTATTTCTTGGTTAAGAATCTCTTAATTGATATTTCTTTATTCAAAAAGAGATTATAATTTAACTTTATGAACACACTTCTTTTGAAATTTTAAGGTATTTACTTTTAAAAACTAGGGTTCAAATATTTTAGTTTTATATTAAAATTAAACCTCCCTTTCCTTTGGCCCACCTCTCTAACCTACCCCCAATACCCGATTCAAAATATTAATAAACTAAACCCTTTCACCCCTCAGTATCTACCGGTATATTTACTTTAATTTTATTAATTTTAATTACCTCAATATGAACCCACGTGCTAGGATATTGCCTAGCTAATGAAGCCCCCGTGAAAAATGCATGGACCGTGTGAGTCCGATATAAATAAACACCAAGTTAGCTTAGATGATGATGAATTATTGGAAAAATGCAACATTGGTGAAGACCAATTAACCAAAAAAGATCTACCTCAAATAGAGGAGAGAAGAAATGATGAGCAATTCAATGATGTTCATGTTCAGACAGAGGACTGGGAGAGTCAACAAAGGTCTATCACATCACTAGGCACAAATTCATTTTCATTTATTCACCGGGCTGAAGGAAGTGTTGATGCCTACAACCAAGACTTGCTATTCAATCATGTCAGCTCAGGACGAAAGCATGGTAGTGGGAGGAGATTCAGAGTGGACTTCATGGAAACGAAGGATTCTTATCCAAAACAAGGAAGCATGTGAGTATTGAGTGTTCTGTTTGATCTTTTGTTGGTGTTTCTTTCTTTTACTCCTCTTTTCTGGTTGAAAACTGTAAAAACTACTTAGAGAGAGAGAGAGAGAGAGAGATGAATAATGATCTACATATGGAAATGAGAGAGACATCAAACCATAGTGTTGCTAGGCCCTTCACCACGTGGGCTATTTTGTTTAAAGCTGCTTCGAATGATAAAGGAGGGACTGTTTAGCTTGTGTATTATGGATAGGAACCTGATTTCCATGGAAATGAGCTCTAATGTTGACATATCTGTAGGCTTGATGCTGAGGTGGAGACTGAAGATAATGTTGTATGGCCCGTGCTTCTTCCTATCTCTGCTATTTCTTGGCAAGATAGCTTCAAATTATAGAGGGAGGGACTGATCGATAATTATATAATAGATAATGGTTTTGAATTGATGTTGTATGGAATACCCTTCTGCATATGTATGTCAAATGCGGAAGGATAGAGGATGCACATAATATGTTTGACAAAATGTCGAAACGAAATGTTATAGCATGGAATGCAATGATTGCAGGTCATGCTCAACATGGTGATCTTAAAGAAGCTCTTAAACTCTTTCATGAAATGCCAATGCTTGATGTGGTTTCCTGGACTTCGATTATAGCAGGGTATGCACATAACTATTATGGTGAGGAGGCATTGAATTTTTTAACCAAAATGCAAAGTGACAGACATGATTGGTGTTAAACGTGGTCCACCAGGCAGATTGGAGGTTAGGGATGAGAAAAGACGAAAGGAGGGTAGAATCAAACTTTAATACAAACCCTCATGATTTCACTGCTAATGTAAGGTTGGAGAACTCATTGAAAGGAAACTTTCAGAAGTGGAGACTCCTTGTTATGTAAATAAGGGTGTGCAGTCTAATCCATCCAAACAATATCAATAGAAGAGGATTTAGAATAGAGTTACAAAAATCCTATCAGATCAATGCCAAGACTGACATGATAATCGAAAAAAATTATGGGAAAAATCGATTGCGGATGGTAGTAGAGACTTGGGGCAAACACCTACCTCATGCATGCACATAGTCACGATAAGACCAACAAAGTGTCCATTAATTTTTATGATTTTTATTCCTTCACCTTGTTGAAGCTCCAAAATTCAATTCTTCTCTTCTCGTCTTTATTTTTCTATTTGGGATATATTAGGAGAAACTCCAAAAATTAAAAAAACCAAAAAAAACCCAAAAAACAAAAAAAGTTCTAATTTTTTTTTTTTTATCATATGCTATATACTAGGTTAAATTCCAATAAATACGAAGTTTGGAATTTGTGATTTTGTTTTCACAACTTCTTGGGAATTCAATTTAGGTGGTTTTTAAAAATCACCCTTCTCCACTAGTTTGGCTTCACCATATAACTAGCAATCACATGTGAAAAGTGCAATGGAGATCTTTGAAGGGGATGTGTTAAAGAAGTTAAAATTGAGGGAGTGGAACATTGCAAGAGGAAGAGGGGTGATGAAGAAGGGGTTAGAGGGAGGAGAAGGGTTGAGCGAAAGGGGACCTAATGTAAAACTATTCATTCTTATGACCATGTGCATTCGTGTTAATCATATGAAGGTGGCGCAGTGGGAAGGCCTTAAAAGAAACATATTATGGAGATATCTTAGAACCCAAGGAGTAGTTGAGCAATAATGGCAATGTAAATAGTTGATGTTTGTAATGTCAACCCTTGTGTTTTAGTGGTAGTAAGAAAAGATGTCAATGTAACGGCAAATAACTTGCACATCACATGAGACACTTCATGACATGGATATTTGGAGTGGACTTGGCATCCCAAGGCGGCGATTGAATGGAAAATTTGCGATTAGGGTCTTTCTCTAGCTATCAAGGTAGTGATTAGGGTTCCCCCATCAACGGTCGTGACAACATTGTTTGTTTATGACCACCGACATAAAATGGGTTTAGTATTTTTAATTTATGTTTTTTATGGTGTCAAGGCTTTTGGTTGGATGACATTTAATTTATTAGCTAAGACCGAAGACATGAATGGAAAGTTGGAAATAAAAAGGTGGGAATTAAATTCATGTATATCCTACACCTATTCCATGACTTAGATTGTTCCTACCCAAATAATATATGTTATATGTGCTCCACTTTATTGTCTCAATCTTGTTCACATTATTCACGTGAGTGCAATTTGCGCTTAAAGGGGCCAAAATAAAAATGGGGAAATCGAAAAGGTTCCAGATTCGAAATCCAATTGAATTTCTTGTTTCTTGTATCACTTTGTAGCCCCCTTTTCAGCTCTAAGCCCGTTTAATTACAGAAAACATGTGAGCACGAACACTTATCAAGAATTGAGCCCGTCTAATCCTGTTCATTTAAGTGACCAATACATTTTTTATTAAAACTTCCTTGTATTGTGTTCATGCATTCAATATGAAAGACGGACGAAAGTGCGTAATCACCAACAACCAACTTGAGCAATTGCAAAAAAATAGGGACGCGTGAGCAACCATCAATAATCAAGCTTTGCTATTTTTCTATTTTATATTTTTATACCGTCAAATTTTTCAATTAGAGGCTGATTAATTTGTTAGATAAGATGAAGAAAAAAATGAAAAGTTGGAAATAAAAAGGTGGGAATTAAATACATACATGTCCTACACCTATTCCACGACTCAGATTGTTCCTACCCAAATAATATATATTATTTGTGCTCCACTTTATCATCTTGATCTCACTTGCATTATTCACACAAGTGCAATATAACCTTAAAGGGGCCAAAATAAAAATGGGGAAAATCCAATAGGTTCCAAGGTCAAAACCCAACCATATTGTTTGCTTCTCGTAGCACTTTGTACACTGATGCCTCTTCTTAGCTCAACCACACTCACATCAACTTGGATATTTAGCTTAAGCACTTGTTTATGAACTTTCATGCCTTCATTAAACACATGACTTCTAATCTTCCTGCCCATATATCTTGTTCAAATGCATGTGATAGATCATATTACCTCAGCTTGATATGTTCATGCTATGAACTAAGCAACCAAATCTCACACTAGCGTATATGTAGGCTTAATCTTGATAGAAAGACTTATAAAAATACACCATGGTATGAAAACACTCAGACATGTTAAAATTCATTATACCAACCTTACTCATGCACTGAAAGAGCTCGTGTTTAGTTTTGTGTGTACTTGCTTTATAAAAAGGTCTAAGAGCTTCTAACCCTTCTCGAGAGGTCTTTCCTTCAATAACTTTCTTTACACCCCCGATAATGGATTTATGAAACTTGATTTGAATACCCTTTTGGCCCTTATCTAACATATGCAAAACTCAACCAGGGTTCCTTTATGCGGAACAAGTAAAATTAGGTCTAGATTTGGGATTGTTTTGTAACAACATAGGGAAAATGAGGTAGATCCTCTTCAAAACCACCATAAATACCTTCTAAATATCTTAAATGTTCATTCCTAAGAGTTTCAGACGGTGGTGCATTATATTTTTCAAGAAAATGGAAAAATTTAGTCCCAAACCCCTATTTTTAGGCTTGTCATTTTCACTTTTATAATTTACACACACAAATTTGAATTTGACAATGGAAGAAATGGATGGAAACTACTTTTACAACATTTCATGACCTCAACCATTAAAAAGAACATTCCTAATGCCATTGAATGATGCCCCTGCATCAATACCCCTGTTTAGATATATGATCATTAATTGCGGGAAAACAAATGATTCGTTAACAATCACCAATAATTAAGCCCCTCTAGCACTTGGTCTTATGAGCAACATGGATTTTATCTTCTAAACAAGCTTTGCTAATTATTCATACGAGTGCAATTTACAAGGAGTGATATCACCTCGTTTCTACTTAAAACCAATAGTTCCTCTCATGAAAATTTGCACGCACTTTACAAGAATTGTTGAGGCAGGTGAACAAGTTCAAAAAGGTAGATTTTAATTTGCATGCACTCTACAAGGAGTGATATCACCTCGCTTCTACTTGAAACCAATATTTCTCATAACAATTTGTTCACTCGAGGCAAACTTCTACTATAAAATTCAAATTTCAAGGTGAGTTTACTAACAATAGCGGATGCACATTTTCAAGTTCATATTACTGAGACAAATCTTCTACAATTTATTATAAACAATTTTCTACAACATTTTATACTTTCTGTCTATATTTTCTGTATTGCTGTTTGTTACATTTTAAATGTATTGTGAATGTTCAATTAAATGTACTTCATTAATTTGCATGTTCAAAATATCTATCCATGTCCTAATTAGTAATTGGGTTCCTAACCATCTTGATCTGTAAATGGAAAATTCAAGAGCATTTAGACAACAGATTGAGATAATAATTTGTCTAAATAATTAGGCATTACATGGGAAGATAAATCCACTGCAATAAGAGATAATAATCTGCAAAACTTTAATTTATTGCTTCATATGACAGCAACATATCCATATGACACTTATTTTCAGGCCTACAAGCACTGTTTTTCATCGAAATCCCATCAAATGCATGAACTAATTAATAACAATAATGAAAACCATGATCAACATGTTCAGAAGAAGGAAAATGAAGAAACCCGGAATGGCTGGACAAGGTAAGTAAAGATCAGTGCCACCAATGCAAATGTATAGCCATTCATGCTCTGCTTAATCCCCATACCTACAACAGAACAGAAAAATAAAAAATAAAAGTTTCTATATACGCATTTTATGGCACCAGTACTGATCAATAATAACAATGCAGGGTGAAATATTATTATAATGACGATTTCAATTGCCTACCATGGCTGGAAGGAGCAGCAGCAGGCCCATGTTCATGGCCCTCATGACCCTCTATCTGTTGAACAAGAATAACACTGATTACAACCACTGTGAAAACATGGTTAAGACCTCTAACAATTAATGCCATCTTCTAAGAAATTATCAGAGGAAAGCTTTTGGATATGCAGATGATTAGAGATTGCTTATGCATATAAAAGAGAGAAACAAGACACATGTCTTCAATTAAAAGATAACTTGCTAAATCTTTATATCCATGAGATAAGGTCAACCGAGGGCCGGCTTTTGGACCTGTTCAATTGGATCTAACGCCATTAGATAATCCGGCCATTGTTTCTTTTTATATAAACAGGTCTTTCTGGTATTTATTAATTTAGATGATGCGTTGTAATGATCAAGTGTTTACCAAGTTAATGTACTGCATGGAAGTAGTACACAAGTACAATCAATCACTGACAAGGGACATGTAATATACATTAATAATTCAGTGATCAAATTTGAAGGGCCAGTGGTATATATTTATACCACTGGCCTCATATCCTTATGATGTATTTTGTTTAACAAAAATAAATAATTTAAGTATACATTTTATTTAAAAATGGGTTTTATATATATATATATATATATATATATATATATATATATATATATATATATATTTGTATTTTTTAATGTATGTAAATATTAATATATAAAATAGAAAATAGAAAATGGAAAATTTAGTTAATTAGTAGTTGGTTTATTGGTGAAGTTGTTAGGTTCTTAAAGAGCCCACTAGGGATCAATTCTTCTTTAGTCTGCAAAAGCCCGAGGCGTTTTCAAAAGGGATGAGGCCCAGATAATGCCCCTAAAGGATATTTGCTACACTCTTTAAGACTTGTAAACCACTTTTATTAAAAATGTTACTTTTATTAATTTAATTTAACAATATGGTTGTAAAATTCCGCATAACACCTAAAACATAAATATTATCAATAACGTCTCACAAAAATCACTGGTCTAAGAAATAAAATCCCCTATAAAATAAGTCCCAATTTATAACTAATCGGTGTCTTGGCCAAAACGTTTGCACAAACTTACCCCTTTCTAACAATACAGTCTAATTTCTTACATTAATTCCTATAATTTATCATGAACAATAAAAATTTCAACATTTTGAGCGACATCAATTTTTTTTAGGTAGCCTCGTTGAATCAATAACCTTGTCTTTGCTACATAATATAATTTAAACATAATATAATTGATTATTGTAATTGTTTAATCAACTTTTCTATAAAAAGTGTAATGAACAAAATATATGCATGTGTGTATGTGTTTTAATGGTGCTGATAACATTGTTTTCTAGTATATGTGTCTAGGTGGAAACACGTTAAAATGTTCACAATTATCATGCAAAGCTTTCCTTTCTCATGCAAATTGCATGCAAAGCTTTCCTTTTCTTTCTTTATAGCTTAAAAAAATTAAGAAAACTATGGTGGTGTGATCTATGTACTCTCAATTCCCCATCCAAAATACATAAAAGTGATATTGGACTCATAGATGTCATTAGAATCACTTCTCTATATAGTGGGAAGTGATTCCAATAACATATACAAGTTATGAATTTGTGAGATAACACTCTTTTCCTTGGTTCTTCGTGATTATAAATTTCCCCATTCACTTGCAATCATAAAGTAATAAATATATTATTAAGTGTGAAACATCCATATAAATACACTCGATCAATTCCATTCAATAGTTTTCTAGGTTTAAGACAAGAAATTATGATAAAATTTAGATTCAATATGAGGAGCAAAAGTGAAACAAGGGGGAAATTATAGCGACCAAAATATTTTTATCTTTATTAAAAATGGTTGTCCACCGAAGTACGGTCTATAATAGCCAATCCCTTATGTAAGAAAGGAATTTCTAGTCTTGTATAACCCACTCCAATTGGGGCCTATATGCATTAGCCTTGCACAAAAAGATAATAAATTCAATCATTTTCTCACACATTTTCTTTCTTCGTCATTATATGACAATCTCCAAATCCGAAATGTGCCCCTCTAAAAAACTACTTATCAAATTACCTTCACGAGAGCTTGAAGGCTCGAAAATGCTTAGCATGGGAGATGTCTTAACAACCCCCAACAACAAAGATTATGCACATGATGTAATAATGATGCTAAAAATTAAGAGAATAGATGTGTTGAGGTCATGTCTAATCTATTTATCGGTTTGAGTTTTCTTGGGAAAATGTAGATACCTAAACGTAGTAATTAGGTGCTTAATTATAATTATTGATTTGACTTATATACCTTCATCACACATTACACACACAATTAGAGTATAAATGCATTATTATTTTCTCTTGTAAGGTTTGTAAATACGAGCCTCATCATGATCTAGACAACAACCTAAGCATCAATTTTAGTGGGGCAACTTAGGAGTTATAACTTTTGCATCATAGCTCCGATTGACTTTAAACTAAAATGCATCGGAAAGCTTGGAACATGTATAATATGGTGAAGGGAAGAGGAAATTCATTTGGAAAAGTTTGACCCCCAAAATCTACTTCTAAAGGCCTCAAAATGTAATTTTTGTAGTGTTGTCTAAAAATAGTAATTTTGCAAATTTTCACATATGTAATTCATGGAAGGTGAACCACCTCATCTCCCTCAATATTGGTGACCTTCCACATTCTTCTAGATGTCTCTTCATATTTCTAAAATTAGTATATAAGTATATGTAACCCACAAGGAAGAACACATATTTCCTTGCAGAGAGTTATTGTAATTAGAATCTCTTAAGCAATATACATCTCTTTTCAGAGATATTTTTATTGTTTACATCTAACACAATTGTTATTTTGTCCTTTAATTCCAGAACCCTAAATTTTGGATCATGTTATTTAAGTAGTTGTCTATACATCTATATGAATGATATAAATGATCGTAAACATCTCTTACCACTTGTTAGAATTCTCATAGAACTTCCATTGTAGCTTATATAGTTGTACACTATCATCTAATAGGACACTAGAGCCAAACTCTAGTGTCCTGAATTGGGCACTAGAGTTCTTTGAGCTATAAGTTTCAAATTTCTTAAGCTTACCTAATTCCCCTTTCTAGGTCAACCTAAACTTGAAATTACATCCCATGGAATTATATAAAAGAAATTCCACCACTCTCATTTACTTACTTCACATTTTCAAGAGATCATTTAGCAAATATCTATCAAGTCTTATGTAAAGTTACCCTAATATTTCATAAATAAAGAACATCTCCTACACAAGTATGAAGCACTCCAAACTAGGCTAAGAGTATATCATGCCAAGGAAAAACATTCCAAAATCAAGAAAACTATTATCAAGCATCCGCTATCAAGGGAAATTCAAGGGTTTTATATTATATCAATATACATCTACAAGCACTCTAATTTAGCACTATACTATTCAACACTCATAAAGGGTAAATTATATCTATATAATTACACATGTTATTTGTGTTAAGGCATGTGGGAAAACATAGGGGTGAATTTCTATACTACATTCGAACCGCATGAGCACTAGGAGAACTACATGGAATTTGTGTGCTTGGTTAGGGTAAACAAAGGGGATGGCCATCAAGGGTATTCCAACTCCACCACACACTAATTTCCTTTTATTATCTAGTGTCTACGTGAGTTTTAGTGGAGAAAACTAGGGATTTGATCACACAAGTACATGTGCGAGGGTTTCTGAAGAAGAAAAATTCCAACTAGTTATAGTTAGTGACAAATCGACCTAGTTTGAGCGGAACTCAAAAAGTAGCATGAAATAGAATAATAGTTTGTGTGCTCATGTCCAATCTTGATACTAGCACCCAGCAAGGTTTTAGGGTCCGAGAATCCAAGGCCAAGTAAGTTAAATCTTGTTTCAATAATCCCCCCCTAATCCCAAACCCAAAATGTCTACAAGACATCCATAAATCTAATTCAATCTATCTTATCATGTAGTACTATATTTTGGCATGTGCTTAATCAAATAAATTTTATTTATTACATTTACATGTTTTTTTCAGATCTGAATGTCATTGCATTTGTTCATAAACTTTGATTAAACATTAGTCTCTAGATTTCCTACTCATTTAGGACATTGTTATCCTAATTGGGGTTAAATCATTTGGTGAACATGTTTATTGATCGAATCTGAATTATTTTCCCATTACAAGTTTCAATTCTCCCTTTTAGGGTTTTGTAGATTTTCATTCTAATTTGTTTATCCTATATCCGAATTTACATATTTACCATAGGGTTTGTATATCCTTGTTACTTCTTAGGGTCACCATGGGATTCCTATTTAAAAACCTAAACGAGATTTGATTTATGCATGAATTTCTCATATACACCCAATTATTGAATCAAGAAGGAAGGACATAAATTCAATGAAAAACCATTATCAACGAAAACCCTCTTAATTACAAAGTTCTAAATGTGGGTTGTAGTAATAAATGGTTGATATGAGTTCTGATAAGTTTAACTAGTAAAGTATTGTGATTGAAATGGATGACCCTAGTAGTATTTTCTTTATAGAAATAAATGATAGACTAGATAATATAAGGTCCACCTTTGACATCGTATAGTCATCCATTGAATGCCCTTGTTAGAGCCATCACTACCGGATCCACCTCTATGGCCCACTATTATATTCAATGAAAGTGAAATTTTAGAAAATGCTTTAGATAACAACAAACTATATATTTGATCTTATATCAAGCAACAAGTTGTTCAAAATGTTACAATTGGCAATGATTTTTGTGAAAATAGGATCTATGTACTATGGCATTGATTCATCTTTGGGATACGATGAGAAACATTTAAAACCTACTTTCTTCTAGCTACTTGTGGATCTATTAGACATATTACGTTACCCCTTCAAGTGGGAAAAACTATTCTATCCATAACTTTCTTGGTTCTCCGTAGTATTGGGACATGTGACATGTTACTACCAGTGCCATTGGCTTCATAAGCTCTATGCCATTAATTCTACTTTGCACAATTACCAAGTATATATTCTAATGAAGTTGTCAAGATTTAGGGTATCACCTATGAGTTTCATTTTCCACTTCGACAGCTAATATTGATTCTAATCCTTATGTGGGAATACTCAATCCACTTATACTCACTCCATATACTTAAATGTGTCCTAATCTAGTTTTTTAACTCTCGTATTACTATGTCTTGACATAATCCGTAATTAAGATTAGACAAATTTGACTCTATGGATTCTCCTAGAGCATTCAAGATAATTATATCTTTCATACAACCTAAGCTTATAATGACACACTCCTATTCTATATGTGGTACTCAAACAAAGCACAAGTCTCCTCCAATGGTTCATTCTATGCATTCTAATATATTTGCACATCTAAGGTTCTACTATGACACATAATCCTATTCAAGGCTATCACATACATACATCTAGCACATCAAGTTACTCCAACAAGGTTTTTGACCCTTCTCCTCCATTTTAATTTCTCATTGAATAGTTTACTTTCAAGGTCATTATAAAACCAAAATATTTCAAAAAATACAAAAAATTATAACATTTTAAAATTCCAAAAACATTCAAATATTCTTAAACTACCAAATCAAGACACGAGCATAGCTTCAACTAGTAGATTCTACTTTACATGTATTCTTTGTCACATGATTTGATGATATCATATTCTATTTTTGTACACACGTGTTTCACGAGATATAAGAGCACAATGAAGGACATATAGGACTCTACATGATCATAGATGCTAGATTTTCCTTTCATGAAATAACCTTGCTAGCTAGGGGCATCTTGTACACTATCAAGTGATATTTTCTTATTTCACAATTTTTACTTCATGTTTCATGGCTATACTCATATATTATATGGTGATATATGTTATTTATCCTGAAGTTGGGACTAACACATGTGGATGGTACATGACTAGTATATATTATTATATGCACCTTCTAGCTTCATTCTATTTCTTATTTACAAATTAGATTGATCACTACTTTTCTTGTGTATGCGTTCTTTGGCCTATTGTGTGGGTGTATGAATCTTAGGTGTCCTTTGTTTGCAACCTCAATATACTTTGCTTATGTGGACCACTGACCCATTATTTGTATGATACAATTTCATGTCCTTTGTGTGTAACATTGTGGCATTTTTATGTGCCATGTGTGTGTGAAATTGTGCATGAATTTGTGTGTAAGCCTATGTTCTTATATGGTGGTTATGTTTTCTACCTTTTACATACTATGATATATATCATACACTCTTTATCCGAGCCAATTCTATATTATGACCATTTATAACCACCATTTATATGATGATTATTGGACACACTAATATTATTTTGATTCAAATGATCTACATGATATCTCACTCACCTCAAAAGGGGGAATTTAGCTATGTTATTTCGATTATATCAATGGAATATACATAGAATATTAAAAAAACAAATTTACACAAGACTATTCATTCATTATATATACTATATGTAGGGGTAAAAATACCTTACATATTACTATTTCTATTTTAAGAAGTTCAAGACATTCAAATATTTACAAACCTATATTTTTTTGTAGCTATGTGGTTTAGTAAGAGGATGTGTATCGGGTTGTGAAACCCAATATTTTGGGGCATTACAATTCGTGGGCCCATGTGTTTCCAATACTCTTCAAGTTTTGGATATATTATTCCCAAGACTCCTATTTTACTTTTATTGTTCATGTTCTAGATGTACATGTTGGGATTTCTACGTTTCCAACCTCTCTTGAAATTTTTGGTTGGGAAAACAGGGTCCCCACCTCTTTCAAATTAGGTACTTGATCACCCAAAATTATCTATGGATGATGTCACAATATTTATACCCATACACCATTGGAGAGGGGACTTGGTATTTTGCATATATAGAGAAAATTTGGCTCCACACATATAAGTTCTATTCTTCCTTGCTCCTCTCTACTTTTACAAATATGAATTTCAATATTTTTTCGAGTTAAAGATTTGTTTTTTTGAAAATGGACATTGAATAATTTTTTTTGTTGTAGTTTTCATTGTTGGAGGCATCTTGCAGCATCTTAAACACTTAAAGAAATCAAGAAAATTGAGAAAAGAATTTTTTTACACACTTAGGAACACCTACGAAATTTTATTTACTATATTAAATTGGGGCAATGTAGACACCTAATTATGGTAATTAGGTGTTTGATAAATACTTGATTTGTTTTATATCCCTTAATTACAACTTGTGCACACAAACATAAAATAAATGCATTATTAGTAACTCTCCTAAGGCTTGTAAATACTCCTCATTCTCTCATTCACTACTTAGATATCTACAAGATGTATCTAAATACTCATAAACATCTCTTACCTCATATAAGACCTCTCCCAAAACTTCCATTACAAATTTCTCCTTATGGACACTACCCTCCAGTAGGACACTAGTGTTAGATGTTAGTGTCTAGATCTTGCACTAGTGTCCTTTGATATTCAACAATCAAATTTCACAAGCTTATCTTAATTCTCCATTTTAGGTCGAACTTCAATGAAAAATTAAATTGCTTAGAAAGGTATACAAGAAAATTTACTAATCTCGTTTACTCACCTAGGATTCTCAAGAGCTCCTCTCGAAAATAAATATAAAGTCTTATACAAATATGTCATAATATTGGTTAAATCAAGAGCGAAATTAGGAGTAGCCCCTACACAAGTTAGGATCACTCCAAACTAGGCTAAGATAAGATCACCCTAAGATGAAACATTCCAAAGCAAGTAAATTATTATCAAACATCTACTATCAAGGGAAATAGACATGTATTCTATAATTAAAAAAAATACTCACACATGCATAGTAATTATGGTGAAATTATGTCCCAAATTAGGTTAGAATATAATTTATAAGGTGATTAGATGCACCAATATATGAAATCATATGAATTTTTGGCTAATTGACCAATGCATATTTTCACACAATTAGCCATTTTCAAGAGAACCAAAAGCTACTTTTAGCCAAATGACTAAGAATAGCCATTAAAATTATCCTTGGTTCACTTTTAGCCAAATGACTAAGAATAGCCATTAAAATTATCCTTGGTTCAAACATCTACAAAACTAGTCTCGGTACTCATATACATTTTATACCTCCTACCGGACTTCTCCAAATTTCCACTTGCAATATTCTAGACCTCCTAGACACTCGATGTATAGAGTGGACATAACCATCATACAAACTTGTCTTTGTTCTATGTTTTGTATTTTATGGACCAATGGCGAGATTTTATTATATTTATCTTTATCCCGCCTCCTAGTCATTCTTAATGCAAAATTATCCCATGGAAAGGTTTAAGAAAAAGTTAAATACACTCATTTACTTAGTTGGTCACTACTTGGAACCTACTTGATAATTTCAAGGTACTAATTGGTCTTCATCTCCAAATCTTACAAAAATTTATCATAATTTTTATAAGTCACGAGTAGACATCAACAATGAGTCTTAAGTAGGTATGAAGCACTCTATACTCATCCAAGATCAATCCAATTCAATTCAAAAAAATCTAAATGCCAAGGAAAACACTCTCAAGTATCTTTGTACAAAAGCAATTCAATTGGATCTAGTTTAGCAAATATATGTCTTGAAGCACTCTATCTCAACACTATGTTCAACACTCATGAAGGGTACATCTAAAGTATACATAGCTAGCCCACTTTTAGTGCTAATATATGAGGGAAAATATAGGGGAAGGAAATCTATACTTGCATTAATTCTTGCATTTATGCACTAGGAGAACTACATGGAGTTTGATCACCTCATTTGGGATATGTAGTGCAACGTTTGAACAAAATCAACAAGGGGGTTGGACACGAGGAAGACCAATTCGACCACATAAAAACTCTTTTTGTTATCTAATCATGTACTTGAGTGTTAGTACACAAAATTAGGCTATGAGCATTATAAGAGCATGCACATATATTCTAAAACATGAAAATATACAAGAAGACATTCAAGGAAAAGATGAAGCAACCTAGATTAGCACAAAATTATAGAGTAGTGTAGGAAACTACTATACAACTACACACTACCATTTTAATTTAGGGTTTGAACTTGACACTAGTGTTCTTGAGAGTTTCAACACTCCATAATTTTAGAGACGAAGCATCTCTAGCCCTATCATAGCCCATTTGACCTAGTAGATTTAGACCAGTCAATGAAACATTATAAAATCTAAGTGGATCTCTTCTCTTGTATTTTATTGTATTTGGTATGTGATTAATTAATCAAATCATTATTTTCAATATTGTACGTTTAGATTTGTATGTGAATGCTTAAATTAATTCAATCAATTGGAATATACACGAGTATTATAGATTCGATCCTAAATATTTAGGGTATCAACCCACCCTTCTAATTTTAGGGTTAAACCAATTAGCTAGATGTAATAGAGTTATATAGTAATACAATCATGATGAAGGGAAATTTTTCGTCGTTGTTATAGTTCTTCTTGTCGGAGCGTGTTTAACATTACTTATATAATGACCTCATTCTCAATATTGTAAAGATCTCTCAATGCAATCATAGAATCCGCTTGCGACCTATGATATTCCTAAGGGTAAGGAACTTCTAACTTATATGTGTGCATGTGTGTGTGTGCACATGTGCATGCATAAATTGTGGAACTCATTTGTTAACCATAGACTATTAGACATTGTTTGTATTATGGTCAACCGTATAGTGTTATTGTAAGTGTTGTAAAAGGAATTGAGAATTGTATTAACCAATGTATACTTTGGTTTTGCTAAAGAATTTGGGTTGAAAATTTTATTCGTTACATAGTTCAAATGTAATTGTGTTTGAGTGTGTAATAATTTCCTCATTAATCAAAGAAGCTTTTGTTATAACTTACAAGTTATGATGGGGTCTAGCTTGATATAATTGAACTACGAAAAACATGTAAATTGTGTAATCTAAGACATCCTTTAATTAAAACCCTCAACTAAGTTATACTATGATTGAGTGTAATAAACTATTTTAAAAATAAACCTTTAATATAAATCTTATAAATACCCTTCATCACAAACTTATTTAGCACTTAAAAACTAGAAAAGGTCAACATAATAATGCTCAAATAACTACTCAAAAGTATTAACCCAAATTACTTGGAACTAACCCTACTATTCCAAGTGGAATATGTGTGTTTCAGTCCATCTTGGAATTGTTTATGCGAGTCTTAAAAATCTTCATCTATCTTAAACGGAAAGTACCAATAAAATAAAGAATTTGTGGGCGGACTGTGAATTCTTTCAAAAGATCACAAGAAATAAAAAAATATTTAATCTGTGAAATGTTTCTTTTCAAATGTTCTTTAAGCTTTTGGACCGGAGAGCAAAGCTCAATGGACCAACTACTGTAACAGACAGTTCATTATGTTTGTACGGAGGTGTATTTTTAATAGAATCTAATCGATTTATGTTTATGTCACATCTCTATCTATGTGGATGGTTAATTCATTTAATTTACTTTAAATGGGACAGTATTGATTTTTGGTTGACTTCTATTTTTACTCTGTTTTACATAGAACTTAGAAGCCTGGCTAATTTGCTATCAAACTCAATGATTTCTAAAATATCTATCCATGTTGGAATTAAAATTAATCAAGCAAATCATATTACATGGGAAGAACAATCCACTCTGCAAACTATATTATATTGTCTCACATGACAAAAACAAATCCAAAAGAGACTTATTTTCAATCCTAGAAGCATTGTTTTTAATCCGAATTCCGTCCAATGCATGAATTATTAACAACAAAGAAAACCATGATCAACATGTTCAGAATAAGGAAAATGAAGATCCCTGGAATGACTGGACAAGGTAAGCAAAGATCAGTGCCACCAATGCAAATGCATAGCCATTCATGCTCTGCTCAATGATCCCCACACCTGCAACAAAACAGAAAAAAATAAAACAAAAGAAACTTATATAAGCATTATATCGCACCATGAGAATGTAGGAGAAATATATTATAGTGGGGATTTGAATTGCTGACCATGGCTGGAAGGGGCAGAAGCAGGACCAAAATGTTTAGTTCCATGAACCCCAACACCTGCAACACATCAGAAACAAAACAAAACAAAATCCAAAAAAGTTGTTTATACTTATTAGCATGCACTTATAAGTTTAACATAAGAAAGGATAAGATTATTATTAGGTTTGTGATTTGAATTGCTAACCATGGCTGGAAGGAGCAGCAGCAGGCCCGTGTGTATGGCCCTCTATCTGTTGAACAAGAATTACAGTGATCACAACCACTGTGAAAACAATGTTAAGACCTCTAACACATAATGCCATCTTCTCAGAAATAATATATGCCCTTCTGAATGAAGAAGAAAGCTTTTGGATATGCCTGCTACAATGGAGAGGAAATAGGGAACATGGATATATATCCAAATGAAGCAGAAAGGAATGAATATATAAATATGAATAGGAGAGTTTAGATAGATGGGGAGGCGTTATATATGAGTCCCAGGGGTTAAATTTGACGGCCACCTATGCCTGTCAAACAATTTTTAGGTGACAGTAGTTTTTCAACATTGCCCTTCAAAAATACATAACAATATTATTTATACCAACTATTATATATTTATTTAATTATTTTAAATATATTTTTGTAATTTATATATATAAAAAATTGACAGTCAAATGTTAATTAAACGTTATTTTATTGCAAATAATTTATGATTAAAATTATCAAAATATTTAAAAAGCCGTCAAATTTAACCCATGGTGATATGACAGAGATATATAAAAGTCAACTCATAAGGACATTTGGCTTATAATGGGAATTAAAATAATTGAAAAATAAGAGATTGGTTGTGCATGATGAGTATATTGGTAAAAATGGATAGAATTGTAATTATGTATTTAAAATTAATAATTGACTTTGAATGGATTTTTTTAATAAATGATTTAACACGTCATAACAATTAAAACAAAAAAATTAAAAGGATTAAAAGATAAATGATTAAGTTTGGGTTGTAGTTGAAAATGAATATTTTGAACATTAATCAAGGTCAACGATTGCCGGCTAGTTGTCATCTGCTCAATGGTACCTAATGCCATTAGATAATGGACAACACATGTGGGCTATTGTTTCATTTTATATAAACTATCTTTGTGGCATTTAATTTCGATTATGCTCTCAAGAGTTTACCAACTTTATTCTAGTTATGCATTCCATGGAAGAAGTACACACATAGAAGTACAAACCACCATGGGCAAATGACTTACCTTGGACAAGGGGGCAAAGTTTTCTTTGTTGTTTTGTCAATTTTGGTCTTATGTTGAGAGAGAAACGTGGGCATAGTGTGGTCTCCATAACCAAGTGTCGTGTCTGTAGTCAGTCTCAAACTTTCAAATATTTTTTTTGGTTTTGTTCTCATATGTAAGTTGCTTTGAGTTGGATTCACTCTTTTCGTTTGGAGTTGGATTCACTCTCTTTCAAGCTTTCTACCTTGAACCATTTACTTGGACTTTGGCCTTTTTCAAGGACTCGTGTCATTGACCTACTAACATTTCTGTTTTTAATGGCAATTCTTTACAATTATTATTTTTTTCAATTACGGAAAGTTACAAATGTTTTTATTTTCAATCATGAATGTATCATGCAATATTTTCAAACTAATTAGAAGAACTTGGTCATATATTCTTTGTGTTTACAAATTCAAGCTCGCAAACTAAGAAGCTAGAGCTCTTAGCTTCAACATTTGCAGGAGCTTCTCGCACTTTGGGAGCATGCCTTGCACCATGAGCCACATTTTATTAGATTTTCAATAGTTGGCTCTTTGTCACTTTCCCTTAAGCAAAGGCGGAACCACTCACGCAATCGCCTTCCCTCCCTTGTTGTACTCTTTTCTCCACCCCACCACTTCCATGGTATGGATTATGAAGCTTGTCATTCCTTGAAGGAATAAATATGTTGGCTATATGTTGTTCCTCCATCTCATCGACCCTCTCGATGCAAGGTGTTGCCACTATTGTTAGCTCTACACCATTTGGTTAAGAAATTATAGTACCCTTGGCCATGCAAGACCCTCGGACATTGGTGGATGCACGGCTTGTTTGCACCCTTTGATCGATGTGTTGATAGGTATGGGAGGTTCCCTCATCAAGATGATGCTACCTTTTCCTAGTGCTTTTTCTTTGTGTGTTTGACTATGTGCCTTACATCTTATTGCAATCTAGGCGTTTAATTAGCCCACATGGTTTTGTCATTTCTTTAGAGCCGTATGTTTTTTTGGCATGCATATCGGACTTTGACTTTTCTTGGCCACCTTTTATATTATAACTATTGATTAATACATTGATGCCTTGAAATAAAAGCCAAATATTTTGTCTCAATAAAAATCTAGAAAATTAGAGGGTATCGACCTTAATGGTCATTCACATGGTAAAAGATTGATATTTAGTGATTGTTAGGGTTCACTCATGACCTATAACTTTATTGGCTATTGATTAATATATTAATAAGTTCTACTAAAAGGTAAAAAATTATTCATAAAAAAACTAGAAATTTGAAGGGTATTGACCTTAATGGCCATTCATGTGGTAAATCTTAAATGTAGGTGTCCACTAGGGTTCCAACAGGCGACCTCTCTATGAATAGTGAGGGTACAAACCAATTAAACTATGCCAATGAACAAGATTATCTAGATGCTCGTAAAAGTAGACATATGTAGATAAGGTTAGCAGATAGAAACTAAATATTTTGTCTTAAAAATAGAAACACAATAATAAATAATGCAATTCAATATCAAAATAAAAATACAAGTTTTTAATGTAAACATATGGAAATAAATTAATGATAAAATAACAACATTATAGGATCCTTTAGTGGATGATATGTGGATATGAAAAGTGGTTTTGTATATCAATTATCCACATGTATTTACTAGTAGGTTTAATCTAATATCAATCAATATATTAAATCTAATTAGTAGAAATGAATATATACTTGAAATATTTTAGAGTATAAGATAATTAGAATAATTGAAATGTTAACAAGAATTAAGAGTTTAGAATGATATTAAACTAATTAGAATTTTGGAGACACTCATCGAAATAGGTATTGAAAAACAACTCGAGATAGTGAGGCAAAGTAGACCCAAAAAATCAGCCAACGAAGAACCATGACAAAAAATATAAATCCTTATGTGGAAAAATAGAATTTTAACAATATGGATTTATAAAGTGTCAAAAAAATACAAAACATTCAAGAAATGTGTTAGGCTTCTAGAGTCTATATGTCCCCTTGTACACTAGTCTTGTGCACCTTCCTTCTACCATGTCTAAGCTTCTTGCACTTGCGCACAATTTAACCACATTCATTTTGCCAAATCTTCAAGACATTTATTTCTTGTACAATTGTTCCATACACATGTCACACTCGTCATGCTTTATCTAAAATTACAAAACTCAAAATACTTCCAAATGTTATGGACATGTTCTTGTGGACTCACGAAAGTTAGATTTTATTTGAAGGTGTAGGTTCTTTTTGGTTGATGCAAGATTTCTTATTCACTTGAGATTATTTTACATCAATATCAAACCAATTCTCTCATTCATACAAAGGAAGTGTAGAAAATCAAACTTCAATTCATCTTAAGAGAAGAGATACAATCATCATATATTAGTGCCACAACAAAATGACAAAGGACTATCACCCATTTACACTCTTCCTCCATCCCATCTCTCTTAGTACTCTTCGTACTCGATCAATAACAACGAACACCCCTCTTTCAGAATGATTTAATCCACACGAACTCAACATAAACCTCCATTTGATGTAATAAGAGAGTATTTTAACATCATTCTCATAAAGGATGCTGATCATGATAGGAAATACTTAGAGCCAATACCACTTAATTTTAAAAATTATTCTATAGTGGAATAATAACAACACATCAACTATCAACATGTATGAATGGAAATACCGAACATGTATAGACTTATAAATTATATTTAAGGAATATAAGATCTCATACAAATTAATTACTATAATGTAACAAAATCTCTATTATACTTTTAGAATACAAGTGCATCTTTCATGTTGTGAGACCACACCTCCTATAAAATGACACACCTTGATGGATTTAGTGTCTTCTAAAATGTAAATGCATCAATATTGTGACAATTCAAGAGGGAAGGGGTGTGTAATCAATATATAAAAATAGATGCTCATATATTATATGTCATTAGGAACATTTAAGAATGTTCATAAAAACCATAAAAAAATAAAAATATATAATTACTACTCAAGAGATGAGCACCCAAAGATGTTGGTTTTATAAGAAACTTCTTTGCTTATCTAGGCCTCAATCCCCTAAATGTGGACTGTTCTCACACACTCCCAACAATATCATCTAGATGAAATCAAATAGAAACCAACTTATCTAGCACAAAATACAATCACGTACTAAAATATAAAGGTTTGATATCCATTCCTTGTAGATTTTATTCATTTGTATCTGATTGTATTAGGTTCTCTACATGATATACTGAGAACTATTATTTCATTGCCTAAATGGTTATGTTATTTATTCAATTATAGAATCTCTTAGTAATTGATTTAACAAATATGAAATTTGTAAAACCCTAAGATATTGCAGAGTCACATATGATAAATAAACAATAAAGCATAGATTTGACACAAGCAATAAGCTAATAAAAATTGAAACCTTAAGTGCAAGAGAGGGAATATGAGACTTAGTTGATTTTATAATAAATCCCAAAGTGTTATGGACTATAAAAATGATAAACATGAGGAAGAAACTACCATAACCGCACTAAAAAAATTGTGGAACTGCTAGAATAAGCTGGAATAGGGCACTGGAGTGGGAATGGGCGCCTGGGTGCACTGTGACTACGCACTAAAGCTCAAAATCTAGTTTTTATGGTGCTCATGAGGTGGTCACTAACCTTTGTTGCTGGTTGCCTATATGTTGTTGGATGATCAATGTATTCACCTATAACCTATAAAACAAATGATATCTTGTAAAACCCCAGACACATCAAATCCTACAAAAATGATGCAAATGGGGAGTCGGAATGACCTTGGATGTCACTCGATAGAGTGAACTTACGACCGAGCATTGCACTACATCTCATACTCCATGTAGTTCTTGTGAAGTGTGTGTGAAATCATGCCCTAGGAGGCTCGTGTGTAAATGCACGTGATAACGAGCAATAGCTAGATGTACCAATGTAAATAGATGTGTGGATGAAAAAATGAACTTCCTCTCCTATGTGTGTATACGAGAAAAATGGAGTCCTTTTTCCTTTGAATGAGTGCTAGATGGATGGATTTTATGCTATTAGAATGCCTTTGGATGCAACCTTAGGTGGTGATAATAGATGCTTAGAGTTTGGTCCTTTATTTTGGTCACATAGTTTTGTATTTATACAATTCCCTTGGTTAAATTTCATAATTGACAACTAGAAGGCCGATCTATAAGAAAACAAGATGCCCAAAATATAAAGAGGCCCAAAATAGGTGAGCAAGATATAAAGAGGTCGGGGCACCCGAGAGGGGATGAGGGTGCTTAGGTGCCGGCATCTTGGCTAGGTGTTAGTGCCTAGAGTCATGAAAGATAAAGCAATAGATCATCGATCTGGTGTAGGGTGTGAAAGACTAGAGACAAATCAATAAAGACAAGAAAGAGGCCAAAGATAGATGTCAATTACTAGTTTTCTCGCTTAGGAATCATATGAATAGTGGTATGTGATTAGGACCTAGAAATGTACCCAAGTGCGTAATTTTGTGTCTATAGTAATAATTATATTATAATAAACCTATGCTAAATAAACTAGTAAAATCAACCCCGTAACATTTCTAAGAAAATTTAAACATCATCAACCAATTCATATACTTCGATTCCTCTCCTCACTCCTCCACTCATAGTCATCTATGTTTCCTTAAAAAATGAAGAAGACCATAGTTTATAAAAGGTATGATAATACTCACACATAGATATGAACATACTTACATACACATGTATGTATGCATGGTGTGTGTGCGCACACATGGATGCATGCATGCTTATATGTATGTATATGTGTACTTACATATATATACACATACACATACATGTATACACACATACACACATACACACATGTATGTATGTATGCGATGATATATATGCATATATGTATGTATGTATGTGTATATATATATATATATATTTATATATATATATATATATATATATATATATATATATATATATATATATATATATATACACATACACACACACACACATATACACACATGTACATGTAAATGTATACACATGTATATATTTACACATAGACATTTATGTATGCACACACACACACACACACATGGGTCTTGTGCAATGAAACTAGAACTTAGTGGTGTAGGTCCTTGTTTTCTTGCTTTCATATTGACCAATTGAATTTTGTATATTGACTTCTTTGACTCTTCCATATCTTTTTGTGCCATGTCACATAGATCTATGTCTATTAGTTTTGACTATTTGACTCTTGTTAACTATGGTACAAGACAATACTGTTTGGTCTAGACTATCACATGGTTTAACCTTAAGCAAAGTGGTCTTGTCCTTTTTGCTTCTAGGGCTCATTCATTACTCTTTTTAATTTTGCACCTTATGTTTTGGGATGACATTTTGAGTCACTAGGTTTGAATTTCAAAGTAAAGGAATCATATATATATATATATAAAAGTTTTCTATAAGCATTTATCATATAACAATCACCTATCTATCTATTCATGTACTAGCTAGAAATCAATGACTATTATAACACATCGATGAGGACATCACAAGGGTAAATTAATAATTTTCATGTGTTCTATATTATTCACAAAGGGTTTTGATTAGGGAACTTACTTAGCTCATTATTAGTGTTGAGGCATGAGGAAAAGATAGTTTAAGGGATTAATTGCATACAAACATGCATGCACACTAGAGGAACTACAAGGAGTTTGAAATGTAGTACAAAACTCAGTATGAATCACATAGAGTGACATCAAGGTTAGTCAAACTTAAGAACCTAATTTTTTTTTTATCTCATGTGTGCTTGAAGTGATTTATATGAAGTTAGGTTATCTTGGACATAACATAGTAAGAAAGAGTCATCTAGGGTATAACCATAATCATATTCAAGCATGATAACATCAATAGTGCATGAATCATTGATAGTTTTAAGTTGGACGAGGTTATCTACGGGGAGGAAATCTAGTATGATTAATAGTGATCATAACTTTATTGACATATTTCTTGTGAGAGATAGGTCGTAGGGTAGGAGGTAATTGTGAGTTAATAGCATTATAGAAATTGAAAGTGTTAATCATAAGGTTGAGGTCATTAGGCTCATCAACCGAGTTGAAAATGTTGGGAAAAATACAACCCATGTGACTTTGAAATGACCAATATATATCTATGAATGGATTTGATATGATAGTTAAATTGTTTATATTCACAAAATTGTATATTAGGAAGCTCCTCCATGGTGGGAATTTTGAATGTCCCACATTTTTGGAAGAGGTTGAGTTTAAAGGATTAGTGTCTAATTTGACTTTATACATAAAAATTGGTAGGTGGATGACATGACTACACACATGTAATGGGACCATAGTCAACATGGAAGACTTTTATGAGATAAGAGACAATTTAAGATCATGAATTTGACGTAGATGGCGCAAGGATGCATTAATAGGTAATTAGATACATCCCATATGGGGAATGATGGTATTGGATGCATTATTACTTTTAGTAGGATAAAAATTAGGTTGGTCATATTTAGAGTGATCGAGGAGTGGGTCATTATAGACTTTAACATATTCATTGGATTTATAAACTTCCTCATGCCAATCATGTTATTAGGCCTTATCACCTGCCTTGATGACTTCATCTAAACTTTATTGGATGATGTATTCATGATAAAAGTTAGAACCAAGGTGTAAGGTATAGGAGAAGGATCGAGGGCATGAAAATTTTATAGGAGTGGCCCTAATTGGCATGCCTCTAAAAAACTTCTTTCATCATGCCATTGAGGAAGATTTTGATAAGTGTATAATACCATGGTGAATTGTTGAGGTAGATGTCATCTCAAGACCCCTCGGACAAAGAATAATGGTAGTCATTATGGGAATAATAATGGGAGTGAGAACCATCTTGTGTTTTAGGAGTGTAATGATATATGTTGTGGATGGTCCTATAAGAATAGTTTTCTCGGAAGCGTTTATCGTGACTCAATCATCTATGGAATTTGTATTTCTAGGACATATGAGAGCATGTACATTCCTAGGTATTTTTGTTAG